>PYAF01005232.1:28158-48277 GCA_007407185.1 Glycine tomentella | reverse complement strand
TTTGTTAGTGGTTTAATTATTTTTTAGAGAAACAATATATATTTGATCATTAGGATTTACTACTTTCAGTCCTATATTTAAGCAACAAATGGTATTTTTCTTCAGTCATAATTATAAGCAACAATGACCAATTTTTAAACTGAGTTAAATGTCTTTTATACCCTTAATTTATTGCTAACTCTATTTATTAGACACCCACTCGTTGGACTATAAGTTTTAACATTAAATGAGACCATCACTTACAACATTTTAGCTTAAGGGCTCTTTGGGAATAAAATTTAAATTTATGGTAGTATTAAATGTGACCCCCACTTTCCTTGGTCTTGATGATTTGTACTGTTACTTATATATACGACCAGAGGTAATATTTAATTACACAAATAATAAATATCCCAAATATTAAGTTTTATAAAATTTTAATGTCTAGATTTAATTCCTAGCTAGTAGAAAATTAATGTCTACATCAAAATAATTTCACAGTGCAATATTAGATAGTGTTAAATGATTACATAGTGTAAAACCTATTTGGCCATCATGGCAAAAAACCCCATTCGCCAATGGGAGAAGGGGCTGACAATGCAAGGCAAAAACATTCCCCAATCCCCTCTTTAGCCATTTCAACACTCAACCTGCGGCATCGACGGTCCTGGAACCCAAGAGGGGTACTGTAATCCAGGAACATACTGTGGCGGCCACCAGTACTGCTGGGGTAGCCCCGATGGGTACCCAAGTGCGTAGAACATGCCTGGAGGATGTGGAGGAATAGGTGGTACAACCACTGCTGTGTCTGCAACTAGCAGAGTGGAGTGGTGAAGGGGTAACCCCTCGTGACGCGCTCATCGGTTATAGCGAACAACTGGAGGAGGGGCCTCGGTCTGACGTCGCACAGGTGGTGCTGCAGCATCTACAAGATCTGTTAGTCTATCTACATCATTGCATGCGGCCAGCACTCGAACCGCCTCCTGGTATATCTAACTCATGTCAAATGCACTGTGTGCCTTAGGTGAAAGCATGTGTACAACAGTCTCTGCTCGATTTGCCTGCACAAGAAAAATTATTAGCGGATATAAAATGTAAACTAACCTGCAAATTACACAACTATAAGTAACATGCGTACCACATGTGCATTCAAAGCGGCTCTTCGGGTCATCCAACGGCGTGGAATTGAGTAATACCACTGCATGTACTCACTGTCGGCGGATAGGTACCCATCTCTCTGCATAGGTTGAACGTTATGCAATACAAGGGCGTCTCTATTTGCCCATTGGCCAATAAAGAAAGCATGGCGGTGAGTCAAATCCACGCCTGTCTTACCCGTTATGCTAATCGTCAGCAGCTCACTACAATTAATAGGATTGTTTGAAATTGGCTGGTCAAACCTAAACTGACGCATAACTCTATCCGGTTGCTGGTAGACAACAGTCTCATAGTAGATAAGAGGACAAACAGCCAACCATCTCCACGCCATGTGCATATCCGGTGGATGGACTATGTCTACAAGGTCATAAGGCCTCCAACGGATGTCTCTCCTATGCATGACATCAATATGATGCCGATATCTGCGAATGTTGGTATATACGCTCTGTCGTGTTTCGTATACATTAAATCTGCAACAACATAAACGTTGAATGACCAACATATACTCCAAATACAACCAAAACATGGAATACTAACATATTGATAAACCAATACTTGTGCGCATATATCTCAAGTTGTATGACCTCCTGGTCTTCTACCATAGGAAGGTTAGGAGAGATGGTCAGGAATCGCGTCCAAGCCCACAACTGCAACAACAAAGCACATCCACCTATCTTACGGCGTGATGGACGTGTCACCTTACACAACTCCCTATATAATGCTGCAAGAACCGTAGAGCCCCAACTGAATGTGCCTGTGCGCTCGAAATCATCCAGATATAACAAGTAACAAGATGGGACGAAGCTTGAAGCGGTGTCAACAAACAACATACCGCCTAATGTGTGCAATATCAATGCACGAGTGTATCTTTGGTGTCCTATTTTTGTGGCTCAGTGGACCTCATAAACATCAAACTGCTCCCGCAAAAAAATGAAGGTTTAACAAGCCGCCCTGCAAATCACGATCAGCAACCGGCTCAACCCCTAACAGGTCACCAATGATAGCCTGAAAGTTATGTCGTCCGTGACGACCACAAACAACATGACCATTGGTCGGTAGCCCCAACAGATGATGTACATCCTCCAGGGTGATTGTCACCTCACCCATCGTCATATGAAACGTACGTGTCTCTGGACACCATTGCTCGACAAGCGCTGAGACAAGGTGATGGTCAATCTGAAAACATAAAATTAACATAACAATAACGTATACGTGACAATACAATGAAAACAACTAATATGAGGTGAACACAACATTGCAGGTATGTGGACCTCATGATTGAGCAGACGCGCAACATGATAAAACAAGCTTGTGTAAGCCACGGGTGGATCTCCTTAGGTATAGTTGCATGGTTGTGTGTCGCGGAATGCCGAACATTAAGTACACGATCTCGCGTGGTCGGATCACCCTAGGAATTCCACACATACGTGGATATATGTTTCCGCTGTACTGTAAGGAGACTCCGTATCGATGGACCTGGGTCAATGACGCTCAACGCATCCGACGGTGTCAGTAGAACATGCTGATCGTGATCCATTACTCTATCTAAATTTTTCCATGTAAAATTAAAAAACAATCCTGAACAACAAAAGTCTAGTCTGTCTAACAAATTATATATGTTAATTAACAAACAAATTAATATACTAATGTAATAACATTGTCACTTTTTATTAAATATATCTAATTTCGGGAACAGTGGTCATTCTGCCACAATTTTAAAAAAATTGCCCAGAATGTCACGCCTAGCAAACAATTTTCCACAATGCCACGCGGCATATTTCGCTGGGGACGTGGGCGAAGTACGTGGCGTGACATGGCATGCTTGTATTAGGCGGGCAGAGTGGTCAGCACAAGTGGCAAATTTCCCAACGAGTAGCAGCGAAATACGTAATGTTATAATTTATATTTTAGTAATTCATATTATATTTGCTTTCAATTACATTTCATTTTTTAATTAATTTTGTAAATTTTTGTAGTAATGTTAAAATTTTAATTTTGATAGGTTGATTGTTGGATGAAAATATTTTGGTAATAATTTGAACTTGTAAAACATGACATAACATATATTTGTTTTAATTTTGATAATTAAATATATTGACTATAATTAACATTTGGGTTATATTTCCAAAATATTACCATTTAAAAATTAATATTTACAAGAAAACATTGAAGTATACTTAATAAAAAAAAGGGGTAAGGTCGGGAGCAATCTTATGACTTTAAAGTCGTGGGAGGGGGTGCGGATAGCAAAAAACATAAAACAACATTCAAGTCAGGAGGTGCGAATAGCCAAAAAATAAACAAAACTCTATAAGACTTTTAAACTTTAGAGAAAAAAAAGTAAAAAATATACAAATTAATTATTAAAATTATATATTTATTAAAATATTTAACTCTCCAATTTATTAATTTTCAAACAACCAAAAATTTAAATTTTATTTTTCAACTTAAACTTACATGTTATTGAAAAAAATATATAAATTTATTTGCCTTTTCAAATTACTCAAATAATAAAAAATATATTAAATTAATAACAATGTTTTTTAAATTATTTCTTTTTAAATTTTATTAAATAAAATAAATAATTACTTAAAATATATTATTTAAATAATTTTTTAAAAAAATTTGAAGTCCGATGGTTTCATAGTCCATCATATATCCTCTAACTTAACAATAATAAACTAACATTAAATATCCTCTTTTAAATCTCCAACATAAATAGTATTTAAGAAACTAAAAGTACATAAATACTAAATATATTAACAAATTAAAATACAAATTACTAAATTACAAAAAATAGAAACACAAAAATAAAACAAAATAACTAACCATGAACATCACGGAGTGCAAAGCTAATTACATTTATCAACTATAATATATAATTTATTTGCTTAATGTTACTATATATTATTTTTACTTAAATAAATTAAATTAAGTACTTTAACATAATAAAAATTCAGTCTAATAAGTTCATCATATAATTTCTAACTAAATAATTATAAACTAACATTAAATATCTTCTAACTTAATATTTTAAATCTTCAACATAAATATTATTTAATGAACCAAAACTACATAAATAATAAATATATTAACAAATTAAAATATAAATTACCTAATTATAAAAAATACAAATAGAAAAAAAAAACTAACCTTGAAGTCTACTGAGGGAGCAAGCAAGCAAGCTGAGGGAGTGGAGGGAGACACTATGAAAGTGACCCCTTTTATAGTGGTCCCAAGCCTTAATTCGCTGGTGCCACATGCGATGTCCTACGCCATGTGTCAGAAAAGCAGAAGCCGCTGCCAATCAAAGCGAAGTTCCTTGCCACGTAATTCGCAGTTGGCGTTAGAGAATTACACCAAATTCGCAGCCCTTCCATGCGACCTTTGACCCGTCAGCGCCTTCTTTTCCAGCCAATCGTCACACGCCACATCAGCCATAGAAATTGCTTGTATAGCCTGTGAGGTATGCCGCGTGGCATTATAGGAAATTTTATTGGTGGTGTGGCAGTTTGGCTAATTTTTTTGCCAAGTGTGGCATTTTGGCCACTGTTCCTTACTTATGGGTAGAAATGTGCGTGTGTGTGCGCCTGTTGAAACATAAAAAATACTTATGTTCCTGCATTTTTATTTGAGTTGGTCCTTCAAGTAGTATAAGAGCTTCTGATTTGGGAGTTCATTTTGTTATAATATTATGTTGATGGTCTGCTTTTTTCTCTCTCTTTTACCTCAGCCTTCCTTAGCTGTGCTGGATCTGTCTCATGTTGATGGCCTTACTTATGTGTATCTTAGCTATGCTTAATCTGTCTCATGTTAGAAGGCATGGATGATTAATAATAATTTATTCTTGCAGAGAGGTAACTTACATAGCGAATTTGTAGATGCAACTTTATTTTGAAGTTCAGTAAAGAAAAACAGTGAGGAGTTGATAGATACTGGATCAGATTAAGAGAAGAAAGAAGGAAAAGAATGAATATTTATTGTTGAATTGGAGACTAGCTCCTGCTGTTACAGTTGTGACTATTAGAGGTGTCACAGCCTCCTAATACGTTTTGCTTACAAGCTCCCTTTTCCTTAGCCAGCCTCCTGATACTTTCTGCTTACAAGCTCCCTTTTCCTCAACCACCCACCTCCTATTTATAATTTCTGATCCTCCCACATTTAGTATAACTAACTAACTAACTGTCAGCTAGTATATTAACTAACTAACTAAAACAGAATATTAACTAATAGCTTATCCTGGATCCTAAATCCTATCAGGAGTCTGATTCAAAATCAGGTTCACTTGTCAATGATCTTGGCCTTCTGCTAAGAGAAAAGGGATTTAATTATCAAGGTTTGGGGGTTCTATGCAGTGGTGTTTATGAAACGAAAATAAAATGTGAGATATTTATTGGACCTGTTTATTCAAAGCGTCACATGGTTTCAAACAAATTTCAGGTGAACAAATTCACTGTTTTGACTTCCTATAAAACCATCAGCAGAAAAGATACTTCTCCATACTTTCTATGTTGGCACATTGAAAATATGTTAGGCTTTCTAGATAGTGGTTGTGATCAGTGTTGTCAAAATTGCCAGGAGGATCGTAAACTCGTATGATCTCACGATTTTCAAAGGGAGGCATGAGCAAACTCGGAGGGAGGATCGTTGGGGGTGAGGATCGTTGCCGGATCGCACGTTTGAATGCGAGTTGGACAGATCGTCGATCCGTTTTGATCCCTCATCGCCGCTTGGAACTCAGACGCTGTCCTCTGCCTCATCGCCGCCGTTGCTGATCGTTGCTGGTCATCACTGGTCATCACAGCTGCTTGTCGGTGGTCATCTCCGCTCCTCGTTGATGTTCCATCATTCCATTAAGAGAAAAGGAAAAAAAAGAAGAGGAAGAAGAAGGAGCAGTGGAGCACGCACGATGTGGAAGAAGTAAGTGAGAGAAGATGAGTGAGGCGCTGGAATTAGGTTTACAGTTGGGCCAATTTTCTTCCTGTACCCCCTTTTTCGCTTTTTATACTCCTTTTGCTCATTTTTTTCCTAATATGGGCCAAATACACAATGTTACTTTCTGCACCCCCTTAATTGTTTTATGCAGTTTCCATTTTATATATATACGCAACTCTTATGATCCGAGTTACAATCCTCAAGTTCCGATCTTTTACCCCCCTTCCGATCCTCGAGTTTGACAACATTGGTTGTGATAGTGTTGTTAGATGATAGTATAGAAAGCAAGTCCTACCCTATTGATTTTGGTTAATTATCTTTTTAGGTTTTCATTTTGGTTTTTGTGGTTCTGCAGTGACGAATTAGAATCAAATTCACATGTCAGACTTTAGAGATTTTCAAATTAATGAGAATGACAATTTGGTTGCTGAGCAGAATTTACAACTTATTTCTTATTTATTATTGTATTATTGAATTCTGTTATTTTTTTTTTAATCTAGTAGTTAAATTGTATTGATGGGAGATTTCTGAGGAGTCTCATGCTTTGTGGAAAGCAAACTTATTGTCGTGTTTGCATATTTCTCAAGTAACCACCATCATAAATTAATGCTCACGGTGTCGACGGCACCGCCCTCATGGGTGGCATCTCCACTGGAGCAATCTCATATTCCATCGCCTTGTGGAGAAGCATCGCTACCTTTACCATTTGGGACTGCCCATGAGACGAACATTTATCCAATTTTTTTCAATTTGTCTTTTTTAGAACATAGGGTAGGACTTGCTCTGAAATTTGAAAAAAAATATTTTACTTATTTTGTTTAGGGAGGTTCGAAGTGTATATCAAATTTAAACTCAATAAATTGTGAGGATTTTTATGCTGGTGGGAGTGGAACAGTAGAATTTTTGTTCTTTGCTCTTTTTAATGGCTTTCTGCTGACAACAAATTCAAAGGCATTTTGATAAACAACATTTCCAATACTGACTCTTGTGAATTAGTAGATTGCTTGGTATTTTTATTCACTCTTCCCCCTCAATTGCAGTAAACAATTATTTTCCAACTGCCTAACTAATTATCAACTGCTGTTTAATACCAAGTGCTTTTTGTAAGTTATAGGTTCGATCTACTGACACAATTGACCAGGTCACCCAGCAGCCAATAAAAGGACAAAAGTGTGGCGGGGAGTTCAATTTGGAGAAATGGAATACACATGGAGCTACATCTTCTGCATGATAGGTTGCACACTCATTCTGATTATCACATTGCTGATGTTTGACCATTTTGTGGAAACATGCTTAAAACAACATTCATCCAACCTTAAAACTGGCCAGTTTGTAAGACTTGCGGGCTACCCCCTGGAAAAGTGGCACTAGTCATACAAAATTAGGGTTTATGATTCCGTAGTCTCTGTTTCACTTTCAAATTTTGATTTCAAAATATGCTTCACTATTTGGTCGATGTGGATTAACTTGATTCCCATTCGATTCATTCCCTTGAAGCAATAGCTATTTGTGTTGTTCTTTTTTATCTCTTCCACAATCCTTTGGTTTTGGAAGAATATAGGAGCAACTAAATCAAATTTTCTGTTGAAGTTATCATTTATTTATTGTGGGTTTGCATTTTCTGGTCGACTAAGTTATGGGGGTTGTGCTATTTTCAACTGTGATGAGCCTATAGACCTGTAATGAGTTGCGGGTATGATCGCAATCATTAATGAACATCCAAGGGACTGAGTTGAGTTATTCAATGTTTTTTGTTTTCCAGATTTTTAGTTTTTCTTTTACATTTTGTTTTTGTTGTTTAATTTTTTAAATATGTTCTTTCAAATTGGGGTTAATGTTTGAAAGGCTTCAACTTTCTTTGAGATTTTTGCTTGTACTTTTTCCAATGTATTTGGTGATGCTTAATTGAAGCCAATATGTGTGTTCGCCTCGCTATCTATTGTTGCAAATTTGATGCAGCATTTGGACGCCAGTGAACTAAATTACTCTTTTGTGTTTGTCAGAAATTTGGTTTTTCATCGAGGCACTATGAAATATTGATGTTATTGTTTTTATGCCATCGGGTTGAGTCATTTATTTGAGGTTAGATCATGTTTTCTTATTGGTTATAATAGTTTATGTACTATGTTGGTTTGAGATTTTGGTAGATTATGATTAAGCTGAATATATAATCCAACCCTTCATCTGAGTTATTATGGGTGATGGTATACAATTTTGATGCTTCTAAATCTACATATCTGTTTTTGAGCAATTATGTTTACTATTTTTTTTTTCAATTGGGCTTGTTAGGTAGGTTTTCATGTTCTGGAAATATAACCATTTTTTTGTATGGGTTAGGTTATCTTGTTTAGTTTTACTGCCACATTTTTGTATCTTCCCACATCAGAGAAGCGCTTGATGCTTTTGTGCTTACCACATAGGCATAACTTTTGTTAATTGACCCATTGACATAGATTGATTAGTGGATTGATGTATGTTGATTTAATGATTAGTGGATCGTCATATGATTATTTGCTTAGAAGCTCCCTTTATTCCCATTGCTAACTTCATGCGATGAATTTGGAAAAATCTTAGGACACCTTCCTATACAGCAAACATTGCTGTGGATGAGAATAAATTTTCCATGTTGATGATGTGCTTTGTTTCTGTTCCACACTTCATGAAGGGAAGCTTTGTTTTTAAATATAAACATCAAGATTGGTGATATTTGTTTTGGGTTTGCTTTTTCTGGTTGATTAAGTTACTGGGGTTGCGCTATTTTCAACTGTGATGAACATCTAACGGACTGGGTTATCCACTGTTTTTTCCAGTATTTTGAGAAAAAAAATTCTTTTAGATTTTGGTTTTTGTTTAATTTTAATTTTTTTTTAGGGCTAATGGTTGAAATGCTTCAGCTTTCTTTGAGATTTTTGCTTGCACTTTTTAACAATGTGTTTGGCGATGCTTAATTGAAACCGATACATGTGTTCCCCTCGCTATCCATTGGTGCAATTTTGTTGCAGCAGCATTTGGACGTCAGGGAACTAAATTACTCTTTTTTGTTGTTAGAAATTTGGTTTTTCATATTGAGGTACAATGAAATATTGATGTTATTGTTTTTATGCCATCGGGTTGAGCCATTTTTATTAAGATCATGTTTTCTTACTGCTTATAATAGTTTGAGATCTATGTTGGTTTGCGATTTTGGTGGGTTGGGGTGAAGCTGAATATACAATCCAACACTTTATCTGCGTTGTTACAAGTGATGGTAAACAATCTCTTTGCTTCTGAAATTATTTATCTTTTTGTGAGCAATTAAGTTTACTTTTTTTCTTTTAAAATCAATTGGGCCTATTCGGTAGGTTTTCATTTTCTGCTATAACCATTTTTGTTGTTATTTTTTGTATGGGTTAGGTTATGTTGTTTAGTTTTACTTCCACATTTCTGTATGTTCCGACTTAGGAAATGTGCTTGATGCTTTTGTCTTCATATGTTAACGCAGGCATAGCTATAAGAATATGTTAATTGACCCCTTGCCATAGATTGATTAGTGGATTAGTGCATTGACATATGATTATTTGCTTAGAAGTTCCCTTTATTCTCATTGCTAACATCATGTGATGAATTTGGAAAAATCTTAGGACACCTTCCTACCCAGCAAACATTGTTGTCGATGAGAATAAATTTTCCATACTGATGATGTCCTTAGTTTCTGTTCCACACTTAGTAGGCCCAACAATAATGAAGTGGAGGGAAGGTTTGTTTCTTAATAGAAACATCAAGGTTGGTGATATTTTGTTGTGGGTTTGCATTTTCTGGTTGATTGAGTTACTGTGATTGCACTGTTTTCAACTGTGATAAGCCTACAGACCTGTAATGATTTGTGGGTATGATCACAATCATTAATGAACATTTAAGGGATTGAGTTATCTAATTTTTGTTTTCCAGTTTTTTAATTTTGTCTTTTATAGATTTTGGTTTTGAAAGTTTGGTTTTTGTTTAATTTTTTAAATATGTTGTTTTAAATTGGGGTTAATGTTTGAAAAAAGACATCAGCTTTCTTCGAGATTTTTGCTTGCACTTTTTCTAATGTATGGTGATGCTTAATTGAAGCTGATATGTGTGTTCCGGTCGCTATCCATTGTTGCTATTTTGACTCAGAGTCAGGGACCTAAATTAGTCTTTTTTTGTCAGAAATTTGTTTTGTTTTGAGGTATTTAAATGAAATATTGGTGCTATTGTTTGAGTTATCTATTTGAGGTTTATAAGATCATGTTATCTTACTGCTTATAATAGTTTGAACTCTATGTGGGTTTGAGATTTTGGTGGGTTAGGATGAAACAGAATATGTAATCCAAACACTTGATCTGAGCTATTACGAGTGATGGCAAACAATTTCTATGCTTTTGAATCTATATATCTGTTTTTGAGCAATTATGCTTACTTTTTCTCTTCTTTTCAATTTGGCCTGTTATGTAGGTTTTCATGTTCTGGACACGTTTCTATATGTTACCATAAAGGAAAAGTGCTTGATGCTTTTGTGCTCATATTTTAACACATGCATAATAAGAATTTGATAATTGACCCATTGACATAGATTGATTAGTGGATTGACATATGTTGATTAGTGTATCAACATGGGTTCGAATCCAGAAATAGCCTCTTTGCATATGCAAGGGTAAGGCTGCGTACAATATCACTCTCCTTTACCTGTGCATAGGGTGGAGTCTTCGGGTAATGGGGTATGTAGTTTTTTTCAAAGAAGGTGAGTCCTGACATAGCGGTAAAGTTTTATCTTGGTGACTTGTTGGTCATGAGTTTGAATCCAAAAATAGAGTCTTTGCATATGTAAGGATAATGTTGCGTACAATATTTCTTTCCTAACCTGCGCATAGCGTGAAACCTTCAGACAATAGGGTACATAGTTTTTTTTATTTTTTTATTTAGCTAACATCATGTGATGAATTTGGAAAAGTCTTAGGATACCTTCCTACATAGCAAAAACATTGCTGTGGAGTGTGGATGAGAATAAATTTTCCATGCTGACGAGGTGCTTAGTTTATGTTACACTTAGTAGGCCCAACAATACTCAAATGGAGGGAATATTTGTTTTTTAGTAGAAACATCAAGATTGGTGATATTTTGTTGTGCGTTTGCATTTTCTGGTGGATTGACTTACTGGGTTTGTGCTTTTTTCAACTGTGATGAGCATGGTGGTCAAATTCAAGATTTTACTCAAAGATAGGGAAGGGGAGTATGGATCGTAAATCAGGGGATTGTAGCATGGATTGTAAGATCCTACAAAATTTATGAAACTCACATATATCACATATAATTGTATATATCGGGAAGGGGAGTATGGATCCTAAATGGGGGGATCGTAACACAGATTGTAAGATCCTACAAAATTTATAAAATTCATATATATCACATAATCATATATATATATATATATGTGTGTGTGTGTGTGTGCGCTAACATAAATCGGAATGACACTTGAAAAACATAATTAAGCAAAAAATGTGTGATGAAGCTGAAAAAGATGAGTGTGGAAAGAGGAGTGTTGAGAGAGATGAGAGGGAGTGCTGAAAGTAAAAGAAAAGAGGGAATTCGTGAGAAGAATGAGGGAGGGAGTAATTTTGTTGATTGAAAGAGAGAATCCCTGAATTAGTTAGGCGCTTAATGGGTGAGTGAAATTTTCGTTTTAGGGTGTTTTTTGGGCGCGGTGAATTTTCAATTTGGGGAAAAGGGGGGTGCAGTTAAGGTAAAGGGGGCTCGGTTATTTTTAAAATTGAGGGAGGGGGAAACTGTGGGCTTAGGTTATATTTGGGCCGTGGGTTATTAATCGGGTTGTAAACCTGACCCGCGAAAAGCCAAACAACAACTTGCAGAAAAGCGTTGCGCCCACCGAACATCGAACTTCAACACCAATCCTGGACGATCCAGCGAAAATGTGATTTTCAGCACTCGCGAACTTGGAGATGGTGAAGAAGATCGTGAACTCGTACGATCTTATGGTTTAGATCGTGATTTTGACTACCGTGGTGTGCCTATAGACCTGTAATGATTTTTGCAATCATTAATGAACATCTAAGGGATTGAACTATCCACTGCTTTTTTTTTTCTTCCAGTTTTTAATTTTTTTTTCTTTTATTTGGTTTTGAAAGTTTGGTTTTTGTTGTTTAATTTTTAAATATGTTGTATTGAGTTGGGGTAAATGTTTGAAAGAGCTTTCTTTGAGATTTTTGCTTACTTTTTCCAAAGTGTTTGGCGATATGCTTAATTGAAGCCTTTATGTGTGTTCCCCTCGCTAGCCATTGGTGCAATTTACATGTGGCATTTGGACGTTGGGTTTGTTTGTCAGAAATTTGGTTTTTATTTTTACTTAGAGGTATTTACAATGAAATGTTGATGTTGTTGTTTATATATAATCATCATGTTTTCTTACTGTTTATAATAGTTTGAGATCTATGTTGGTTTGAGATTTTGGTGGATTAGGATGAAGCTGAATATAATCCATCACTTGATCTGAGTTATTACGAGTGATGGCAAACAATCTTTATGCTTCTGAATCTACATGTCTGTTTTTACTTATATTTTTCTTTCAATTGTGTGAGTCCATCCTAATGCGGATGTTTGATTCTCTCTCTCTCTCTATATATATAAGGATTGAACAATGTGCATGTTAATCAAAACAAGATATCTCACTTTTAACTGTTTTCTTTTCATTGACATATGTATCATTCCTGCACATTTTTATTCTCTTCGTAGTTTTCAAGTATGGATTTTGATACATATATACAGGTATGGGTTTTTTTGTTGTGGAAGTTAACTGATTCGTATGCTTTTGTTTACTAGGGCCTTGGTGACATTTTGATAGATAGCTACTACCTCACAAATACAGGGTGCAATTCTTTCCGCTGTTGGAATGTTATTTTAAACAAAATGCATTTAAGGTTTTCTTTTCTCTTAAAATTAATAAAAGAACTTTATTTGCATAAACTTGAAATAATCATAGTCTATATGTGACATTAACATTAGAATAAGGAAAATCGCAAACATATAGTTAGATTAAGTTGTGGTGAAGGATTACAAGAAATGTAAATGGGTAAAAACTGACCAATTTGGTTTTTGTAGTTTACACTTGTTAATTTAGTTCACAATTATACAAATGTGTTGATAATTTAGTTTTGTCATCAACTCTTTTTTGTTTTTGTTAATGTTTATGAAGAAGTGACATGCCAAAGTCGACATGGCCAAGTTGATGGCATGCATTGGATTAGGCACCTATGGACCAAATTATCATTTGGAGAAATAAGCTTTTTTTTTTATCATTTATTAAGTCACCACAAATTGACCTCACTACTCTTGTTTCTTTTTACCTTTTTGTGAGAGAAAGATTAAAGTGTGGGTTGCTCTACTTGTTCTTGCATTTTGTTTTGTTGGTTGGCGTGACGACATGGTGGTGTGTGGATTGTGGTTGTGTTTTTTTTTTTTACCTTTCTCTGTGTGTGTTGAAGACAATGAAATGAAACTTCTTAAGGTAAGGTGTTTCTTTCGATTTCTTTGTGTGCGCTGATAACCTTTGTTTCATTTTCATTACATTTCTCCTTGTGGTTGTCATTTTCATTACATTTGTTGTTGATTTTTTTTTGCTATTGTATCAGAGTCTCAGGTATGAGTGAGTGAACTAAATTCATCTCAACATTCTTGAATCCAATCAACCATGGTAGTAGAACCCACTCGCCCTGTAAAAAATCTTCGTTGTTGTCAATGACTTCGACACTCCTTTCAAAGACTCGCTTGTGGAGATGCCGAAGATTGGAAAAGTGGATGCATTTGACACGTACATGGTGTGTTGTCTAGTGAAGCCAGAAACTGAATTCCATCAATTTGATTTTGGGTGGGTCGATGAAGATTCTAAGGGAAACTCCAACGTTGGCGTTTGTGAGGTTCAAGACTAGGAGCATGGAGCCCGCACAACACCACACGTATGGGCACGACTTGGTTGTGATAAGGGAATAAGACCGCACACCACCTGATAATTGGTGATTATTTATTCACTCCCTTAGGGGATGTGTATAGGGTTAAGTATTATGGGGATACCAGTGTTGTTAGTATCGCACGATACAATCAATACAGGCAAAAAACGATATGAATCGGACCATTAAATCGTTTTTGAGTTGAATCGCAACATTGAATCGTGAAATCGTACGATTCGAAATTGAATCGTGAATTGCTGAAAGTTTCCGATTCAAATTTTAAAAAAAGAAAACCAACAGTCGCAGAGTTAGAAGATAAAAAACGTAATCTAAAGAGTCGTTTGGTTTCAGAAAAGTTAGGGACTCAAAATCCCAATTAATAGTGAGAATAACAAACAAAATAAAACTGAAAAGAATAGAAAGAAAAAAGAAATCGAGAGTTTCTAAGCAGAAGACGGAGACGCCTTGAAGTTGCAGAGAAGAAGCGACTTGTAGAAAGAGTTGAAGGAGATCCACAAAGAAGAAAGCCGACGCACAGAGAGTTGAAGTCTCTTGGTTGCAAAGAAGAGAGGCGACTTTAGTTGAAGAAGAGTACGTTTGTTACTTTTAAAATGTGAACTTTGAAATTAAAATATTATAAAATATTTTTGAGTTACAGCTGTAGTATTATCCTATTATATGAAATGTGTTGTCATTGTGTCATGGTATACGCCTGGCTTTATGAGTTGCAGGGCTTGCACAACCTTTTAAAACTTTTAAAGTTTAAGCTATATTGTTGTCTTGTCACATTTTGATATAGTGGGAATTGAGATCGGATAAATTATACTATATTTTAATAAAGTGTTATTAATTTATATTCATTTTGAGAGACTGAATAGAAGCTTGAATGGTGCAATGTATAATTAATTTATATGAAATCAATTACTTTAATTTACAATAAAAAAAGTATAAATGCCTTTGTAAAATGAAATTTAGGTAAATCTATGTTTAGAGTTCCTCTGTGGCTCTGGTCTTATGTTCTTATGATTATTTATTAAAATACATTTATATGGATTACGTGACTTGAACTTGACCTGTAATATTTTTGATAGCACTTTTAACAAGTTTTAATATTTTTTGTGCACATTTGAACGTGATCTATAATTTTATTTTATAGCTAAAAATGTGACAGTGTAAAGTGGGTGTGTATATAGCTATGTATATGGATATGGGATGAGCTATTATTTTTAGTTTATATTAAATTAAAGTGCAAACTGCAAAGTTGATATGCTTATTGTATATTTAATTTTTTTTTCTCTAGCACAGAAACAACAAAAATGGCTCCAAAGAAAAGGATATAATCTGGGATCATTGTAAGTCCCTTGACAATAGGTTGAATGTTAAATGTAACTATTGTCCATAAACAATGTAGGGAAGAGCATTTAGAATGAAGCACCATCTTGCTAGAACACACAAAGAAGTTGCTCCAAGCCAACAAGTGTCGGAAGACGTAAGAGATCTATTTAAAAAAATATTAGAGCATTCAAGCAAAGATGATGAACTAGAGTGCTTTGATGATAAAGATTCACAAAAAAAAGAAGCAAATAATTTTATGATAAAAGAAAAAAGTGGAGGTGGCTCATCTTCTATGAAACAACAAACTATAAATTCAATGGTGAAGGATAGAGATTTGGTGGTTTGGGATATTTGAAGATGCATATTTGGCAATGCATTGCTATTTAATTTAGTGAAGAGTTCATTATTTATTAATATGGTGAAATCTATTAGTGAATATGGTAGAGGCTTAAAACCACCATCTTATCATGAAGTGAGGGTGTCATATTTGAAGAAAGAAGTTGATCTTGTCCACGCTAGTTTGAATAAATATAAGCTGGAATGAAAGAAAACTGGTTGTACATTGATGTCAGATGGATGGACTGATGGAAAAGGTAGATCTCTTACTAATTTTCTTGTTAATAGTCCTAGAGGGACTATGTTTATAAAATCTATTGATACAAGCAGTTTTATTAAAGATGCTGAAAAAATGTTTGAATTACTTGATGAGATGGTAATGGAAATTGGAGAAGAGAATGTTGTTCAAGTAGTGACAAATAGTGCTTTAGTCCTTGTATTTGCAGGACAAAAGTTGATGGATAAAAGAAAGCAACTCTTCTGGTCACCCTGTGCAGCCCATTGTCTTGATTTGATTTTAGAAGACATTGGTGGCATTACAGTGTTCTATAATACCATTTGGAAAGCAAAGAAAATTACAACTTTCATTTATAGGCACACATGGGTGTTGAATTTATATAGAACCTTTTCCAAAGGTAGAGAGTTAGCTAGGCCAACAATAACAAGGTTTGCTACATCATATTTGACAATGCAGTCAATTTTGAAACAAAAGACTGCACTTCGATCTATGTTTACATATGAAAAATGGGTTAATAGTGCTTATTCCTCTAGGCCGGAAGCCAAATTTGCAGAAAATGTTGTTTTGGCTATTAAAAGGTTTTGGAAATCAATACATTATTGCTTGAAAATTGTGTCTCCTCTTGTGAAAGTTCTCAGATTTGTGGATGGTGATTCAAAACCTGCAATGGGATACATTTATGAGGCTATGGATAGAGCAAAGGAAAAAATAGCAAAGAGTTTTAATCATGAGGAAAAAAGATATAAGGATGTATAGGAAATCATTGACAAGCGCTGGGATTTACAACTTCATCGGCCTCTTCATGCAGCAACATATTTTCTTAATCCAAAGTAAGTATTTTTTTTTATAAAATTTATTTTTATAAAATTCCTTACATTTGATATTTGATTTATTATTTAGCCTTATTCTAAATTTATAATAATTATATAGGTTCCACTATGACTCAAAGTTTAACCCAAATCGTGAGGTTAAAACTGGCTTATGGAAGACACTGGAGAAGATGTGTCCTAATATTGAAACAAGGATCACAATTGATTCTCAAATTTGAGAAATTTGATAGGGCTGAAGGACTCTTTGGAAATAGTCTAGCAATTGCAACTAGAGCTAGGAAGCAACCTGGTAATCATTAAATTTTGTTTATTGATTAAATTGATGTTTTGATTTTTTTAAAAAAATTAAGTCATCAACCAAATATTTATTTATCAATTATTATTTGTTTTGCTAGCTTTATGGTGGAATAGTTTTGGAGATGACTGCAAAGAGCTGTAAACAATAGCTATTCATATCCTAGGCCTCACTTGCAGTGCTACAGGGTGCGAGAGAAATTGGAGTGCGTTTGATCAAATTCACTCTAAGAGAGAAACTGTTTAGAGCAACAGATGTTGAATGATCTTGTGTTTGTTAAATACAACCTTCAACTTGAAACTAGGCAAAAACAAAGGGAGGAAAAAGGAGACACATATGATCCTATCTGCTTATCAGATTTAGATTCTGATGAAGAATGGATTACTGAGCCAGAGGAGCCTTGCCTAATGGATAAGGAATCTTGGATGGATGTTCATGAGTGCTTCAACGTTGATGAAGGAGACCAAAGCAAAAAGAGAAAGAGAGGTTTATTTGCATATATAATATTTTTTTGATTAAATACCTTATATAATATATTTATTTACATTATGTATATTTTTAGGTCCTTGAAATCTTCAAGTTGACAGAAATGATAAAGGCAAAGGCATCTTCATACAAGATAATGTCAACTTGATTGATAACAGAAAAGGATCTCAAATTGTTGAACAAGATATGGGAGATGAGTCAAATGACTCTACTAATGAAGAGGATGAAGGACTAGATATTGCAATACTAGATACTGATAGTGATAGTAGTGATAATATTAGTCTTGAAATTTAATTAATATGAGAATAAATGGTTTTAGATTTGGTTACTTATATATTTTGGTATTTGTATTTTTTTTAATTTGGATTTATATAGTATTATATATTTTTAAGTTATTTTTAATTTTGTTTCTGAATCTTACGATTCGATACGATTTACGATACAAAAAAATAGTCGAACGATTTACAATACGTATTGCTATTCGACAACCTTGGGGGATACTGAATTTTTCATCAATTGGGATGGTCATTGGGATATGTTCTTTGAAGAGAATCTCGATACTGCAAAAAATGCTATTGATAAGGAGTTAGGATTAGCCAAGTGAATTACTTCCTTTGTTTGGATCATATCATGTGTCATGCCATGTATTGTGTTCATTAATAAACTCCTTTGTGTTTATGGATTTTTGTATCGAATTATAATGTGCCATCACAATTGGAGTCCTTTGTTTTGTGTTTGGTTAAATTGAATGGGAATGCAGTTTCAAGCATGATTTCATGTATAAGAACGAAATTTAATATTGTATGATGTATGTAGTAGCGATACATTACATACGAAATTATATAATTGATGACCAACTGCAAATGAAGTTACACTTTTCCCTTATGTTGAATTGCAAATATATGCCAACATTTGTATTACTAACAATTGCATTTAGACCACCTCCAATTCAATTTGTAACTCCTATGACCATAATTTTCCCTTTCCATATGATCTCCAATAATGAACCAATTAAATTTCATGAATTTCATTCCTACACCATGTTTCTCTCTTCCCTAACCTCCTTCTAAGCAATTCATGTCAACTTTATGATATTTTGGATTACTAGGTAACTTTATGATAAACTGCCATTTAGTTGTTATGTTATTTTGAAGACAATTTACTTTCTTAAGTAATTATTTGGGAATTTTTGCTATGACAGTATAGTGTGATACTTGTGGGCAGTATCATAGATATTATGATCTTGTTTTGGGTCTTTTGTTTGTTTTGGGTACTGTCACATTAGGAATTTGACTAGTATTTGACAATGTATTGAACAAAATTTTCAGTTTAACTTGTTAAAGGCCATTTTGTCGCTGCATATGAAAATTGTCATGAAATTAGGAAGATAAACTTTCTTTTCAACATAGTTGCTACCAATTTTTAAAATTTAAAAATTAAAAACAAAAATCACTAATAATTTTTTCCAAAATACAATTGGATGACGTGGCATGTACCTTGCACATACCCGATCCGAATTGGCCACATTGACTATAGTGTGCCACATCGTCATAAACATTAATGAAAACACAAAAAAATGATGACATAATTAAATTGTTAGCACATTTGTATAATTGTATACTAAATTGTGTATTTCTATAGTACAAAGACTAAATTGATAAAGAGTGTAAATTACAGGGACTAAATTGGTCATTTATCCAATGTAAATCATATATATCTAAGTTTCAAAAATTATTTTACAATTTATATAAAACTATTTTTCAAAGTTTAATTTTAGAATATTGCTTTTAATACAAATTTAAAATCTATATTACATAATTATTTTGTATATAGTTACTTGGCAAACAAATAAAATAAATATATGCACTTGTTATCATCTTCTCTATACAAATTTAATGTAAAATCAACGTTTAGGAATTATTTATTACATTCTCACTTAATTAAATTATTCAATGTTTTCTTTTTCTTAGAAAAATTTTAATATTTTGTTATACCTTGATATGTATATGTAAACATTTTAAAATATAATTTTTTTATAAATATAAAATATAAATTTATCAAAAAAGCCATTACTTTATGCATTGTAAAAAAATTGAAAATTATTATCCTATATAGAGTCTCTTGATGATAAAGATTATACTTTTCCGTTTAATATATAATTTTACTATGAATTAACTTTTTTACTTTAAAAACTAGGATAAATTTTATTTTTTATCCTCTATTTATTCCTGATCCATTGTTTTGGTCTCATTATTTTTCCACAAGTTCAGTCCAGTTTAGAAAGGTTACAAGTTTTTTTCCTCTTAATTTATCCTATTAATTAATTTATTTCTTGATGGTACCTAAATAAATAATGTTAGATTTAGGGTTTAATTAGACAAAAATAAATCATGCAAAAATTAAAATTGAACCAAAATTTCAAATTTTATAAAATTTCAAAACTAAAATCATGCATAAAAAATAAAAGGACCAAAATTTCAAATTAAAATAAATCAAAATTATAATTTAACTTAAAGACTAATTTTATTTTATATTAAATTATTAATTCTTTAATATTTAAAATATA
>PYAF01005232.1:10651-28058 GCA_007407185.1 Glycine tomentella | reverse complement strand
TAAAATATAGACAAAAAATCCCAGGCTATATAAATATTAAGATCATATAATATATATCTTTGTTAATATATTTAATACTAAGAAACACCTTTAAATTTGATGATATATTATTTAAATTAATTATAAAATATTTTTTTCAAATTGTTTTAAATAACAAGAATCACTCTTGATTATATCTTTTGATCATGTTAGTATGAAAAAAAAGACTTATATTTGTTTTAATGATATAATATGCATCTATATTATATTGATATATTCTTGAATTTATTTTTTCACAGTAAGTTTTCCTCTTATTTTACAAATTATATATAATAATATGTAAGTTGTTAATTTATGAAATTGTTTTAGTATTAACTAGATTTTTTACCTGTGCCGATACACATGATAAGCAAAGGGTTTGAGTGTGTTTATTTGTATTTTATTTTATTTTATTTAACTGTAATAATGAACATAGATGTCTGTCAAACAATATAACAACTTTTACTTGATTTTTTTATATCTAACTAATATCACAATTTTATCTTAAATATATTTACTTTTATTTAATGCAATTGAATCTTTGAATAATATTTACTAAGAAAATATTTAAAATATGCAAAATCATAACAACAAGTGCATAGCATAAACATATATAATAAAATAATCAGTTTTATTTATATTCCCTCAACGTGGTTATTCCAATTCCACAACTTGAAACCTTTCACAGCGTCCTGGAAAAAAATTAAAATATAGTAATTTTAATAAAAAATTACGAAAATATTATAATTTCCAAACTATTTATAATTGTATAGCAATCAATCACGTCCTACTTAGACGTGTTCAATCACGTCCTTCCTGGGCGTGACTGATGTTCAATCACATTCTCCCTGGACGTGACTCACCAGGTGGTGACATGTGTCATTTTGCGGAGCGATGCATATAAACTTTTGGAAGGTCATAACTTTTGACTGGAATGTTCGATTGAGGTGAAATTGGTGGCCACACGCTCGAAATTGAGAGGAGAAGTTCTAAGCAAGTCCCTTTGGTCAAATTTTTTTTCCAAAAGATGTCTCTAAGTATCTCAAAATTACGATTTAATCTTTGAACCTTCAAAAAATTTCTTGGTTTCTAATCTTTTATTTATTCAATTAGTGAATTGCATGCTATTTTTTATTTTTCTAATTACTTATCTTAATTTCACACAATCAGACATTCCAATCAAAAGCCGCAATTAATTAAAAAAGCAACATTAACACTAATTGATTATAAATTTAATCCTTGTACTTGAAATCATTTTTTTAACAGTCTCGTCCATTATAAGAAGTATCATTGTGTTAAATTAACTTGACACTCATTTTCGTTTAAAATGAAATTTGTTATTTAGGCCTTTACGCAAAAGATACTCTAACTTCGCAATTAATTCATGATTTTTCTTAAAAAATATTAGGTTTTTTTACCCAAAAAAAATATTGTCATAATCATTGGGCTTAATAGAAAAAATATAACAATTTAACCTAACAATAACATGAAATAATGGTTTAATAGAAACATTGATGATTAAGTCTAATCACTATCTAAGTCACCATACTTGCAAACGTCTAGAAACCACAGCACGTATCTTGTTAGATTGGAACAACTCCCATTTCAAATTTGAGGTTGTGTTAAGAAACTTCCAAGTTGTCTGGAGCTTAGTGAAGTTCACAAAAGCGTAACCCTTGTTCATCCTAATTCTGGAAAGCATGAAATTAATCATCAATAAGCAGTTTCCACACACATCACGGAAAAATAGAGTGGGAGAGAGAAAGGCTACCTAAACATAAGGAATTCGAAATTAAGAGAAGTAATTAAAAAAAAATAAAAAAATAGCATGCAATTGACTAATTGAATAAATAAAAATTAGAAACCAAGAAATTTTTTGAAGGTTCGAAGATTAAATCATAACTTTGAGGTACTTAGAGACATCTTTTGGGAAAAAAATTTGACCAACTTGCTTAGATTTTCTCCTCTCAATTTCGAGCGCATGGCCACCAGTTTCGTCTCAATTGGACACTTTAGTCAAAAGTTATGACCTTCCGAAGTTTATATACATCGCTCCGCAAAATGACACGTGTCTCAAAATGACACGTGTCACCACCTGGTGAGTCACGTCCAGGGAGGACGTGATTGAACACCAGTCATGCCCAGGGAGGACGTGATTGAACATGTATAGGGAGGACATGATTGATTGTTATACAATTGTAAATAGTTTGGAAACTACAATATTTTTATAATTTTTTATTAAAATTGCTATATTTTAATTTTTTTCCCCAGCATCCTCTAACGCTCCAGTTCCAATTTCCTCTTGGCTTTTGCAATTGGAAAACCCTCGTCACCCTCGCAGCTCACAGTGGACCTTGCGACCCTGACGACCTCACTTCCTCTCACCGGCTGCACCTTCGTAACCCCACTTCCTCTCACCAATCATACCCTTGCAACCCTTACCTCCTCTCACCGGCCGCACCCTTACGACACTTACCTTTTCTCACTGGCTCATCCTCTAAGTCTCTAACTCTGTTGCTTCTCAATCATCCCTGATTCTCATCGACGGTCCCTATTGACGATGAACACAGGTTAGTGTTAGAGTTTTTATTCACTGTTAACTGTTAGCTTTTAATTTTGTTTAGAACTTAAAATTAAAGGATATTATAGTGTTTTTATTCAGTGTTAACTTTTAATTCTATTTTATGCTAAACAACAAAACTTGAAGCTAGTTTGGTGGTTCTCTTTAGTGTTGTGTGAGCCATTTTACCGAAAATGTCTGAGGTAGGATTTAAGCATATTTAATGGAATTTTAATTTGTGATAGTGATTGTTTTTAAGCATATTGTGTGAGCCTAGTGACTGAATATGTCTATTTTTTGTATGCAGACAGAAAATACTGAAAATGTTGAGACAATAATTGAAACACCTAAAATTAATGGGAAAGACACCACTCCAAACAAGGCAACAGAGCCCAAGAATGGCAAAAAGACGAAGGGTGAAGAGACTATAATTGAAGAAAATGATGATGGAAGTAAGAGGAAACCCACCAAACCTAGATCTTGGTAATGGGATCATTTTAATAAAGTAGTTGGTGCTAAGTCGAAATCCCCTAGACCTAAATGTAAATGGTGTAATGCAAGTTATGCATGTGATAAACATAAAAATGGAACAAGTAACTTGAAGAATCACCTGCTAAAACAATGCAAAAGATTTCCAAAATATGATGATCCTAGTCAAACAATTCTTAGCTTCTAATAATTAAAAAAGCAAGACGGGAAGATGAGTTGTCATTCAGGTTTGTGGAGGGGAAATGATTTCGGTATTTGATGAGTATTTTGCAACCCAAGTTCTCAATTCCTGGAAGGATCACTGTGGCTAGGGATTGTTGGAATCTTTATTCCAACAAAAAGCATAAATTGAAAAAAAATACTTCGAACCGATGACCATCGCATTACAAATGCGATGCTCTAACCTCTGAGCTAAGCGGGCTAACATAACCAAAATATGCGTATGCATAGGAATTTAATAAATGGGATCTGAATTTAAAATTGTTAGTTATTTATAACATAATTCAAATTAATACAAACATAGAAAATATATAATATCCAATCCAATATTTCTTATTTTTTTTTATTATTTATTTGATATTTTAGTGCATAACATAAAGTACAAAATCGGGATTAATAATTAATATTAATATAATAAATTTCGATCAAAATCAAACTGTTTGTCTAACCACTGATTGCTGAATTTCTGTGCAGAATTTGAACTATCTATGTCTCACTGCACATTTCATTGATAGTGAATGGAATTTAAATAAAAGGATATTGAATTTTTGTTAGATCAAGAATCATAAGGGTGAAACTATTGGTAGGAAAATTGAGAAATGTCTTTTAAGTTGGAGAATCTATAGTGTTTTCACTATTACCATTGATAAGACAAGTTCCAATGATGTTAATCTTTCTTACTTGAAAGTTAGAATGGAGGATTGGAATGCTCATCCTTTGAAAAGTGAGTATTTGCACATTAGATGTTGTGCTCATATTTTAAATCTTATTGTTAGTGTGGATTAAAAGAGACACATGATTCAATTACTAGGATTAGAAATGCCATCAGATTTGTTCGTTCTTCTCCTAGTTGTATGGATAGGTTCAGAACTTTCATAAAGGATTGCAGGATATAAGACACTTGCATTGTACAACTAGATGTCCCAACTAGATGGAACTCCACTTACCTTACGCTTGAAACTGCTCTAAAGTTTCAAAGGGCATTTAAAAGGCTGGAGGAGCGAGACATAGATTTTCTAATGCTGGTGGGTGGTATTCCAAAAAGTCAGGATTGGGATAATGCAAGGGTGTTTGTAAAGTTTCTGAAACTGTTTTTTGAAGTCACTAAGAAAGTGTTAGGTTCTTTATTTGTAACTTCTCAATATTTTCATGAATATTGCATGATAGTCAATACTTTGAAGAATTTGTCAAAAAGTACAGATCCATTGCTTGTGAGCATGGCTAAAAGAATGAAAGTTATGAACATGATGATTTTTATTGTTGTTGTACTTGATCCTCTGTAAAAACTTCAGTTTGTGGAATTTTGCTTTTGGAAGCTTTATATTAAGGAAGATGCTGAGTGTTTAAGTTTTAAAGTTAAGAAGACTTTCCAAAAATGTTTAACAACTATAAGAATTTTCATAGAAATGTTGAATCTGAATCTATAGAAGCTTTTCATGATAGTGGAACTTCTGATGTAAAAGTAGTTGATAATTCATTTGTAATGGAGTTTGAGAAAGAAATGAATACGAGTGAGAGTATGAATAAGAATGAGGTGGATTTGTATCTCATGGAGATAAAGGAGAAGACAACTCATAATTTTGATATCTTGAATTGGTGGAAGGTAAATTCTACTAAATATCCTCTTCTTGCACAAATAGCCAAGGATGTATTGGCAATGCCAGTCTGAATTTGCATTTAGCACCTGAGGTAGAGTTCTTAATACTTATTGGAGTTCCTTGACTCCAAAGACGGTTGAAGCTTTAATTTGTGCACAAAATTGGTTCTGCTCTACTCCATTAGCAACTGATATTGAAGAACTTGTGGGATAACTTGTTTGGTAAGGTAGGAATGATGATTTTAATTAGAATATGTTGTTGTCTCTCTCAATCATGCTAATTTTAATCTGAGCTATTAAATTTTGTATGGCAGGGTAGGAATCTTGTTTGGACCTTTGTTTTTTTGTGTATGGAAGGAATGCATGTTGGGAAGAATGAAATAGTTGGACACTTGATACTTTGGAAGATACCATGAATGCTACTTCTTGTTTTCTATTTTCAATCATGTCACATTTCTATTTGCTACATATTTTGTATTTTTTTTGGGATTTTAGGACAATTTGAAAGCTATCTTATGAACTACGGATATGTGTTGCCATTGTTTTAAATCTACGTTCTATATAAAGATAATTTAGAATTAAAAACTAAGCAATTGACTAAGTCTGAATGTATTAATTTTAGTTCTTATCCAATGGTTTAATTTAGTTAGAATAGTGAAATATTTTAAATCATGATCATTGGTTTATACTATTTTGAAAAATCGAAAATTGAATTGAAAAAGAATGAATCAAATTGGATCAGATTTGATTTTCATTGCAAATTGATCAAATAGGCAAATGATAAAATCGAAGGCATTGGATCGGATGGTTTTTCACCTCAAAACCAAACTAATCCGATCTGTGAATACCCCTAATTATGATCACAAATTCTTATTGGAATGGTGAGAAGTTAGAGGAGTTTACATTTTCGAGGTGTATTCAAATGATTTCAATAACAATTGGTCAGGGTGTGTGGAAACCAATTTAGTTGAATAAGGGTGGTCCAACCATTTTGCATATGGCATTTGCTGACAGCTTGATCCTATTTGTTGAAGCATCTATGGATCATGTTCAAATTATTCAAACAATTTTGAATTTGTTTGCAAGAGTTTGGGCTAGAAGGTCAGCTTAGATAAATCTTGCATTTTCTTCTTTAAGAATGTGGGATGGAAAATGAAGCAACAATTGATAGATGAGCTTGGTATTACAACCACTGATGATCTTGGTAAATACTTAGGGGTTCCTATCCTCCAAAATATGGCACCCTGAAGTACGTACAAATTCATTTTAGATAAAGTTAACCAGAGATTAAGTGCGTGACTAGCAAAAACTTTCTCTTTTGTTGGTAGAGTCACACTTACAAAATTTGTTTTGCAAGCTCTTCCTACCTATGTGATGTAATCAACCTTGTTGCCAAAGTCTGTGTGTGAAGATATAGATAAAGCCAATAGGAAATTTGTGTAGGGAGAAAATGATTTTGGTAGGAGATTGCATCTCATTTTGTGGAATGCAATTTGCTTACCTATACAGAATTGACGTTTGAGGCATAGGAGAACCAGGGGTGTCAATCTTCCTTTCATGATGAAAGCTAATTGGAGTTGATGACAAAAAAGAGTAGTGCTTGGTCAATGATCATCAGGAGTAAGTGTGGTTGTGACAATGAGTGTATTCCAAAAATTGATGCTAAAAAGCCTAGTAGTAATTTTTGGAGAGGCATTTGTAACGCGTGTGAGCATTTTGATAAACACCTCATATGGTGGGCTGGTTATGGAAGTAGTATCCATTTTTGGCATGACAAATAGCCATTAAATGGTGGGATATTGAAGGATAAAGTGTTGACTTCTATTTTGAATTTGATTTAGAGAGGTCAGTGGCTAAGTATTCTTCTATTTCTGGAGGTTGGGCTTCAGATAGGTTGGATTCCTTGTTACCATGAGATATTAAGGAGAAGATTGTTGCATCATCGTATCCAAACCCTCACGTGGGGGCTGATTTGGTAGCTTGGAGTTTAACAAATGATGGTGATTTCTCATGTAGGTCTGCTTATAATTCTTTTTGAGAGACTACTTTGAATCCAAGTTCTCTAGTGTTTAAAGAATCTACCAAGTGGAGAGGACTTGAAAGAGTTAAAATGTTAATTTGGAAAGCTAGCAATGAAGTTGCTTACAAAATGCTAGAATAGTAAGGGTGAGGTTAGCGCATGAGGCTGCTTATCCTATTTGCAATGATCAGGATGAATCTCTCTTTCATGTTTTTTGTGATTGTGTAAAGGTAAGACCCTTATGGATTTCTTTTGTTCATAACTCTAGGAATAATACCTTTTATGAAGTATCGAATTGGAAGGACTAGTTGTTTGATAATTTATAGTATATTGATCCAGTAAGAGATTGGTCCTTGAGATTTGGAGTTACTTTGGATAAGATTTGCTAGTCTAGAAACGATTCAATCTATAATAATAAAGTTTGGAACCTTGGAGATGTGGAGGAGAAAATTCAGAAGAGCATTTGTCCATCTTTATGGCTTATGACTGTCGTCATTCTTTTTATAGAATCTTAAATGGCAGAAGTTAGCTAATTTATTAGTAACAAGGGGATATACTATTAATACTGATGGTGCAGTGTCTTATATGGGAGCTTTAACAACTTGGGGGGGCATGGTTAAGGGTGATTGCGAATAATGTAGCGCTTAATGTAATAATGAAATGATAATGAGGATTAAGAGTAAGTTTATAAATGATTGTAGACAAAAAAAATCATTAGCTAAAATAGAAAGACTCAATTGAGACAAAATTATACTTGCTTTCTAAAGCGAATAATTTTTGGACCTGTAGTCTATAAACTAAAGATGTAAAATATTGTTGTTTTTGGGCATGTAGGCCATTCACTTGAAAATGAAAAACTAGCTAGATTTTTGGATATGTAGTCCATATACTTGAAGACATAAAACTAGTTAGGTTTTTAGACCTGCAGTCCATATACTTGAAGATTTAAATCTATTACATTTTGGACTCGTTGGTTATACACTTGAAGATGTTAAACCAGTTGGGTTCAAATAGATTGGGTTGCAAAAAAAAAAAAAAAACAAGAACAGTGAAATTGAGAGATAGAAAATTATGACTTAACATTAATTTCGAAGACGCATATTTTGTAGTGGATGTGAGTACTTTTGATGCTTAATTATTCTAGTAACACGTGAAGGACTTAGTTTACATCTAATGGATATTGTTACAACTTATTTATATGATTATCTTGATAATGACATTTGCATAAAACTCCCTGAAGGATATAATTTGCCTAATAATGCATATTATCGAGAATAATACTCTTTATGGACTAAAGCAATGAAGTCGCATGTGGTATAATCGACTTAGTGAGTACTTGATAAGTGAAGGATATAAAAATGATCCTATTTGTAATGTATTTTCATAAAAAACAAATATGAAAATAGATTTTTCATAAGTGTTATTTATGTAAATGACATAAATATTATTGGAACTCGATCTTGAAGAGCTTCCAACAGCTATACATTAATTAAAAAAATAATTTGAGATGAAAGACATAGCAAACACAAAGTTCTGTTTGGGAAATTATTTAAAGAATATAATTTTTGTGCCCCATAAGCTTATACAACAAAGATTC
This sequence comes from Glycine tomentella, assembly GCA_007407185.1. Classification (NCBI taxonomy): domain Eukaryota; kingdom Viridiplantae; phylum Streptophyta; class Magnoliopsida; order Fabales; family Fabaceae; genus Glycine; species Glycine tomentella. The sequence goes on along the minus strand of PYAF01005232.1, from coordinate 19,558 downwards.
TTAAAAGGTATTATATGAGAAATCACATTCATTGTACAATCCAATGATTGAAGATTTCTAGATGTGAACTAAGATCCTTGTAGATCTTGAGAAAAGGATGAAGATATACTTAGTATTATTGAAACACTAATGTATCTATTATGCATACACGACTTGATATATCTGTTAGGAATGATGAAGAATCAAGTTGAGGAAGATCATGAAGAATCAAGTTTAGGATGATAACAAGTTTTGATTTTACATGCCCACTCAAATTGATGGCATATGTACTTTGTTCAAAGCTTGGTTCAAGAAGTTATAACCTCTTATTCCTCACATAGGTTGATTAAGCCATGCATACATTCATTCATTAATTCATGATTAAGTCAAATGAATTAGTAATTAGTTGGTATGACATTAAGGCATTAAAGTATTTCATAAAAAGTATTTTTCACTGTTTTAATCGATTACCAATATGATATAATCGATTAAAAGCATGTAAACAGAACTGCACATTGTCATATGAACACTTTAATCGATTACCAATAATTCGTAATCGATTACACTAGTTTGACTATGTTAGAGTCGTTCTGTGATAATCGATTACTTTACGGAATAATCAATTATCTGTGTATCTGCATAATTTTCAGAAGCATTTTTATCTGGTTTAATCGATTACCAGATTGTTGTAATCGATTAAATATGCTTTGATCAGTTTTTCACACTTCCTGTGATAATCGATTATTTGAGACATTAATCGATTACATCAGTATATCAGAAAATCCTGACCACCTGGAATAATCAATTACGACATGAGTTAATCAATTATTTGTTCTTGAGATTTTGTCCAGATTTCTGATGAACACTTTAATCGATTATTTTAGAACTTTAATCGATTACATGAGTTAAAATAATCGATTATACTTACGAAATAATCGATTACAGGTAGTTAATTCTGTTTTCTATAAATAGAAGGAGCTCATTCTGTTTGAGAGAGTTCTGAGTTTTTTTCGAACAAGCCTTGTGAAATTCACTTTCTGAGTAGTCTTAAATCACCAAGGCATATAAGAAACAAAAATTCTTAGTAGATTCAAGAATCATGAAGACTTTCATTTGTTGAGTCATCTACTTCATGAGAAGCTTTTGTTGAAGCAATTTTTGTCAAAAGATTTCATCAAGAAAGATTATGGCATTCATTTTCAATCTGGTTTGATCATTTAAATTCGTTCATTGCATTGAGGATATTGAGGTGATATCTTTCTTGAATCAATTTCATTGTTGTTTTGATTAAAACTGTATATTTTGTTGTTGTTTGTTCAAATAACAAATTGTAATCTTTAAAGCATTACTAGATAGGTTTCTAGTGGTTAGAACAGAGAGGGGATCTCTGGTTCTTAGATCTTTTGAAAAGTCTATAGGTTTAGATTTTGAATTTGACCTAGGAAGGGTAAGAGAGATCTTTGTTTGCTTGTAAAGATACTATATTTGTTATAGTGGAAACTGTAATCAAGACTGATTAGAAGTAAAACTGGATGTAGCCTCCGGGGTTGAGAGGTGAACCAGTATAAATCTTGTGTGTAATTGTATATTTCTGTTCATATTCATATTGTTCTTGAAGTATTATGCTTGTTCATATCACAAGATTGGTTATAGCTCAAGAGTGGTCTGATTGAGATAAAAGTTGTTTTTAAAGTTAGATTTCTTAATTGGGGTAAGATACGATCCTTCTTTCAAAGACTTCCGCTGTGATTAAAATTTGTTTTAAAATTTTAAAAACTCTGAGGTAAAACCAATTCACCCCCTCTTGGTTATTTGCATAAGTGTTCATTCTATTTTCAATATCATTTTCCACTAATTCACTAGCAAAATATAAATTTTCACCAATACGAAGACATTTAAGCATGTACTTCGTTATTTTAGAGGTTTTTTGTTAGATACTCATAATGATATACCATAACTTTACATGAGATGATACAACAATTCCATGACAATATGTGAAATAAGGCAAAATAGGCACATTAACTAATGCAAAAATGTTTGCTCAACATGGGGAAAAAATGGCATCAATTGGCGATCACATATGAAGAGAATGTTATAAATATTGCTCGATTGAAAGAAGGATACATCAAAAGAGATAAAACAAAACATATTTTTACCAAAATTCTTTTTCACCTATGATCTCCAAAAGAATGGTGATATAAATGTTCAACAAGTTTATTCGCGTGAGAAATTAGAGTTTTTTTTACAAAGTTATTACCAAGGAAGACTTTTGAGCAACTAACTCACAAGATTGAATTTCGTTGTCTTAAAGATGATTGTTTGCATGAGGGGAAAAATAAATATGTTCTGCACTCGTTTTCTCTTTGCCATGATTTTGTCTTATTGTGTTTTCCTGACAAACATTTTAATGAGACAGATGATTACTTATGGAAGAATGATGTACTCTTTTTCCTTCACTAGATTTTTATTGCACATGATTTTTCCTAGTAGGATTTAATGAGACACATTCTTAGATAATGAGCATCCAAGAAGGAGTGTTATGAATAATCTATTTGTGTGTGTTTATATCTTTCATTAACAAAAACATATATGCTTTATTAATAAAGATAACATGTACATTTTATGGAGATAAATATTTAATGTACCTATATATTAATTAGGATTTTTGGATCAAAAATTGTTGACACAAGTGGTTCGACAGTCGAGTCCCTTAAAAACTAGGGCGTTTCGGTGCTGCTACTCTGAAGCCCACATAAAAACTGTCGTGTCCGACACTTTGCGACCTCCCTTGTGTCACCGCCAACCACTCACTCTTCCAATTTCACGTAGGGATGTTTAAGTTTGAGTGAGTCTTTGACAGGGGTGACGTGAGTGAAGTTAATAGAGAACATGTTGCATATGGGTATTGGGTTGGGTTATAAGGGTTTTAGGGGTTTGTTTTCTCTTTTCTAATCTGTTGGGCCACCTACCGTATTTTCTAAACAAAGGTGATTTTTTTTTTTTTTTGGGTGCAAACAAGGGTGGGATTTTACTTTTTTAACTTGTTATCTCTTAACTACTACTATCTACTATACCTATGGTTAATATAATAAATAATAAATTAAATAATAATATAAAATTATTTAAAACATAACATATAACAATAATAAAAAGTAACTAATAATAATATATTAAAAAAATAACTAATATTTTTAATGAATTTAAGCTTATTTCTAAGTATTTGATTGTGGCATTAGTGTTTTTTTAATTATATTTTTATTATGTTAAGACTTATGACACTTTTAAGTAAATTTAATTATTTAGTATATTTTATTAATTTTTTTAAATATTATTTTATTAAAATCGGTTCGACTGAAGTTTAATTACAATTGTACCATTGAATCTTGAATTAGTGTTTTTATCAGTTTAATGACCGATCCTGATTTAAAAATTTTGAGAGAGGTACCTTATCCCAAAATCAACCATAAAAGATGATTAGTTGAATATTAAATAAAAAATTTAAATGGCTCTAATTAAACAAAAAAGTTTAGGCTTCTTTGGACCCTTTGGTGTCGAAGGAATGATTAATTATGGTATGGTGTCATGCTTCAATTTCACCTATCAATAGAGTTGGCTCGAATGATAAATTCACATCAACATGGCCATGCTGACCAAAGACAGTCTCGTGAACAAAGGCAGTCTCGTGATGTTTGGCTTTGGTATGTCCATATTTCGAAACATTGTAGGTGATTTCGTTACAGCTAAATATGTGTTCTTCATCATCTTGGAGGTCCTCCACCACATGTGAGGCAGAAGCAGATGCTGTTTTGGAAGCTTTATCACGGATTGTCAACTTCAACATGCAACATGTTACTATAGAGCTTGATTGTAAAATTGTTGATGACTGTCTAGATAAGATAACAATAGTTCCAATTTTTCTGAATTTGCAACTATTATTCACACATGTAAACAACTGTTATGGTTAGGACCCTAGTAATGGAATCCAGCCCAATAGTTAGGCCCACTAATTGGAGAGTATATTCTAGAAGGAATAAGAAGGGGAATAAAAATTAGTTGCTGAGTTGGCAATGTGAGCGACAATAGTATTGGCTATAGGGGAATTCTGTTAGGGGGAAAGTTATTATGAAACATTGTGGTTAGTTACTATGGGCAAAGAGCATTTGTGCCTTTGTTACAGCAGTATTCTAGGTGTTACGGACTGTTATGGACCTAGCATATGGGCCTAATAAGGTGTCCCATTACAGTGAGGCCCATTAAAGTTCCATTAGCTTAGAATCTCAACAATAACTGGGGAGATCCCAACAACATGCATAACAACCATCGAAGGAGATCCTAACAAACAAATATCCTAATCCCAACAATTAGGGATTCTAGCTTATCTAATCAAGATGTGGCAGCAACTAACCTAGAGGTATCACCCTTATAAATAAGAGGTACGCTCATAGGTATAGGCATTTTCTCTCGACTCTATTGTATGCTGTCACTGTGCACACACATCATCCCCATTGGCTAAACGTCGTATCAGTATCAAAGTGCACAGTGATCTACTTAATCTAGGGGTATTTCTTCCATAGATACCTTGGAGAGAGTCTTTGATCCAAGATTAACCTGCTAGCTATCCAACTAGACATTCCTGTCTTCAAAGACAGAACAATTGGCATCGTCTGTGGGGACCGTTAAATTTCAAATCCCACGTTCACGATGGTAAACACAAGAAGTAACAATCAGATTGCACACCTACGCTTTGATGCGGGTGTAAGGGGGGACTTACCTTCAAATCTTGTTTTGGAGGAGGTGAACCCACTGCCCCCTCCAGACCAGAACACGACATTGCCCCTACCGGTGGATTATAACGCTGTCCATGTGAGTGAAGAGGTTTCAGACATAGCTTCCACTCCTACTCCAACGGCACAGGCAATCCCTCCCAATCAAATAGATGCTCACCGCCTGAACCAAACTCAAATGGTTCAAGATCAACAAATTAACCCGGTTGTGGTGGTACCTCGTAATCCAAAGCCTAACGAGCGTCTCATAAGCAACGCTCTCAATTCAATCCTGGCTCGGATGAATGAAATGGAAAAGATGCACGCCCTGCAAAGGCAGGAGGATATCAGAAACTTGGAACTCCAGATGGAGGAGTGTAATGCCGCATTGAGGTGTGAAGAAGAGCATTGTATATAGCTTATAGAGCAGCGCTTTAGGAGCATGGAGAACCTAGCTCATAATGAAAATCGAGGACAACAAAGTTAGGATACAGCCAGAAATGGTGTGAACCAAAATGTCAGTCAAGTCCGAGTTCCTCCAGTAAGTCGACATATAGACCAAAGAGGCAACACAAGTGTGATCCGGGCTGAGTTAGGAGGACCAGTTAATCGAATGGAGATCGGGGGTTCATCTCGAGCAAATGCTGGAGATCCATCCCAATCTGGAGATGCAAACCCGATCCAGATCGACATTGGAAACACGACTCACATGCAAGCAGCTTCGCCCCAAACTACCACTACGGAAGCAAATCAACAACCCAAGTCCGGGTTGTGATCCCTGACGTTCAAGAACCTGTAGTGGTGGTTCAGAACCTGAATGTAGAGGAAAACCAAAATGTAGTGGACCCCACCAGAGAAGCTGCACCTCGACCAAGAATGAACGGGGGAGTTTATAGGAGGAAATATAGTAGGGGGCAGTATAACAACAACCCCTTCACTAATGAAATTGTTAATGTTCCATACCTGGAAGACTTCAATGGAGCTTTCTTGTTAAAATATGATGGAAGCCAAGACCCACAAGTGCATATTGATGAGTTTGACATGCAAATGTGTGTGAGGGGAATTGATGAGCCCATTATTTCCCAAATTTTTGCTACAACTTTATCTGGGGCTGCGCAAACTTGGTTTCATACACTGCCACTATGGTCAATCCGTAATTTTGAAGATTTCGGGCAGAAGTTTCTGTTGAACTTTACCACTAGTAAGAAACAACCCAAGTCCGAATTCTCACTTGGGAAGATAAGACAACAACCCGGTGAGACGCTCTAGAGTTACCTAGACCGTTTCAAAGAAGCTGCCTTATAGGTGCAAGGGTTGGAAGAAAAAGTTCATGTGCACCTCATCGCCACCGGATTGGATGGGTCATCTTGGTTGGCAAAGTCAATCTACAAAGATCCACTGAAATCTCTGATGGAGTTTAGGACTCGATCAAAAAAGTACCTAGAGCTAGAACAAATGGAGATTGCCAATGCGGTGGGCAGAGAGAAGGAAAAAAGAAGTCCCAGAAGAAGAAGCCCACCTCTAAGGGGCAGGGAGTGTTGCGAAATAAGCACACGGCAAGTGCATCGCTCGTTTCAAGTAATAAAGTGGGTAAGTAGAGTATCGTTCTCCACAGGGATTGGTGTGAAATTCACAGTAAAATTCAGTCTAAGTGATTGGAAGGAAAAAGAAAATATTTTTGGAGAATTGTGTTGAGTGTTGAATGTAAAACTGAAATTAAAATAAATGCAGTAAAATAGTTGAAGTGTTACCAATGGAAGAAACAATTGTGGTCAAGCACAATCCCCAATGTTCCCTACCTCTTTCACTTAACTGGTTTATCAAGTTTAATCACTCAAATGATACATCTTTCCAATTTTCGTAAATCCTAATTCCTTAGCAATTTAACCCTTTAACAAGAATCCTAATTCCTTAGCAATTCTTATCAAGCTTATAAAAGACTATATCATGAGGGTTGCTATTTCTGATTGCTCAAAGAATAAATCTTTCTTACTTTAGTTAATCCCTAATCCCTTAGTGAATTAACCCTTTAACCTGAATCAAAAACCCAATCCCTTGGTAAATTTTATCAAGTTAAGCATGTGAAAGACTATATTATAAGGTTCTGCAGCCACGCATCCCTATCCCTAGGTAATGAACAACTGCTATTTTACTAAGGTCAGAAATTAGAATCCCAACGTCCCCATTGCGAATCCTAACCCTCAATACTTAAATAGAATGACCAATTCTAAATAAGAATAAATAGTAAAGAACAGAGTAAAATAAAACAATAAGAATTCTCATTCAATACCAGTCAAGTTACAGAGGAGTTTACATTAAGTCATGGCCTTCCCACAATACAAAGTTTAGCCTGCCATAAGCCTCAAAGAGACCAAAGCTGTCAAATAAAACATGATTCTGCAATAACCTAGCCTTGATTCTTGACTTCCAAGGGTGTAGAATGATGTATGGAAGTGTGGAGAGGTGTGTAGGTGTATTGGATCCCCTTTCTACAGTCCCAGAGGCCCTGTATTTATAGAATGGTTTAATTAGAGTAACAAAGCCTCTGTTCTGTGCCAATTTAAAACTTAATCTTTTTAAATCAGGAAACAGCGCCTTCGTAGTATGGCTCGCGCAGGTTGTGGCGCTGATCGCGCCAGCATTCGAATTCATGGCACAGATTCCACGCTGATCGCGCGACAGCTTCGATCAATCAGGGCTGGTAACGTGACAGTCCATGCTAATAGCGTGGGGTCTTCGAGCTGAATGGCTGATCTTGGCATTTGGTGCGGATTGCGCGAGACCTGGCTTGGTTTTCTTCTTCTTTTGGCTTGAATCTCCTCTTTTTGGCCCTGAAAGCACACCTTGGTAATAAAATGAGATATAATAAAATATAAATGACAAACTAACTTATTCTAACCTAATTCCTAATGATTCAATTGAAATATAACCTAAAACTAGTCTAAAACTACGATGTGTTTGCAACACATCAAACAATTCCCAGATTTAATAGTTACTGTCCTCAGCAACAAACAGAACCTCAAGATAAAAGCAAGGATCAATAAGCAAACTGAACCACAATGTTACAATCCTAGAATTATCATGCTGAGTACAATCAATTCACATCAAAGCTTCCATGGTACTTTCAAATCTGTCAAATAGTGAGAGTAACTTGAGTGTTCCTCACAGACTTGTGTTTATTCACTCATTCAGTCAAGTGTATCAGGTTATGATTACCCTCTTACTCAACATAATCACAGCACTACCATAAGCTTGAAAATATTCTCAACAGATGCAAGCATAATTTGATCAAAAGGTCTTTTAGGCTTGTAACTTGGCTGGGCTACAGGTAGGAAAAATCTTTGGAAAAGTAGCTAATATGAGGCTAGATCCAGTCCCTTAAGTCCAATCCCGTGGTCTTCCATGTTCCTTTTTCATTCTCTTCAAACCTGGTGCTTTATTCAACAATTTATTCTTAATGGTAAATAAAACAAAACAATTAATTTTCTTTTTTATTCTTTTTCTTTTCTTTCAAAATACAACAACTTTCAGATTTTCAGCTGATAATTTCAGGCTTATCTTTCTCCAAATGGCTTTTGCTTGTTTATTCTTGTTCTTCCACACCAATTGAATTCAAGTTGTTTTCCTTCATGTCTTGATGGATTATTCCCTGTTTTCTGCTGTCATCGACTTGTATGTACTATCTCTAGCCTCAGGGAAGTTGGTCAATGGATATGGCTCTGATTTGGGTAATTTGAAGTGAAAAGCTCAGGCTCAAATAAGGTACAAATGGAAAAATAATTGAAGGTAAGTCAATTTTGGCCCTGGTTTTCAGAAGAATAATTTGCCTTAATCATGTAAGTCACACCTACACCCAGAGAAACAATTCAAGTTCTAGAATACTATGAAAATGGAGTCTCTCAGAAAGAAAAAAAATTACTGTTTGGCTCAAAATCTCACAGGTGCTAAACTCAAGTCAATCACTGATGACTTCATTTCAAGCAACATTTCAACTTCAACATGCATATCACATACCAACAATCACAATTCCATTCATGTATCATGCAGTTCATGCTATGTTTCATTTCACACAAGCTTTTATCAGAGAAATCCTATCCATTACTGTGTCCATTTACTTTTTAATCTGAAAAATCTGATGTGCTGCCAACTTTTATTGAAATATTCA
>PYAF01005231.1:45706-58356 GCA_007407185.1 Glycine tomentella | reverse complement strand
TCTTCCTTCCTTCCTTGGGAAATCCTCTTAGAGATGAAGCCTTGATATCCTTCTTCTAAGCTTGTCAAAACTCTTCCTAAGGTTGCTAGGTTTCTCACGAAATTTTGTCAAGATGGTGGAGTTTTCTTTTCTTACTTGATTCTAACTCTAAAGGAGAAAGATGAAATGAAGGTAGTATGAAGAGAGGATGTTCACGTGATGGTGTAGAGAGCAAAGTTTGGAGAATGTCTTGCACTTCGGTCCTCCTTCCCCCTTTATATAGTGGTTTAGGATTCACTTTATGGAAAAATATCTCCTACACCATAATGACTTACCTTTCCACTTGTCCACCCCTTTACAAGTGTCCCTACAATTGTCCAAATCATAAAGGCTCTTAATTCTCCACCATCCAAGTATCCAAGCTCTTGAAGTTTCTCCATTTCTCTTGCATTTTCGTGGAGTAGCTTGCCAAGGAAGATTTTTATACTTTTTCTTTCATTCTTGAGTTTATCACAAACCTATTTTAGTAAAATTCTAATTCTGGATTTGTTAACCGTTGGATCTCTTTAAATTTTTAAAGGTACACTACTATCCCATATATGTAACTTTTGACCGTTGGGATTGTTGAAATAATGCCTAGAGCTATCCACGTGTTCTACCAAAGGAGAGAAAATTTTTCTTCTCATCTTGTATACATATTCCAAGTGTCCACCACTTGTGTTCTTCATGAAGCTTGCCTTTACAAGTGGATTATTCATGAATCTTCTCCCCTTTTCTACATCATTCCACATGTGAACTTCAAGCTTAAGGGGTAGGATGACAAGTTTTCCTTCCTTTTATGCCATTACATGTCAGTTTTGATGCTAAAGTAAAATCTAATTCCACTTATGGTTTTTCACGTGGTAATTTCTTGTAAGAAGTTAAATTTAATTTGAATTCTTTCACCTAAAGATAATATGAAATAATAGAACTCTAGAGATCTTCAAAAATTATCTTTAGTTTCATTACAAATAACTCATAACCAATCTCTACAGAGTACTATACAGACCTCAAGCACAAGATTGTTCTTACCTTAATTCCAATTGGTCTATTTTTATTTTGACCATTAAAATTACTAAACCATTTTATTAGATAAATCTAAACATCCTACAATTGAGAGAAAATTCCACAGATTCTATTTCTCATTTTTTCATATTTTTCTGATGCCCGAATCCTTCTGAATACAATTTCAAAGTTGTCACCTTATAAAATTCATAGAAATTCTATTCTAAGGTTTCTTGTCACAAAATCTCAAAGGGTATCTAGTCATTTTTGGCCTAAAGGGCATTATGGTAATTTATTATTCTTGGGATGTGATGGTAATTATCCAAAATGTTCAAGGGTATTTGTGTAATTTCTACCACAAAATATCTAGCCAAAATATCTAGATTCTTGTCATTTCTAAAATATCCAAGAGCATTTGTGTAATTTCCTCCTTAAAATATCTAACTAAAATATCTAGGGGCATTTTCGTAATTTTAACCTCAAGGACATTTCTGTCATTTCTAATTTAAGGGAAAAGTGATATGGTCATTTATCTAGTTATCATCACTTTCACAATTAAATTTTAAATATGAATTCAAAATAAAATTTGACATATGCTAAATTATCTAAGTGTGAATTTTGGGCCAAGGAAGTAAAATTTTTGGGACATGTTGTTTCTAAAGAAGGAATTTCAGTGGATCCTAGTAAAATTGAGACAGTCATGAATTGGGAGAGACCAACCACAGTAACTGAGATTAGGAGTTTTCTAGGATTAGCTGGTTGTTATAGGAGGTTTATTAAAGGCTTTTCACAATTAGCTTTGCCTCTGACTAGTTTGACTAGGAAAAATGTGCCTTTTGGATGGTCACCAGAATGTGAGGAAAGTTTTCTAGAATTAAGAAGAAGATTGACTAGTACTCGAGTGTTAATGTTGCCAGATCCTCATGGTACATTTGAAGTGTATTGTGATGCTTCAAAGAAAGGTCTAGGCTGTATGTTGATGCAAAACGGGAATGTGGTAGCATATGCATCTAAGCAGTTGAGACCTCATGAAGTCAATTACCCAACCCATGACTTGGAATTAGCAGCTGTAGTTTTTGCCTTAAAAATCTGGAGACATTATTTGTATGGAATAAGATTTACAGTCTTTTCAGATCATAAGAGTCTTAGGTATCTCTTTGACCAAAAAGAGTTGAACATGAGACAGAGAAGATGGGTTGAATTTCTTAAGGATTATGATTTTGAGTTAAAATATCATCCAGGAAAAGCAAATGTAGTAGCTGATGCTTTAAGTAGGAAATCTCTGCATGTATCTAAGATGATCAAGGCAATAGAATTAATAGAAAATTTCAAAAATCTTAATTTGGGATTTTTGTTAATTCTAAAAGCATCATTTTGAGTCAAATACAAATTACTAGTGATTTCAAAAAGCACATTAGGCTAGGACAACAGAGAGATTCAAATTTTCAACAAATTTTAACTCAAGTTCAATAAGGAAAATTGCAGGATTTTGATATAAATAATGATGGGTTATGGACTTATCAAAAGAGAATATGTGTACCCAAGGTTGATGGATTAAGAGAGAAAATTTTGTGTGAAGCTCACAAAAGTAATTTTACAATGCATCCTGGAGTTACTAACATGAATCAAGATTTGAGGAGAATGTTTTGGTGGCTTGGCATGAAAAAGGATATAGCAGAGTTTGTAAGTAAGTGCTTAGTATGTCAAAAGGTAAAAATAGAACACCAAAAACCCTTTGGCACTTTGCAACCTTTAGAAATTCCTCAATGGAAGTGGGAAAGTATATCTATGGATTTTGTGGTAGGATTACCTAAGACTGTTTCTAGTCATGACTCAATCTGGGTCATTGTAGATAGACTTACCAAGTCAGCTCATTTTATACCTATTAGGATTTTTTATTCATTAGAAAGATTAGCTCATTTGTATATACAAGAAATAATTAGATTACATGGTGTACCTTCCACCTTGATTTCTGATAGAGACCCCCGCTTTACTTCTAGGTTTTGGGGAGCATTACAAAAAGCATTTGGGACCAAGTTATGCTTAAGTACTGCTTATCATCCCCAAACTGATGGACAACTGAAAGAACCATACAAACCCTAGAAGACATGTTGAGAGCTTGTGCGATAGACCAACAAGACTCTTGGGAAAAATATTTGCCATTAGCAGAGTTTGCCTATAATAATAGTTATCATACAAGTATAGGAATGGCTCCATTTGAAGCTCTGTATGGAAGGAAATGTCAATCCCCCTTATGTTGGTATGAATTTGGGGAAGCAAGTCTTTTAGGTCCAGACTTGGTAATTCAAACCACGGAGCAAATCAAGAAGATTAGAGAAAAATTGGTAATAGCTCAAAATAGGCAAAAACATTATGCTGATAAAAGGAGAAAACCTCTAGAATTTCAAGAAGGAGAACATGTTTTTCTTAAAGTTACTCCAATTACAGGAATTGGGCGAGCAATGAAGGTCAAAAAGTTGAGTCCTCGTTTTATTGGTCCTTTCCGAATTTTGAAAAGAATAGGTACAGTAGCTTATCAAATAGCTTTACCACCAAATCTTTTCAACCTTCACAATGTTTTTCATGTCTCTCAACTTCGTAAATATATTTTCGACCCGAGTCATGTTCTAGAATCTGAATCAATACAGTTAAAAGACAATTTAACTATGAGCTTACCTCCAACAAGAATTTTGGACAGAGAAATAAAGAAATTAAGAAATAAGTCTGTATCATTGGTAAAAGTAGCATGGGGACAAGGACATTTGGAAGAATATACCTGGGAGCTAGAATCAGAAATGAGGAAGAAGTATCCTGAATTATTTACAGGTATTTAGAAATTTTGAGGGCAAAATTTTCTTTTTAGAAGGGGTGAAATATAATATCCTGAAAATTACATTTTAATTTATATTCATAAATATGAAGATATGATAATAATTATAAAAAAAATATAAAAACTTAATCTAAAACAGTACGAATATGTAGAGGCCATGTGCACCCTGGGAGAACTTCATTTCATGCATTCATATAGCTGTATAATTCTTGTGTGAATTTATTTGCTTATATTGAGAATTTACTAACGTACTAATGTGTTTGATGGTTTAGATTTTTTCTACTGAGAAATTTTATTTCTCACTAGATTTGTTTCATTTTTTTAGATGGCAGCAGTGGTCAATTTCCTTGATGACCTGGGTCGGTGATGGTGTAGAAATAAAAATATGAAGTAGACTTTTGTTTGGAAAAGCTTGTACTTGTTTAATATTGACTTTTGTAATAAGGACTATGGCTACTTATAATACGTGTATCAGTTTAAAAACTTCTTTAATCTATACGTTTTAGAATTTATACAGCATACGTTTCAGTAAAAAAAATTATTATTATCTAATGATTTCTTAAAAATTTAATTCTAATAAAAATACAATATCTAGAATAATTTTAGGTCGTTACATGATGTCTTCAACTTTTGTCTTCTGATGAGTTAACTTCCTTTAGTGATTGCATATGGAAGACAAGATGTTGTCCTTGAGGTGCAGGCTTGAACCATTCTGAATTCCATTATAAGGTTCAGTTCTTAGAGTCAAGTTCTTCATCATTATGATGTAGACTTTGGTGCAACCTCATTCTGATGCTCGATTATCTCTTTGTAGCCTTTAATATGTCTTATATGTAAGGCATTATTGACTTTTCCAAGTTCAAGTATATAAAGGGAAGTATTCTTCATCATGCAGATGAGCTTCAAAAGATCTTTTAAGGCTTTTACTCTTGATAGTGATTCTAAGACAATTTTTCTTATCAATGTTCTAAGCTTCTTAGAATATATGCACATATATATTTCTTAAGTATGTTTAACACTGCAACACTTAAGGAAAATGTTAGTTATCATATAAATTCCATCATCCCTACAATTTGCATTGCGAATGGTTTGTCATAATTGAAACTAGGGATGTGGTTTCCATAATCTCCCCCTTTTTTATGATGATGAACCCTTAGGAGCAAATTTAAAGGGTGATAGTATCTTTCTGAACCTTTCAAATTTAACTCCCCCCAGAAGTGTGCATCAATTATGTTTATAACCAAATAGTTGAGAAGCTCCCCCTCAATTCATGCATTATGAATAAGATCAAACATTATAACAACAGAAAACATAATGTAGAGATATAAACAAATACGTATAAAAGGTATAACCAATCAACCAAGATCAATTTTCATTAACCAATAGGATCATTAAAATAAGATATCATCAGATATAGTAACACGAAAAGATAAATAAATAAGAACATGATCCTACGAAAACTAATCTACCCCTCAACCAATCTCTCCTAAACTCATCTCTATTAAGTCTAGACAGTCCATTATGTCATAATTGGATGATCCATCCACACCCTAAGTTTTGATGATTACAAAGATAAATTATTGTTGGACTAATATTGTATTCTTTAGTGAACGTGACTTACTATATATGAGCACACATGGTAACAAACATATATTCTATGCTCTTTATTAGTTGTCATCCACTTACTCACAAGAACTTGTTTTTATAAAGTGTTATTTTCAGCATCCAACCCGCTGTTAAAAGAGTTAAAAGATCTCCCCTTAATAACTTCTGTTATTCTTATTCTTTTTTGCCACTAGCTCTTCCTCTCTTTCAACGCTTGGCCACTCAATTGCTATTGTCGCCTTGGAACCCGCCATCTATCCTATCCGATTTAGATTTTTATATCTAAAAAAGAATCGATTTCATTCAACGTTTGATTCAATGAACTGCGCTTAGCCCCCCCGCTCATGAAACGGCTCTGCTGCAATGAATGGCAGAGGGTCCGTAGTACCCAAAGCACTAGAGTGGTCCAGTAGCCGGGAAGGGGCCTAGAAGTGCCTACTACTATACCACACTACACTCGGCTCTACACATTTACAGAGCTAACCCCTGTCCAGTCCTTTCTTAGCTGTCATAGTGTAAGTCTAGTAAGAACTACTACTTCTTTCTCTGATTCGATAGCCTTTATAGTCAATAAAGAGTAGGAGTACTCACTCATATAGCCAGCTATGAGTGACTACACGTACCTGCCCTCTCCTGTAAGTCAAGTGGTTTAACTCCTTAACAGGACAGTGATTGATCCAGGAACTTCCATAACGTTGGCGTGATTCAGTTTGAGCAACGGATCCTGATGTGATACATCTTCGTAATGAAAATGGAGCGGAAACATAGTGATGAAAAATCAAAATTCCCTCCATAAAGATAGTCTTTCCTACACGGAGTAGTGAATAACGAAAGTGAGATTTGCTTGTGAATCAGCTTTCTTTCCTTAGGAGGACGTTTTTATTGATTTTGATTGAGGCTGCCTTCACACAACCGGCACAGGGTATTCCTGAAGCGATCTTATTCATCTGATCTTGGGTTGGCCTTTGAGTTGCCTGATACCGGCTATGATCTAGCTCTTCAATGCCATCCATGCTTTCAGTTTGGTTTTTTAGTAATCCAAAAAGCTGGAAGATGATAGACACATATCGAGATTGGCACGAAAGGGTTCACTCTAACTTTTGGGGTATCGGAATTCGGAAGGAAAGATGGAAAACTAGCAATACTGGGGAATTTTTCTGATAGACAGGTAACTCAAAGTGTTATTTTCAGCATCCAACCCGCTGTTACAAACAAGCATCCAATTAATTGTGAAAACCAATGTATTTACACTATGTCCTTTTATTTGCATCCATTGGACTTGTTAACTTACACAAACTATTTTATATTAAGTATAACTGACGTACAACCATGTACTGGATTCATGTTAGCTGAATATGGAAGTGCAAGTACTCACCTTTAGTAAATTCAGTTTTCATTTCTTGTTTTTAATTGCTAACATTTGAATTTTGAGTAAGAAAGGACAAAATATGAGAGAATAAAATAAATTTGAAAGAATATTCTTCTAAGTCATTAGTGTTGTAGACGAAGGAGCACATGTTATTGTTTGTACTATTATTCCTTCTTTGTCCAGAAGAATGCAACTCGTGGCAATGTCTCCAACTGTGAGACAACAATAATATCAAGTTGAGCGCTAATCTTGAAAACAGTATGAACACACACAATAACCAACAGGGGGTGAATTGGTTTAAACTTGGTCTTTTAAAATCTTTAAAACAATCAGAGTATTAAGGATCGTATCACAAAAAGTGCCTGTTAATAACTTTCAGGCAATCAAATACCAATCTTTAAAGAAAGCAATAGCTGAAAATATATTTCTATTGATTCTGAAAAGATTATCCAAATGAATGACAATTAATGACAACAAGAAGAGATAAAGAGAAAGTATTCAACACCAGGAAATATACTGGTTCACTTTTCGCCCTTAAGAAGCTACATCCAGTTTCTTTTAACCAACTTAGTTAGAGTTCCACTATTCACAATATTCTTTTCTTACAAACTTATAACAATCACCCTTAATGAAACCTAGATTAAGATAAAAAAATCTAACTCCCTTAGACTCTTAGTGATCAAGACATAGAGAATCCTCTCTCTACTCTTCCTTCTAGAGAAACCTACTCCAGACAAGCCTTAAGAAATTTATTGTAATAGTTACAATCAAACTGAAATTCTAAAACGAATTACAAACAAAGTTTAATGGAGAAAGACAACCTGATGATCCAATGTATATGAATGCATACGGGTTACCAATCTTGATCTAGGTTGAATGAAAACAAATTTCAGAGCAATCTCTCCAAGAACTTCTTTAGAATCTTGCCCAAGAAGAAATCTTTCAAAGTAACATGAAGATTTATAATTTGTGGGGCAAAAGCTCAGTGGCTCAAAGTATCTCTTCACTATTTAGAAAGCTTTTGAAATCTATGTAATTTTTGTTGTGCAGTGTATTTATTACTGATGTTGTAGATGATAGTGAAGTTGACATATCATGGAAATGATTGATGATGTTTATGTGGTTTGTGATGATTAAAATGATAATGCTTGTGTGATTGGTGATGTTTGAATGAAACAATGTTGATATGGATGTTTGGGTTGATGATGTTGAAATGAGATGAGTTTAATATGTATGATAATGATATTAGATTATGTGATGTGGATGTTGATAATGACATTGATAAGAGATAATGTTGATGTGAACAATGTCACTTTGTGATGTATATATATATATTGATACCCATGGGGGTGCATGATGGGTTACCCTTGCGAGGAAGAATTTGTTGCTAGCTGGGTCATGCATTGATGTGCCCATGGTTATCATTGTGTGATGTGGATATACACATGAAGGGTGTATGACTGGTTACCCTTGTGAGGAAAGATTTGTTCCTAGCCAGGTCATACATTGGTGGTGCCCATGGTTATAGGCTGTGTATGTACACGTGGGGTGCAGTGACCGGTTGGTTACCCTTGCGAGGATAGATTTGTTCCTACCATGGTCAGTGCATCGATGAGCCCATATTAGTGTGTTATTTATGTATATAGGGGTGCATGACGGGTTACACTTGCGAGGAAGGATTTGTTCCTAACCGGGTCATGCATTAATGATACTCATGTTTCATACTTCATATTGCATGGATGGAAATAGAATGAAGGCACTCGCGTACCTGTGGGTTTCTGTGGGCTGAAAAAATAGGTACTAAGGGGTCATCAGGTTTGGAATTCCCTAGCGACGCTAGCTGTTCACTGGGGAGGGGGATGGCCAATGCACGACAGGGTGGTCCTGATAGGCGGTGAATCATTTTTCCTGAGAGAGGCTATTTCTGGGATATGGTACCACATTGAATGCTGATAGATGAGTCAGGTGCATGCATCATTCGAAGTATAACTGTTTGAGTTGTGAAATGAACTGGATGATTGGTTGTCGGGTATGTATTGGACTGATGGATTTTTAGTAATGACTGTGGTTGTTAATGTTGTTTCCTTTACAATTGTTGTTATCTAATGCTTGTTGGTTTTATATAATAAACTCACCCTTGCTTTTGTTGTACCGTGTGGTTGGTAACTGTAATGATCGCGAACCTTCGTTCATGTGAGTAAATGAGCAGCATTAGGTGACTCTGGAGAGATCTTCTTTTTATTGGAGCCGTCAAGTTGATGTGATGACATTGGAATTCTTTTTTGAAAGAGTTGTGTTTTGTTAATCAACTCTTTCATAGTTAGTTTCCTTGACTTTTTTGTTAAATATGTAATTTCAGGTGTATATTCCTGTAAAACTAAATTAAGTTCTGACATGTGAATGATATGTACTGATTTAATATATATGTACATATGTATTTAATTATGTAATTGTAATCTGTTCATGATAGTTGTATTATCGCAAAAAATTTACTACCAAGGCAATTGGAAACAAAGTTTTAATTTTGAAAAGAGATCTTGGTTTGTTTCCCCTTTTGACAAGCATCACATAGTTTGTCCTTTTCAAACTTAAGTTTAGGTAAACCAATGACTAAGTCTTTTCTAATAAGCTTGTTCATGTGGTGCATGTTAATGTTACTAGATCTCCTGTGCCTCAACCATGATTCATTGATCTTACTAACAAGACAATTAATAGTATAGATGAATGCATGTTCTATAGAGAGTAAGTAGATGTCACCCTTTCTTTTTCTTACATGGATCACTTCACCGGATTGACAATCACATATCAAGCAGCAATTATTATTTAATGATACCTTTAATCCTTTATCACATAGTTGACTTATGCTTAGAAGATTGTGCTTTAAACCTTCAACATAGAGTACATTTCTGATCTTGGTTTTAAAGTTGTCTCCTATATTGCCTTTTGTAACACCCTGAAATTTTGATAACTTAAAATATATGTGTGATGTATTCCTTGTATAATTTGATTACTCTATTAACTAGGATTATTTGAAATCTTATGTGAATTATCCATGTGAAATTACTTAGTGTAGATGTCATGTTATGTGGAGTTTGGTTGAGATGCGTTGTAATTGAGTGATTCCAAATTTGACCCGAAACCTGTTTTAGTAAAATCACCATTCTGGATTGGTTAACGTTGGATCTCCTTCAAATTCTAAGGTGGGTTCCTAACCCACATATGTAACCTTTGACAGTTGGGATTGTCAAAATAATGCCTGGAGCGTGAGAAATCAATTTTCCACTAAAGCAGAAATTCTAGAATCTGGTCAGCTTGCCAAGGCGAATTTTGCATGAACTTTTGCTTGCCTGGGCGAGTCAAGGCAGTGTTAAATATGTATTTTAGCCTCCAAATAACAAAAATTGTGATTTTTATTCCTCCTAACAGCTAAGCCACCTCCCACCATCATCCTCCACTACCCACAGCCACCGAAGACCACCAAGAGGCACCGTCGCTTGCCGTTGGACCACCGCACGAAGAGGAGAACTTTAATCGAAGCAGAATCTTCAAAACTCAACTCGAGGATCTGTAGAGAACGGAGCCTCCAATCCTCCTTTCTTGGTTTCCTTGAGTAATCTTGATTTCCTTTGTCTTCTTCTAGCTAGTTTAAGCCTCTCTTGATATCTCTTGTGATTCGAGTACCGTTATTGGCTATTCTATACTTCCTTTGAAAACCCTTTGAAAATGAGAAGTTGTAAAAGTCTCCTTTTTATGAAACTAATGTCATTTCTGTGATCCTTGTTGAACCCTGGTCACATTGATGTGATCAGAATTTCAAAATAATGTCTTTTAATGTTGACTCCCAAAACATCATTTTAGCCTCTTTTTAAATTTGAGTGGGTATTTGACCCCGAATGCTAACGTTAGCCCTGTTTATGAAATTTATACTAAATTATCTTCAATTTGATATATAGAGCTCTTGGTTTGGACTAAAGCACGTGAACTTGAGAAATCTCAAAACGACGTTTCAAGGAGCTAACACAGGGATATAGTTAGGTAAGGGGAGTTTATTATTTGGTTATAGTTTTGGTACCATAATTGGGGTCAGGGAGTCCAACTATGAGGATATCTTCCTGTCCCTGTTGTGTGCTAGTTTTTAAGAAAAACTAAGTTTTTAACTAATAGGATGCGATGAATTTATGATTGATGTGTGTATGTTCTTGTGTGCGCTCATTTTCAAGATAAACGATGTTTTTAACTAATGGGATGTGATGAATTTATTATAGATGGATAAAAATGTGACTGATGTTGTTGTTGTAATGATTGGATTTTTGGGAAAAGTCTTAATTACAGAGGAGACTCTGCCTAAAATTTTATAATATGTTTCCTATTTAATTCTTTATTAAATTTTTAAATGGGCATAAGAGTGTGTTTTCTATATTGTAGTTCTCCTCTTTAATTTAGAATTTTCCTAAAATACTAGTCTCGTGGTAATATGGATATTGGATGAATGAGGTGATATTGATGTCATTGATAATGTTGAAATGAGATATTATTGATGTGTTGGTGATGATTGAATGAGGTAATGATGAAATGGTTGTTGATATTGAAATAAAATGACGTTGATGTTATTGATGACATTGAGATGATAATGTTGAAATAAGATAAATTTGATATATATATGATGATGATATTGAGATGATGTGATGTGTATGTACATTGATACCCATAGGGTTGCATGATTGGTCATCTTTGCGTGGAAGGATTTGTTCCTGGCCATGATTATGCATTAATGGTGTCCATGGTTGTCATTATGTGTGATATGGATACACATGTATACCATGGGGGGTGCCTGATTGGATAACCTTGCGAGGGTGAGTTTACGAATTTGAAGCATCTTAAGAGAGAATGAGATTGTTTAAAATTCTGGTCCCTAGCTATCCATAGTCAGTGCACTGATGGTGCCTATGGTTGTATATTGTGTATGTCCATGTGGGGTACATTGACTGGTTGGATAACCTTGCGAGGGTGGGTTTACGAATTTTAAGCATCTTAAGAGAAAATGAGATTGTTTAAAATTCTGGTTCATATCTATCCATGGTCAGTGTATCGATGATGTTGTGTATGTACATGGGGGTGCATGACTGGATAACCTTGCGAGGGTGGGTTTACGAATTTTAAGCATCCCAAGAAAGAAAGGTATTGTTAAAATTCCAGTCCTTATCTATCCATGGTCATTGCATTGATGGTGCCCATGTTCATACTTCATATTTCATGGATGAAAATAGAATGGTTGTAACACCCTCATATTTTCATATACATGTAAATTTTCTGTAAGTATGTATTCCTAGATAGAATGACGAAAATACCCTTGAACATATTGAAAATGACACAAATGTCCCTTATAAAAAGACACAAATGCCCCTGGACTTTTTCAAAATGACCAAAATACCCTTTGGCCCCGATAAAGCCATATAGCCTCAGTAAGGCTATAAACACCTGACAAGAATACAATATACTCCTAGATAATGAATTATTGACATTATTCATAAAGAAGATCCATGAAATAGAATTTCTAGAAATTTTGGAAAATATTTCAAAAAGGATTTAATTTAAAATAACCTGAGTTTCACAAAAGTACAGAAAAAGGAAGATGTGATCTGTGGAATTTTCTCTTAATTATGGGAGGAATGAATTCTTTAATAAAGTAGTCTAGATATTTTAATTAAAAACAAAATGAACCAATGAAAAAAATTAGATAAAAATATTGAAAGAAAGTTATGTGACATTTTAAGAATGTTGTCACACTTAAGTTAGTTCCAAAAGATTTCTAGGATTTTACTT
>PYAF01005231.1:21784-45606 GCA_007407185.1 Glycine tomentella | reverse complement strand
TAAATCAAGAATCATGCATCCATTATGAACTCTGTTATGTATCTAATTTTATGACGTATTATTTTACTATCTGTTATCTTATCTAACTATGTCTATCATATACTTACCCTATTTTGTGTCTGTGGTTGACACCTGTGATGACCCCAATCTGTTGGGCGAGCAGAGGAACAGTGAAATATTAAGCTAAAATGGTGATGGAAAAGCTTGGATGATTTGTGTTCTATGCTTGGTGTACTACTGTCTCTGAGGCCATGAAATTTGTATTGGACTATTTTGGGTTGGTTGTCTGTATTCGAACTATATTATGGTTTGTATCTGAATAATATTATTGTAATGGACTGTATGATACTTTATTTTGTACTAAGAAATATTTAATGGCAACTATTTTATTTGAAGTTTCATTGGAAGTTTGTTTTAAAAAAAATGAAGAAAAATGATTTGGTAAATAAATTTCTGTATAAAACAAGCGAAAAATTGTAGACGTTACAATAATGGCAGTAAGTACGGGGGTACTAGGGGGCATCACTCTATTTGAAACTCCCTTGTGACTCAGGGTTGATCACCATAGGGGAACGACCAATGCACAACAGGGTGACCTCGATGAGCTACTGCATCATTTTCCTGAGAGAGACTATTTCCATGAGGATGGTACCATATTGCATGCTAATAGATGAGTCAGGTGCATGCATCATTCTGTGCATGATTGTTTGAGTTGTGAAATGCATCGGATGATTGGTTTGTTGAGTGTGTATTGGACTGATAGAATTTTGGTAATAATTGTGATTGTGAATGTTGTTTCCTTCCTAATTGCTGCTATCTGATGTTTGTTGGTTTTATATAACAAACTCACCCTTGCATTTGTTGTACCGTGTGGTTGGTACTTATGATGATCGCGAACTTTCGTTCGTTGGAGCAGATGAGCAGCATTAAGTGACATTGGAGGGAGATTCTTTTTGTTGGAGCTGCCAAGCTGACGTGATGACATTGGAATTCTTTTTGGGAAAGAGTTGTGTTTTGTTAGTCAACTCTTTCTTAGTTAGTTTTTCATTTCTTTTTGTTGGTCATATATGTAACACCCTAAAATTTCAATAACTGCAAATGTATGGTCAAAATGTTTCTTGCACAACTATTTGATATGAGTGTTAGGTTATGTGAGACTTGATTGATCTATATTTAAGTTATTTGGGCGAAATATTAATTAGAGATATTACAAAAAAATAGTTTAAATGAAATGACCATACTACCCTTCCCTTGAAGCAGAAATTACAGAAAT
Organism: Glycine tomentella; assembly: GCA_007407185.1. Lineage (NCBI taxonomy): Eukaryota > Viridiplantae > Streptophyta > Magnoliopsida > Fabales > Fabaceae > Glycine > Glycine tomentella. The sequence goes on along the minus strand of PYAF01005231.1, from coordinate 44,333 downwards.
GCCCTTAAGGTAAAAATTACTCAAATACCCTTGGATACTTTTGAAATTACCATAATACCCTTGAGACTAAAACTGTCTGAGACACCCTTAGAGATTTTGTGAAAAATTGATGAAATTATAGAATACTCTTAGATGGCAGATTATCAAAATACTTTGTGACAGAAAATCCTACAATAGAATTTCTATGAATTTTATAAGGTAATAACTTTGAAACTTTATTTAGAAGAATTCAAGCATCAGAAAAATATGGAAAAATGATAAATAAAATCTATGGAATTTTCTCTTAATTGTAGTATATATAGACTTATTTAATAAAACAGTTTAGTAATTTTGATGGTCAAAAGTAGTATGGACCAATCAGAAAGGTAAGAGCAGTCTTGTATGTAAAGTCTGTGTGGAACTCTATATAGATTGCTTGTGAGCAATTTATACTGTAATTGAAGTTAGTTTCTGGAAAACTCTAGAGTTCTATTATTTTATTATCCTTTAGGTAGAAGAGTTCAAATTGAACTTTACTTCTTCCTATAAAAGGCCATGTGTGAAGATGAATTCCAATTGAATTTTACTTCCTTCCAATGAATGCCATGTGTGAAGCTATCTTTAAATTGAATTCTTCTTCTTCATAAAAGGTGACATGTGGATACAAGGAAAACCACATAATTTTCTTCTCTTTAAGAAAATGAAAACATGATAAATAGAAAAATATCTTAAGCTTCATAAATTAAAATGATAAGATACAATCATGAAACCTTAAGAAACATCTAGTCACTTGTAAGCCACCATTGATGAAGGGATAAGAAGCCATCATGCTTTGGGAATTATTTATACAAAGTAGCATGCAAGAAAGTAAATTTTCTCCTCCTTCTTTGTTGTCCACGTGAATAAGCTAGAAGAAGAGAGAAACTTCATGAACATGCCAAGTAAGAGGACATTTGGAAGAAAGGTGTCACGCCTTGAAGGACATATGTAAATAAAATGGCATAAAAGAAAGAAAAACTTGTCTTCCTTCCTTTTTAACATAAAATTCACGTGAAGAAGAGTGTGGAGAAGAGTAGAAGTTTCACAAATGCCACTTGGAAAGGCAAGCTCCATGATGAAGACAAGTGGTAGGACACTTGTATGGCATATGATGAACCTAGAAGTATTTTTTATATAAAGTAAAGGAATCATCATGAATTTAGTTAGAATCTAATGGAACAAGAGGAACTAAGTAGGAAACTAAGTTAGAAGGGAACTAAATGAAGGAAATTAGTTAAGAAGGGCAAAAATGTCCTTGAATATTAAATAATTTCCTAAACACTATATAAAGGGGGGAGGGGGACCTAAAATGCAAGTCATTTTCCAAGCTTCCTCTACATAACCTTCACATGAATATCCTCCCTCATATCACTCTCATCCTTTCATTTTCGAAGCAAAGATTAAGTAAGAAAGAGACCCCACCTCTTAGGAAAATCACGTGGAAGAAGTTAGCCAAGTAGAAAGAGAAAAACAAGCTTTCTAGGAAATTACAAGGTATGTATAGAGAAGCTTTATGATAAAGATAGTTTAAGTGTTGATTTTGTTTGAATAAGTGTTTGTAGTTCATCTGTTGGTGAGTGTTTACATGAATCTTTATGAAGTTCATGTGTTGCTGAGTGTTTCTATGAATCTCTGTACATGAATGATATGTTGAGTTTCTGTACATAAGTAACAAGCTGAGTTTTGTACTTGATTTATATTGAATCTCTAAGTAAAATAAATGAGACAGTGATTGAAGAACTGATGTTGAAAATAAATATGAGTTGATGAAAAGAGTTACGAATTAAGTGAATCAGTTTCATATGTCTCATATAAGAGTTGCCTCAGAGAGGAGGTATGTCAGATAGTTACAAGAACTGAGTCTGTGCGTTCAGATAAGAGAAGTCTGAGCTAGGGGGTGACTCTTGCAGTACAGAATCACATCACATGAAGTGCAAGTGAGAACCTAGGAAACACTGGGGTACCCTGACTGGTCGGATAAGTTCTGGACCACTGAGATGGGACTATCTTGACAATTGATACTACATGTTGATGTGTCTCATAAGAGTTGCCTTAAAGTGGAGGTGTATATAAGAGTTGCCTCAAAGAGGAGTTGTGTTAGATAGTTGCAGGAACTGAGTCCGTGCGTTCAGACAAAAGGTGTCTGAGCTAGGGGGTGACTCTTGCGGTGGGGAATCATACCACCCATGATAATCACATGAAGTGTGGGTGAGAACCTGTGCAACACCGGGAGACCCTGACTGGTCGGATTAGTTCTGTGCCACAGGGATGGGGCTATCTTGACAATTGGTACCAAATATTGAAAGAGTTTAAGAGAATCATGCATCATGATAGGAGTCTAAGAGAATCATGCATCTTTGAGGATGTTGCTTAAATTATGTTTATCATAAACTTACCCTGTACTTTGTGTCTGTAGTTGACACCTGCTATGACCTCGATTTTATTCGGGCGAGCAGATGAACATGGAAGAGAGACTATTAGCTGTCTACAAGAAGAGAATTTTGTTTGAAGATGTAATATTCTAAAGAGGTTATGATTTAAAGATGTATTTCTTTGTTACAAAGTGTTTTAGTTGTTTATACTATGTAATAGAATTCATATCAGTCTGTATTTTATTGTACATCAGATTTATAAATATCAATCAGTGAGGAAAAATCTTTTGTACTCTTAATATATGTTACTTCAGAATTATAAATATTACTCAATAATGAAATTTTCTTAAAGTAACAGTTATTGGCAAAATTTTGTTATATTTAGTTGAGTGCTTTGAAAAGAATTTTTCATTAAAAATCAATAAAAACAAATTGTAAGTTGAGGCGTTACAATAGTGGTATCAGAGCATGTTTCTTCCTTAGGACTGTGTGTTATGTGTTTGTTGTGTTTCTCTGCAATATGTTCTGTGTTCTATATATTTTGATATGAACCATGGACTAGGATTTCTGTAATATGTTTTTAGAATATAGAAGAAGTAGACTAGGCTTCAATCTTTAGTTGAAAAATTACTTGGATTAATTTATATGCTTAATTGGGCAGATTTATGGTTGGCTTAAGATTCATGTTATTTGATGGTTATTGTATGATGAGAACATATTGATTTTAACATAAGATAAGTGATGTTCTATAGTTGGAATATTAGTGATGTTGAAGTTACATTTGATGATCTTTGGAGAGTGGTTTTGATGACATCTGAGATGTTTTGTCATATTTTTATTATGGGACTATTTTGAATTAATTTTTAGAAGTAGAGGATGAATGGTATGCAGATAAATGATTCAAATACTAGAGAAACTCAATTTTGATGATTAAGTAGTGAGGTGGTAGGTGAAAGGAAAATTAAGATGCATACTAGGTTTTAATCTTTTCTTGTGAAGATTTAAAGGAATTAGAAATTATTTGAAAGATAAATTGTGGATTATTAGTTAGATTACTAATATAATTTTCTGTTGCTCGAGGATATTCTATGGTTATGCCTAAGTTGGTAATGATCTTATTTGAATAATGTATGGTGGTTTAACCTTACTTGTGGTACATTTGATATTGTGATGCATAGGTTATGGAGATTTCTTTGGGTGGTCATAACATGTTTGTAATTCTGATGTTTGTTATAGCATAAGTTTCAATAAGTTAGCAGACTAATCACTTGGATAATTTGTGAATTGCAAAGGAATATTGTGGAAAGAAGCCAAAATTACAAATAAGAGAATGATAGGTGATTTTTCTAGGATGATTGAGTGGATGTAGAATTTTATTATTTGATGTGTGTAAGGAGTGATGACTAGAAAGAATGATTGTACAATAGCTAACGTTTTCTAAGATTTGAGGGTGAAAATCAAGTTGTATCTTGGGGAACCTTTAAGAGGTCATTTTTGGAGAAATATTTTCTTGAGGATGTTAGAAACAAGAAAGTAATGGAACTCGTAGAGCTTAAGCAAAGGATTATGATTATGGTTGAGTATATAGTTAAGATTGAATAATTGTTGAGGTACTCTCCCCATTACCAAGGAAAATATGGTATTTGGTTAATTGTGCTATTCAACTCCGATGTGACCTATTCGTTTATATTTTATTTGTGAATGGAGAAACTTAAATTCTTTGTGTCTTCTTTGAATGATAAGCTTGTGGTTGAGATCCCAACTAGTGGGTATGTTTTGGATTTCTGATGTATGTTTAAATTGTTTTGTGGAAATTTTTGATAGAAAATTGTGTTGATTTGATTTGTTTACCTCTCAGCCAAATTGATGTTATTCTGGGTATAGACTGGTTATCTTCCAACCATGTTCTATTGAATTGTTTTAAATAGTAATGTTTGGTAATCCTAAGACGAGTGATAATAAGATGTCTATCTCTACCAACCAAATTTTGTCATCTTTGAAAGAAAATGCTTAAGTGTACATGATTTTGTCTAACCTGGAAGTAAAGACCAAGGTTTATTTAGGTGACCTCCTTGTTGTTGGAGAATTTCCAAAAGTGTTTCCTAAGGATATATTCGGTCTATCGCTTGAAAGAAATAGAGTTTTCTATAGATTTAATATATGATGTTGGACCCATATCCATAGCTACTTATAAGATGTTTCTTATAAAGTTAGTTGAGCTTAAGAAACAACTAGGAGAGTGGTTGGATAAGCAGTTTGTGAGACCTAATGTCTTTTCATGGGAAGTGAGACTTAATGTGTTTCCATAGGGAGCACCAGTGTTGCTAGTAAAGAAGAAAGATGGGACCATGAGGTGGTGTGTAGACTATCATTAGTTGGATAAGATGACGATTAAAATAAGTATCTTGTTCCTAGAATAAATGATCTTATGGATCAGTTAGTAGGAACATGAGTGTTTAGCAACATAGGCCTTAGGTCAAGTTACCATCAGATCCATGTGAAGTCTAAGGATATTTCAAAGACTACCTTTAGGACTTGTTATGGTCACTATGAGTATTTAGTTATGCCCTTCGATGTGACTAATGCCCCTGGTGTGTTTATGGATTATATGAACAAGATCTTTCACCCCTATCTTGATAGTTTTGTAAAAGTATTCACAAATGATATTTTGGTATATTCTAAGACTAGAGAGGAGAATGAGGAGCATTTGAGGATTGTGCTACAGTCCCTTAAGTATTAACAACTTTATGCTAAGTTGTCCAAGTGTGAGTTTTGGTTAGAGAAATTGAGTCTCTTAGGACATGTGATATTCCAAGGTTGTATAGTTGTAGATCCTTTTAAGGTCAAAGTTGTTCTAAAGTAGGAAAGTCCTAAGTCTGTGTTTGAGATTAGAAGTTTTTTGGGTTTAGCAGAATATTAACAGAGAATCATAGAAGATTTCTCCGAGTTAGCTTTACCTTTGACCAAACTGACTCGTAAGGGTTAAGTTTTTGTATGGGACACACAGTGTGAGAAAAATTTTCAAACTCTCAAGAATAAGTTGACTACAGCACCTGTGTTAGTCGTACCAGATTTAGAAAAACCTTTTGTAGTATACTGTGATGCATCCAAAGTGGGTTTGGAAGGAGTTTTGATACAGGATGGAAAGGTAGTAGCCTATGCATCTAGGCAATTGAAAACACATGAGAGAAACTACCCTACTCATGATTTAGAGTTAGCAACTGTGATGTTTATGTTGAAAATTTGGAGACACTATCAGTATGGCTCTCATTTTGAGGTTTTTAGTGATCATAAGAGTTTGAAATATTTGTTTAGTGAAAAAGAATATGAGGCAGCAGAAATGAACGAAATTTTTAAAAGATTATGATTTTGAGCTTAGTTATCATCCTGGAAAAGCCAATGTGGTGGCGGATGTTTTAAGTAGGAAATTATTGATGATATCTGCAATGATGATTAGGAAAATGGATCTGTTTAAATAGTTTAGGGATCTTAGTTTAATGTGGAAAACTACGCCTGTGAGAATAAAGTTAGGAACTCTGCAAGTTTCCAATGAATTTTTGAAGGAAATAAGAATTAGGCAAAGATTTGATCCTTCCTTAAGAACCATATTATAAAATATATCCAATGGAGAGGAATAGTGAATTTAAGATAAAAACGAATGGTATAATGAGAATGCGAGATTACATAAAGTTTTTTTTTTTTTTTTTTGTATTATATCTGATAGAGAACCTAGACATTTGGGATGTTTTGTCATATTTTGATGGGACTATTTTGCATTAAATTTTAGAAGTAGAATGATATGTAGATAAATGATTCAAATACTAGAGGGATTCAATTTTGAAGATTAAGTAGTGAGGTAGTAGGTAAAAGAAGAATTAAGATGCATACTAGGTTTTAATCTTTTCTTGTGAAAGTTTAAAGGGACTAGAAATTATTTGAAAGATAAATTGTGGATTATTAGTTAGATTACTAATATGATTTTCTGTTGCTTGAGAATTAACAACTCATGAATGTTTTGTGAAAGCAAGAACCTTATGAACCCAGAGAATCACTAAAGAATGTTTGGAAAGCCTTTTAATGCACAGAAATACGAATTGGTCAAGTTGGAAAAATAGCTGAGCAAAGGTTCTATTTATAACAAACTTTTTTAACCATTGGTAATCGATTAAATACGCTCCTGTAATTGATTATTTTGCTTATGTAATCGATTAATTCAAGATTGTAATCGATTAATGTGTTCATCATATATCTGGGTATGGTTTACAATCAAAATAATCGATTATTCCAATGAGTAATCGATAACACCAGAAAGATGTTCAATAATGAAAGCACTGTGTAATCGATTACAAACTTTGGTAATCGATTAAACCAGGAAGATGTATAAGATAAGTTTGAACTATGTACTCGATTACAACCTCTGGTAATCGATTAAGCCAGAAAGCTTCTAAGCCAATAAATGTATTTGGTAATCGATTACGGATTTTGGTAATCGATTATGACAGAAAAGCATGTAAGCATATCATATGATGTAATCGATTACTATCTTGGGTAATTGATTAAGACAGAAAGATGATTTTTAGTTTTAGCTAATGTAATCGATTACAGTTCAATGGTAATCGATTACAATGTTCATCAAGGTATTTTAAAAACTTAATCAAGTTAAAATAATTGATTAACCCGATACTTAATCGATTACATTGCTCTTGAAAAGATTTCCAGAAAATACAAAGAACAAAATAATCGATTCTTTTCTCAAAATAATCGATTAAACCAGTAAGAACTTATTTTTCCAAAAACCTTTTGATTTGTTTTAAAAACTTAAGCAATTTTATCAAAGCCTTGTGAACTCATTTTCCTAACCACATAGATTCAATGAATGATATGAATGCAATGCACTTGGATCACCAGAAATGCTTTCTTCCTTTTACATTCAATCACAAATTAATCTTCAAGGCTTCATGGCATGTTGAAAGTTCAAAATCTTCCTTCTTGAATCAATTTATCCATTGTGCTTCAAGCAGCTCCCCCTCAATTCAACAATCTCCCCCTTTTTGGCTTTAAACATGCCAAATTTTGAATTGAATAGCATTGGGTCTTGTGATTAATTTGAGGAAGCATCAAAGTTTTTATCTAAGCTTTTCACACCTGAAAATCAATCAATATCTTTCCAAGAACAAGTGTTAAAAGCTTCTGTGATTGACTTAGCATTCATTCACATGGTATATTAATATAAAGCAATCATTTTTACCAGTTATCTCCCCCTAAATTTCTCAAATTATGCAGACCAAATTTTTGCATAAAAACGTTCACAAAAACAGGGGCAAACAGAGGAGTATACAGAGCACATCTAAATTCAATTTTTCTCCCCCTATTTGGCTTTTTAAAGTCAAAAAAATGCAAGGCACAACGGATTAAAGTAAACTGAATTATAATATTGCATTAATATAGAGGGAAAATTACAAACTTAAGAAGGAAAAAAAAATATAGAAAAAAACATAACATAAAAAAAAAACTAAGACTCAAAAATCTTCTGAATCATCCATCCTAAGTTAGGCTTCAATGGCATCTAGTCTATCATTTATCTCTCTAAAAGCTCCTTGAGTTTTAGCCTTGAACTCATGATGCATGTTGAGTAGCCCATTCATCTTGCTCAGCATGAAGGATTCCAAAGGAGTGTAGAGAGGCTGAGCAGGATCCATTGAGTCTTCAAAAGTGTCCTCTTGAACACCAGCATCAGTAGGATTAGGTTATGGCATTTGTAAGGGAACTTGTTGTTGTTGCCCTGCCATCACCCAATCATCTGGTGTTTTAACCAATCCAAGCTTGGTTAAATGCTTTTGTTGGATAAGACTGTTTGAGGAGTTAGTATTGTCTACTACCTCATTTGTCACAGCAATATTGAAATAATCAATGAACCTTGACACAAGAATTGGATAAGGAAAAGGATAGTTTACAAGTCTTTTGGACTTTAGCATAATTTCTTGAAAAATAATGACCCAATTCATGGGTATAGAGTGCTTCAGACCATACAGAAGCTGAAGGTCTTCATCAGTGGCTTGGGCATGGTTGGTTTCCCTTGGGGTGAGGACATAGGTAATGACATAGTGAAGCAACATGTCCTCAGAGGTCATAGGTCCAGTGCCCAACCTATTCCTGAGTTGCATATCAGGGTTAGTAAGCATACCTCTATAGGTATCTATTTTACTATAGCCCTCAGCATTTTCTTCAAACTTCCTCTCCCCCTCACATATAACCCCAACAACTGCTTCCTAAATTTCAGGAGTTATGATCATCTCAACCACTTTGACAACAGATTTAATCTCCCCATTCATAGACCCTTTGATACAGGTATAAAAGACCTTTACCAAATCAGGGTAGTAGGTTCCTTTCATCTCTACAAATGCCCTAAGGCCTTGGTTTTCTAGATAGGCAGGAAACAGAAAACCTTCCTTAGTGAACCAATCTAGACTAAGGTATTTTGGTAAACTGATAGGCTTAGTTGCAAAGAACTGCAGATAGTTTACTATATCAGCTTCTTTGTTGAACCAAATGTCCAACCTATCTGGGGGTGGTTGAGGCTGAGGATTGGATGAGGACTCTCCTACTTTCCTTTTACCAGTTCTACTATGTTCTGGGGTAGACATTTTAGGAATACTACTAAGGATTGCAGAGAACAAGACACAGAGAAGAAAGATCAAGAGAAGATAGAGAAATTGGTGCAAAGGCAAATAGTGATGTAAGGTATGTATTTATAGATGAAATTAAGCACCAACGTTCAAGTAATTCAAAAATATAGCTGTTGTAGGTAGTTAATACAAATCAATGATGATTAGATACGAGATTGATTGGATTGGGTAGTTACCAAATCAGAAAAAAACTGTCAAAATTCAAACAACGGCGTAAATAATCGATTAAAATACAGTGTAATCGATTATTTCATATACTGCAGGAACAAAAATACACACAAGGTAATCGATTATCCTGTCAGGTAATCGATTATTTGCCTATTAGTCAGATGTAGAAGAGGACATGTAATTGATTATTTGTCAATGTAATCGATTATATTATAGATGAGGGAATTTTTGCAAGAATCAAAGCTTGATGTAATCGATTATCCCATAAGGTAATTGACTATTCCAGAAGGACAATTACTTCTAACAATGAAGGTAATCGATTACAAGGCTTTAGTAATCGATTACTCCAGTGAGACATGCAATCATTTAGAAAATTTTAATTAATGTAATCGATGTGTAATCGATTATTCCAGAAACATTTGAAATCTGGAAATGTGAAGAATAATCGATTACCATATATGTGTAATCGATTACATGAGCACAAATTTCATACTGAATGTGATTTTTAATGCTTTTAATCGATTAACCCGTGTTGTAATCGATTATTCCAGTACGTTTAGCAGATACAGAGCACTTAGCAGCTTTTATACGAGTTTCTAAACAATCATACACACTTGTGACATTTTGGCTTTGATTCATCACACAAAACACATATAGAACAAGCTAGTTTAGGTTACTTTCATCTAGAATACCTAGCATGTTTCTTAATGTATAAAATCTATTCCTTGATAATGGTTTTGTGAATATATCAGCAAGTTGGTTATTGGTGTCAATGAATTCTACCTTTATGTTACCTTTTTGAACCTGATCCCTGAGGAAATGATGTCTGATCTCAATATGCTTTGCCCTTGAATGCATTATTGGATTCTTTGATATGTTTATAGCACTTGTATTGTCACATAGCAGAGGAATTTCATTCAGTTCTACTCCATAGTCTTGCATTTGTTATTTTAGCCACAAGCTTTGTGCACAACAACTTCCAGCTGAGATATATTCAGCTTCAGCAGTAGACAATGCAACACAAGATTGTTTCTTGCAATGCCATGAGATTAATGAACTTTCTATAAGATAACAAGTGCCACTTGTGCTTTTTCTATCTAATTTGCATCCTGCAAAATCAGAATCAGAATAACCAATAATATTGATAGAAGCACCTTTTGGATACCAAAGACCAACTCTAGGTATAGCTTTGAGATATTTGAGGATCATTTTTACAGAAGTAAGATGAGACGCTTTGGGATTTGCTTGATATCTTGCACATAAGCAAACACTGAGCATTATATCATATCTACTAGCTGTTAGGTAGAGCAAATATCCAATCATTCCTCTGTACCTAGACTCATCAACTTTCTTTCCACTTTCATCTGAATCAAGATATGTTGATGTAGCCATGGGACTTACAGCATCCTTGCTCTTCTCCATCTCAAATTTCTTGATAATTTCAAGCCAATACTTGGATTGATTGAGAAATGTTCCATTCTTCAATTGCTTTACTTGAAGTCCAAGGAAGAATATTAGTTCACCCATCATTGACATCTCAAATTCTTTGTGCATAGCTGATGAAAAATTCTTACACAACAAGTGATTAGTAGAACCAAAAATTATATCATCCACATAAATTTGAACCAATAAGAAATCATTGTCATGCCTTTTGATAAACAAGGTTTTATCAACATTGCCCCTTGTGAAAGATTGTTCAAGCAAAAATTTGCTTAACCTTTCATACCATTGTCTAGGAGCTTGTTTCAAACCATAAAATGCCTTTTCCAGTTTATAAACATAGTTTGGATGTTTAAAATCAGTAAAACCAGGAGGTTGTTCAACATATATGTCTTCCTCAATGTATCCATTCAAAAATGCACTTTTAACATCCATTTGAAAAAGTTTGAAATTCATGAGACGTGCATATGCAAGTAATAACCTGATTGCTTCCAATATTGCAACTGGAGCAAAAGTTTCCTCATAGTCTATGTCTTCCTCTTGGTTATAGCCTTTAGCAACCAATCTAGCTTTATTTCTTACTATGATTCCACTTTCATCAAGTTTATTTCTGAAAACCCATTTTGTGCCAATGGGTTTAAGAGAAGATGGTCTAGGAACAAGTTCCCAAACTTCATTCCTCTTAAACTGATTAAGCTCATCATGCATTACATGCATCCAATGTTCATCATTCAAGGCTTGATCAATGTTCTTAGGTTCAATTTGAGAAACAAAAGCCATATCACAACATAGGTTCTTTAATGAGGATCTAGTAGATACTCTCTTTGAAACTTCACCTATGATGTTGTCAACTGATAAATCTCTTATTGTTCTCCAATCTTTAGGCACTTGAACAGGTGTTGTGGGTTTTGCTTCAGCACTTGGTTCTTCATCTTTGGTTGAGAATTTGTCCAATTCAATAAATTCTTCCAGCTGTCCTGTATCACCATCAATCTCTTTTTCCTCCTTAGAGGGATTAGTTTCATCACAAACCACAAGCACAGATTCTGCAATGCACATTGTTCTTTTATTGAATACTCTATAAGTTTTGCTATGTAATGAATATCCAAGGAAAATTGCTTCATCTGCCTTAGCATCAATTCCAAGTGATTCTTTCCCATTGTTCAATACAAAACACTTGCTGCCAAATACTCTTAAATGAGAAATGTTAGGCTTTCTTCCTTTGTATAGCTCATAAGGAGTTTTCTTTAAAATAGGCCTTATAAGTAATCTATTCAAAGTATAACATACAGTGCTTACAGCATCAGCCCAAAAATACTTAGGCAAATTTGACTCATTATGAAGTGTTCTAGCTTCTTCCTCAAGAGATCTATTTTTCCTATCCACAACACCATTTTGTTGGGTTGTTCTTGGCGCTGAAAAATTGTGATTATTTCCATTTTCCTCACAGAATTTTTCAAAATGTTCATTTTGGAATTCACCACCATGATCACTCTTTATTGAGACAATTTTACAACCTTTCTCATTTTGAGTAAGCTTAGCCATTTTTCTAAAAGCAACGAAAGCATCACTCTTGGATTTCAAAAACAGAGTCCAAATGTATCTAGAGTAATCATCCATAATCACAAGTCCATAATAATTCCCACCTTCTTGCTGAGGTTGTTGTTGCTATTTTTTGCTACTTTTGTTGAACTTTTTGTTCTTGTTCTTCTTCAGAAATTTGCTGAATTTTCTGACCACCAAGTTCACATTTTCTTCATCATCCTCTTCACTTGTATCCTCTTCTTTTTCAGCTTTTAAAGTTACAACTTTCACGGCAATGCTTCTTGTTTTCTTCTCTGCATCTTCACAAGATGTTAGTTGAGACATTTCAAGTTCATATTCAAGAAGCTTACCAAACAATGCAACCATAAAGATCTTTGATAGATCCTTGGACTCCTTGATTGCTGTAACCTTTGGTTGCCAAGGTCTTGTCAAACACTTCAATATTTTATGTTTAGTTCTTCAGTGTCAAAGACCTTTCCAAGACCCAAAAGATGATTTACAATATGAGTAAATCTGGTTTGCAACTGAGAAATACTTTCATTAGTATTCATCTTGAACATTTCATACTCATGGATCAAAGTGTGCTTCCTTGATCTTCTAACTTCCTCAGTTCTTTCATGAGTAATTTCAAGCATCTCCCACATTTCTTTAGCACTGTTGCATCTTACAGTCCTGAAAAATTCATCAGAGGAAAGTGCAGAGGTGATTATATTTTTTGCTTTAAAATCATATTGGGCAGCCCTTTGTTCAGCCTCAGTCATCTCATCCAATTCTTTGGGAATCAATTCATCTGCCACAGTTTTCTTTGGAATAAAAAGACCCTTTACTATTGCATTCCATGCTCCTGGGTCATTTGATTGAATAAAGATCTTCATTCTATTTTTCCAAAAACTGAAATGTTCCCCTTCAAACATAGGAGGTTTGTTTAAAGAGGCACCCTCCTTAAAGGTTATTTGTGAAGTATTCATATTTCTTTGTGAAAAGAAAAAGTGATCTTGAGTAACTTACAAGAACCAGCTCTTGATGCCAATTGAAAAAGATAGGAATACTTCAATACAACCAAGAGGGGGGGTGAATTGGTTGAACCTTGGTATTTAAAAATTTTGTAATCAGAGTTTCCACAGGATCTTTATCACTTTTAAAATTGTTTTGAAATCAACAATCTTATATTCAATCAAATTCCTCTGTCAAGCAAATCAATAGACAATTGAAATCTCTATGTGCAAATAATTTGATTCACAAAGCAAAGCAATAAAGAGATGAAGAGAATGGAATATAGATCAGCCACAATTTTATACTGCTGCACTTCAAACACTATGAAGCTACATCCAGTTCTTCCACTCAACACTAAAATGGAGTTCCACTATTGTAAATTAATATTCTTTCAAGATATTACAAGCCTCTCTTTATCAACCCTAGATAAAGTTCAGAGATTTAAAACACTATTAGATCCTTAGAGACCAACCCCACTGAGAACACTACTCAGCAACCCCTAGAGAAACACTATCTCTAGTTATCATGCAAGAAACCCATTTACAATAAGCCAATCTTTACAAAAATGGAATAACAGAAATACAACTTCAAAGTTTAAGGAAAGAAGTCACCTGATGATCCAATGAATGATGTACATATGAATGATTAAATCAGGTTGAAAGTTGAATGCAAATTCAGAACATTACTTCCTTAAAGCTTTGAAAAGAAACTTCTTGCTTTTTACATCAATTAACAACTCATGAATGTTTTGTGAAAGCAAGAACCTTATGAACCCAGAGAATCACTAAAGAATGTTTGGAAAGCCTTTTAATGCTAAGAAATACGAATTGGTCAAGTTGGAAAAACAGCTGAGCAAAGGTTCTATTTATAACAAACTTTTTTAACCGTTGGTAATCGATTAAATACGCTCCTGTAATCGATTATTTTGCTTATGTAATAGATTAATTCAAGACTGTAATCGATTAATGTGTTCATCAGATTTTTGGGTATGGTTTACAATCAAAATAATCGATTATTCCAACGAGTAATTGATTACACCAGAAAGATGTTCAATAATGAAAGCACCGTGTAATCGATTACAAACTTTAATAATCGATTAAACTAAAAAGATGTATAAGACAAGTTTGAACTATATAATCGATTACAACATCTGGTAATCGATTAAGCCAGAAAGCTTCTAAGCCAATAAATGTATTAGGTAATCGATTACGGATTTTGGTAATCGATTATGACAGAAAAGCATGTAAGCATATCATATGATGTAATCGATTAATATCTTGGGTAATCGATTAAGACAGAAAGATGATTTTTATTTTTAGCTAATGTAATCGATTACAGTTCATTGGTAATCGATTACAATGTTCATCAAGTATTTTAAAAACTGAATCAAGTTAAAATAATCGATTACATTGCTCTTGAAAAGATTTCCAGAAAATACAAAGAACAAAATAATCGATTCTTTTCTCAAAATAATTGATTAAACCAGTAAGAACTTATTTTTCCAAAAACCTTTTGATTTGTTTTAAAAACTTAAGCAATTTTATCAAAGCCTTGTGAACTCCTTTTCCTAACCACATAGATTCAATGAATTATATGAATGCAATGCACTTGGATCACTAGAAATGCTTTCTTTCTTTTACATTCAGTCACAAATTAATCTTCAAGGGTTCATGGCATGTTCAAAGTTCAAAACCTTCCTTCTTGAGTCAATTTATCCATTGTGCTTCAAGCAGCTCCCCCTCAATTCAACACTGGCCACCTGGATAATTTGTGAATTGCAAAGGAAAATTACGGCAAGCAGCTAGAAATACAAATAAGTGAATGATAGGTATTTTTCTAGGTAACAACTCTCTATAGTGATTAAGTGGGAGTAGAATTGTATTGTTTGTTGAGTGTATCTCTTTCATGTTTTCACTTGGTGTGTGTAAGAAGTGATGAATAGTAAGAATGACTGTACAATAGCTGATATTTTTCCAAACTTTGAGGCTGAAGGTCAAGTTGTGACTTGGGAAACCTTTAAAAGGGCATTCTTGGAGAAATATTTTTCCTGAGAATGTTAGAAATAAGAATGTGATGGAATTCTTAGAGCATAAGCAAGGGATTATGACTATGGCTAAGTTCAGAGTTGGTGAAGTACTCTCCCCTTTATCAAGGGAAATATAGTATTATGTTACTATGTTATTCAACTCTGGTGTGACCCATTCGTTTATATTTTATTCGTGAGTAGAGAAACTTAAACTTTTTATGTCTTCTTTGAATGATGAGCTTGTGGTTGAGACCCCAACTAGTGTGTATGTTTTGATTTCTGATGTGTGTTTGAATTGTTTTGTGGAGATTTCTGATAGAAAATTTTTGTGTTGATATGATCTGTTTGCCTCTTAGCCAAATTGATGTTATTCTAGGTATGGACTGGTTATCTTCCAACCATGTTCTATTGAATTGTTATAAATGTTGGTGTTTGGTAATCCTGAGATGAGTGATAATGAGATATCTATCTCTGTTAACCAAATTTTGTCATTTTTGAAAGAAAAGATCAAGTATACATGATATTGTCCAATCTGAAAGTGGAGACCAAGGTTCCCTTAGGTGACCTTCTTGTTGTTAGAGAGTTCCTAGAGGTATTTCCTGAGGATGTGTCTGGTTTACCGCCTGAGAGAGAGACAATTTTTTTTTATAAATTTAGTACCTGGTGCTGGACCCATATTTGTAGCTTCTTATAGGATGTCTCCTATAGGACTAGATGAGCTTAAGAAACAGTTGGAAGAATTGTTAGATAAATAGTTCATGAGACCTAGTATATCACTTTGGGGAGCTCTAGTGTTGCTAATAAGAAGAAAGATGAGACCATGAGGTTGTGTGTACAGAGAATCATAGAAGGTTTCTCCGAGTTAGCCTTACCTTTGAACAAACTGACTCATAAGGGTCAAGTCTTTGTATGGGACACACGGTGTGAGGAAAGTTTTCAAACTCTCAAGAATAAGTTGACTACAGCACCTGTGTTAGTCTTACCAGATTTAGAAAAACCTTTTGTAGTATATTGTGATGCATCCAAAATGGGTTTAAAAGGAGTTTTGATGCAGGATGGAAAAGTAGTAGCCTATGCATCTAGGCAATTGAAAACACATGAGAGAAACTACCCTACTCATGATTTAGAGTTAGCAACTGTGGTGTTTACGCTGAAAATTTGGATACACTATCTGTATGGCTCTCATTTTGAGGTTTTTAGTGATCATAAGAGCTTGAAGTATTTGTTTAGTCAAAAGGAATTAAATTTGAGACAACGGAGATGGATAGAATTTTTGAAAGATTATGATTTTGAGCTTAGTTACCATCCTGGAAAAGCTAATGTGGTGGGAGATGCTTTAAGTAGAAAATCTTTGATGATATCTGGACTGATGATTAGGGAAATGGATTTGTTAAAACAATTTAGGGATCCTAGTTTAATGTGTAAAACTACGCCTGTGAGTGTTAAGTTAGGAGCTTTGCAAGTCTCTAATGAATTTTTGAATAAAATAGGAAGTAGGCAAATATTTGATCCTTTCTTAAGAACCATATTAGAAAATATATCCAATGGAGGAAATAGTGAATTTAAGATAAGAATGGATGGTATATTGAGATTAAGGAAGAATTTGTGTGCCTAATGAACCTGAACTTAAGAAAATAATTTTGGAAGAAGGACACAAGAGTAAGTTGAGTATCCATCCAAAAGCCATTAAATTGTATCAAAATCTAAAAAAGTTTTGTTCTGATGGCCAAGGATGAAGAAGGAAATAAGTGAGTATGTATATTCTTGTTTAGTTTGCCATAAATTTAAGATAGAATATCAGAAACCTTCTAGTATGCTACAATCTTTAGAGATACCTCATTAAAATAGGATAGCATATCCATGGACTTTGTTACCACTTTACCCAAGAGTTCTAAGGGTTTTGATTCCATATGGGTTATAGTAGATCGGTTAATTAAGTATGCTCATTTCATTCCCATTAACATCAGGTATTCATTAGAAAAGTTGACAAGATTGTACATAAGTGAGATTGTGAGATTACATGGAGTTCCATCTAATATTGTATCTGATAAAGATCCTTGATTTACATCCAGATTTTTGGAAAAATTTACATAGATATCTAGGAACCAAGTTGAAACTAAGTTCAGCTTACTATTCTCAAATTGATGAACAAACTAAACAAACCATTTAGTCTTTAGAAGACTTGTTGAGAGCTTGTGTTTTAGAACACAAAGGTAATCTGGGGAAATGGTGCAAATGGTGATGCTACTTGGGAACTGGAAAATGAGATGCAAAAGAGCTATCCGACACTTTTTGAATCAGGTAAATTTCGAGGACAAAATTTTTTTTAGAGGGGGAGAATTGTAATACCCTAAAATTTCAATAAATGCAAATGTATGGTCAAAATGTTTCTTGCACAACTATTTGATATGAGTGTTAGGTTATGTGAGACTTGATTGATCTATATTTAAGTTATTTGGGCAAAATATTAATTAGAGATATTACAAAAAATAGTTTAAATGAAATGACCATACTACCCTTCCCTTAAAGTAGAAATTACAGAAATGCCCTTAAGGTGAAAATTACACAAATACCCTTGGATACTTTGGAAATTACCATAATACCCTTGAGACTAAAACGTCTAAGACACCTTTAGAGATTTTGTGAAAACTTGATGAAATTACAGAATACTCTTAAATAGTAGATTATCAAAATACTTTGTGACATAAAACCCTAGAATAGAATTTCTATGAATGTTATAAGGTAATAACTTTGAAACTTTATTAAGAAGAATTCAAGCATCGAAAAAATATGGGAAAATGATAAATAAAATCTATGGAATTTTCTCTTAATTGTAGGATAAATAGACTTATTCAATATTAGTAATTTTGATGGTTAGAAGCAGAACGGACCAATCAGAATTAAGGTAAGAGCAGTCTTGTATGTAAAGTCTGTGTGACACTCTGTATAAACTGCTTAAAATTTCTGATCTTGGTCTTAAAGCTATCTCCTATATTTCCTTCACCATCTATCTTTCCTTTCTTGTTGTCTCCATTAGTGACAAATCATTCATCTTTAAGAGTCAAATTTGTGAGCATTGATATGTCATCGGTCATGTGTCTAGATCAGCCACTGTCAAGATACCATAATGATGATTTTACTCTTAGACACACCTGCAAAATTCAAATCAATTTACAAAGGAAGGTACCCAATTGTAGTTGGTCCATAGGGGTTAGCTATTTTCTTTTTCTTTGGCACCCAAATGCAATCTCCATTTGGCACATAGAATCTCTTAGCATAGCATCTATTAGATGTGTGAACTTTCTTCATACAATAGTTACAAGTTACAGCTCTTAATGATCTTTCAAAATGAGTCATGTGTTTAAACTTTGTTTTTGAAACAACTTGTTGATATTTCTGTTTTGGAGGCACAAACTTGGTTTTTCCAAAAGATTTTGATCCATGTTTGTAACCCAATCCAAAAGTATCTCCAGCATATTTTTGCACACTTAGCATTTCAGCTAAATCGCATTTTCCGTTATAAAGCATTTTCAAAAGATCAACCAAGTAACTATTTTCTGAAAGTACTATCATATGTTTTTCACCTTGATTCTTTTTGAACTCATCAAACTCTTCCTGCAAAGCTTTGTATTTGTCAATATTTGATGAAGAAGAAGCACATACACATCCATTCATTTTGTAGCTTGAAGCAAGTTTTTCATTTTCTTCTTTCAATTTACAAATTTCAATTTGCATTTCTGAAAGTTTTGTGACATGCCATCTAAGGTTTCCTTTTAGCCTATTATTGGATTTTGCAATCTTTTGAGCCTCTTAATGCATTTCATGGAAAGCATCAACAACTTGATCAAATTCAGAATTTACCTCTGTTTCAGCACTTGATAAATCATCATCTTCACTTATTGTGGAGGTGAAACATACATTTGCTTCATCAGTCTCACTTGATGATTCAGAAGTTGTTGACTCATTGTCTTCCCATGCTATATAGGCTCTCTTAGGCTTTTCTTCTTTCTTTGTCTTCTTTTCACTTAATTGTTTTTTCAAAAAGATAGAACATTCATATTTAATGTGGCCAGGCTTACCACATTCAAAGCAAGTGAAATTTGTATTGTTATTGTTGTCACTCTTTTTGTTGTTGTTGTTGTTGAACTTTGTGAACTTTCTGTTCTTGTTTCTTCTCATGAACTTGCTGAACTTAGTCATCATCATCTTCTTCACTTGAGTCTTCTTTATTGTCCACCTTAGAGGATGCAACTTTCAAGGCTATGCTTTTTTGTTTTTTGATGGAGGTCCATTTCAAGCTAAAGACCTAGATGGAAAGCTTGAAGAACTTCCTTTGGTGAGCCTTAAAGGACCCATGACAAGAGCTAGAATTCAAGTCCTTCATTCCCACATCCAAGCTAACTTGTATCTCTTGGAAAAGCATGAAGAAGCACACCAACTTAGTGGAAACACAAAAGAAGTGTTGTTTGTTTCAATAGATTATCGTCTGTCTATAACAGATTAAAAGCATCTTTTCTGATAACTTTAATCGACTACCAGATGCCTATAATCGATAAAATCAGCATCAGGAAATTAAAAAACAAGGCTTGTCTATTTTAAATGATTACAAGAAAGCTGTAATCGATTTCATAAGCCTGAAAATGTAAAAAACCCTGTTTTAATCGATTACAAGTGAGGATTAGTCGATTAAATCAGTTTTAAAACTGCATTGCACATGTTGAGCAGCCAAGAGTCACTTTAGGGAAAGCTTACACTTCAAGCTTCATTTGGGCTTCATTTCAATTTTCATTTTCCTTACATTTAGTGACATTTAGCTTGTAATTTCGTGGCCTATATAAGGTGCCAAAACTGAATATAACTAACTTTGGTTCATTAATACAATTCTGAAAATTGTTGTGAGAGTTTCTCTCTTGTTCTTGTGTAAGAACTTCTTAAGTCTTATCAATGGCTTCTCAATGCTATTGTGATGATTCTTCCTAGGCTAATTGGAAAGCTTTTCCATGGTACCATCCATTGTCATTCTTAATCTCTCTTCCATCTTCCATTGTTGAATTAAAAAGCTTAAAACAACCCCAAATTCTTAGGAAAGTGCATAATTTAGAGTTCTAGAGGTTTGCTTGAAGATTGGGTTTCATTGCAAGGTATATTTGGGAAACTTAATGTCTAATGGTTGTAGACATTCCATCATTTCTTGTCTACATCTTCTACATGTGTTAGTTGTGACATTTCAAGTTTATACTCAAGAAGCTTACCAAAAAGTGCAGCCATAAACATCTTGGATAGATATTTTGATTTTTTGATTGTTGTCACCTTTGGTTGCCATGGTCTTGTGAGGCACTTCAAGATTTTGATGTTCAACTCTTCAGTATCAAAAATCTTCCCAAGACCAAGAAGATGGTTTACTATGTGAGCGAATCTTGTTTGGAGCTGAGATATGTTTTCTATAGTGTTCCTCTTGAACATTTTATACTCATGGATCAAGGCCTGCTTCCTTGATCTTCTTCCTTCATCTGTACCTTCATGAGTTACTTCCAACATCTCCCACATCTCCTTTGCACTTTCGCACCTAACAGTTCTAAAAAATTCATCAGAAGAAAATGCAGAAGTAATCATGTTCTTAGCTTTGAAATCATACTGAGCAACTCTCTTTTCAGCATCTGTCATTTCATCTCATTCTTTGGGAATCATATCATTACCAACAGTTTTTATAAGAATCAAATGACCTTTTTCTATTTCATTCCAAGCACCTAGGTCATTTGATTGAATGAAGATTTCCATTCTATTTTTCCAAAAACTGAAATGCTCTCCTTCAAACATCGGAGGACGATTGAGGGAGGCACCCTCCTTGAAGGTAATTTGTGTGGTATTCATTTTCTTTTTAAAGAAAGATAGTGATCTTGAATAACACTCAAGAACCTGCTCTGATACCAATTGAAAATAATAGGTGTAACACCTCAACTTATCATCTTGTTATTATTGATTTTTAATGAAAATTCTTTTCAATTTGCTTAAAAATACTAAACTACAATTTTTCATTACTGAGTAATATTCATAATTCTGAAGTAACATATAATAAGATTACAAAAGATTTTTCCTCACTGATTGATATTTATAAATCTGATGTATAATAAAATACAGACTAGTATCAATTCTATTACATAGTACAAACAACTAAAACACTCCGTAACAAAAAAATACATCTTCAAACATAATCTCTTCAAAATATTATATCTTCAAACAAAATTCTCTTCTTGTAGACAGCTAGTGGTCTCTCTTTGCTGTTCATCTGCTCGCCCGAATAACATCGAGGTCATAGCAGGCGTCAACCACAGACACAAAGTACCGAGTAAGTTTATGATAAACATAATTTAAGCAAATATATTCAATATGTAAATATTCATAACAACATCCTCAAAGATGCATAATTCTCTTAAACTCTTATCATGATGCATGATTCTCTTAAACTCTTATCATGTGGTACGAACAATCAAGATAACCCCATCCCAATGGCACAGAACTTATCCGACCAGTCAGCATGATGCAATCCAAAAACCAAGGCAAGGAAGGAAGACTTGGAATTTCACATGGAGATACTTCCTTTGGTGATTCAAGGGTCAATGACAAGGGCTAGGGCTCAAACACTTCAATATCATATCCAATCCAACTTATATTTCTTGGAAAAGCAAGAAGAAGCCCACAAAAGTAGTGAAAACACAAAAGGAGTGTTGTCTGTTGTAATAGATTAAAAGCATCCTGTAACAGATTAAAAGCATCTTTTGATACCTGCAATCGATTACAAGCATCCTGTAATCGATTACATCAGTCTGAAAAATGTAGATAGCTCTGTTTTAATCGATTACATGTCGAATTAATCGATTATTTTGGCCATATATCAGTTTCCAGGTTGAATATGAGCAAAATAATCGATTACCAAACCAAGTAATCGATTACTTGGGTTTGGGAGCTCCTGTGATAATCGATTATTTGTGAAAATAATCGATTACTTTGTTCTTGAGTTAGTTTCTAGGCTGATATGAACAATGTAATCGATTACCAAGGGTTAGTAATCGATTGCTTGCTTCAAAATAATCGATTACCATTTGAAATAATCGATTATTTCAGTTTCTGCTGCAGAGGCGCCATTTTTCAGTTTTAAAACATTTGTTTGGATAGCTTCCCTTGGAAGCTACATTTGTATTTCATTTAGGACGCATTTACATTTCATTAGCTTATATTTTCGTGTCCTATATAAGCTACATTTCAACAGATTGTAACAACTTTTGATTGAATGAAATTGAATG
>PYAF01005230.1:12122-25553 GCA_007407185.1 Glycine tomentella | reverse complement strand
AAAACAGTCAAAGGATAGTTATTTAGGGAAAGATTGAGGCCCCAAATATGCATCAAATCAGTGACAATCTAGAGATTATTTTATCAACAAATACCTAAGATATATTGTTTATCTCTTGCAGATTATGACCAAGAATTGATAAAAACTTCCTCAAATAACCACAGGTCAGTAAAAGCATAAATAGCCCAACACCAAAGGTAAAAGGTACACACAAGATTCTGACTCTCTCTTTACATTCACATTGCACACACCCCACGTCCAATTTGTGGTTTGTGCTGTGATCATCATCTTCCTTTGAGTGCTTCAACCTTCATAGCATTCAGAGAGAGAGAGAACCTTGATCCCATATCAAGACCCAGTTTCATTACTGGACATCCGTTTTCTGGAACGGAACAATATTTAACTTTCTATTTTTTAATTATTTTTACGAATTGATCACTCCTAAATTAGGGGTCCATCGGTGAACCATTTGGGACTAAGGTTCACACTAGAATCATCCAAATTTTTTAAAACGCACTTTTCTCCTACGAAGTATAATAAAAAGTGTAGAAAAAGTTGTCAAATCCATTTTCCTAAGCAATGATGTCTAATAAAGTAAAAAAGAGAGCGGAAAGATGGAATTATAGCTTCTAACGTTGAGAACAGTAGAATAAGGAGAATAAGTGGCAACTTTTGGACATGATTAACAGTAGAAAGGTGAGGCAATAAAATACATTAGAATTTAGAAATTGGACACGACAAGGATGTTATTGGAGATTTAGCTTAATAGTTAAGAAACTCATGCACGTCCCCCTTTTCACCAATTCATAACGATAACGTACTACAAATTTCATTCTTAGGCTTAGGTATGACAATGGGAGGGCAGCGGGGAAGATTTAGTCACTTCACTGCCTACTTGCTTCCGACTCCCCAAGTTCTTTCTGCTCTTGCCCTTAATTTCTTTCAGAATCAAAAAATTTGTTTTATTCTCATTTTTATTTGGGGATTGGGCCTTTTTAGCCCCGTCTTGCTTTTCATCCTCTCTCTTGTTTTTTATTCATAAAAAATGAAAAAACATAACAATTTTTTAATTAAACTAAATCTATTATAACATGCTAAATTAAAAATTTAAATAAAAATTATTTGATTTTATTTATTTTTAGATAGTTTAAATAAATAATGATCATAACATCTTATTTACCAAGGTTAAAATTCAAAGTGTTTGACAATAAATTAAGTAAAAATTATTTGCTTTCATTTATTTTTTAAACTCAACATGGAATTAAGTAAGAATTCTACACAAATATAAGGAAAGAAATAATTTTATGCATAAAACAAGTATTAATCCATTAAAATTGTAAGGCTATAATAATAACTTAAAATATTTATTATATCATAATAGCAATGGACCTTGGATAGGGACCAGCATACCTGATCCTATCCCCGAACCCAATTCCAACCCTGATCAATTCGATTTTTCTTCGTTAAAATTAGAACAAGTTGAAGTCGATCCCCTAGAAGACGGATTCACTTATCATCAAGGGCGGAATTAAGGGGGGCTAGGATGGACCACGGCCCCCCTAAAATTTAAAAATTTGAAAATAAAAATATATATATTTTTAAAAAATTAATAAAAAAATAAAAATAAAACGAAAATGAAAGAAAAAAATATTAAAAAAGGTGAAAGGGAAAAAAATATAAAGAAAGCATAGTAAAAAAAGAAAAAAAAATATTAGAACAATAAAAAGGAAAGAAAACATAAAAGAGGGAAAAAATATAAAAAAAGAGGAAAGAAAATGTAATAAAAATAAAAAGGAAAAGAGAGATAATAGAAAAAGAAAAAAAAAGAAAGGAAGATGATAAAACAGAAAAATAATAATAAAAAGGGAAATAATAAAGAGGAAGAGGGAGAAAGAACATTATAAAAAGGAGAGGTCTGGACACATAAACACACACAGAGGAAAAAAAGAAGATACAAATCTCAAGAGAACAGAAAGAGTCAAAAAGTTGTGTCATTTTGTACTACAATCAATGAAAGATAAGGATTTCAGGTATCCCTTCATTCCTTTCTTTTTTCCTTTTTTCTTCTTTCTTCTCCTATTTCTCGTTGTTGTTGTTGTTAATCTTCTAAAATAAAATAAACTATTATTTATTCAAGGGCTAGCAAGAACTGGAAAGTCCATCATTTACCCTCTTATTGATAGAGTGATTAGACTTGTATTCATTCTTCTATTTTCTACAATAACTACTAAAAGATCTTTCTCAACTATGAAGATAATCAAGACTAGACTTTGAAATAGTATCAAAGACCAATTTCTTGATGATTTTTTGATTACATACATTGAAAAAGAAATTGTTTTGAGTTTTAGCACAGATTCAATTATAGATGATTTTAACAATATGAAAACACGTAGAGTAAGAATTAAGTGAAGCGATCTTAATTTCTGTAATAGATTTTTTAAATTTTTTTGTATATTAGATTTGTATTGTCTTCGGAGTACTTTTATTTATGATTTTTTTTTATGTTCACCCCCTCTCAATAAAATTTCTGCCTCCACCACTGCTTATCATGCCTACTTAGGCCATTCATTATATACCAAATAAAATATTTAAAAATGTTATATTATTAAATTATACTCTAGATTAATTATCTAGACACTCTTTGATTTATAAACACCCCAATGCATATATTTCATAATCATTTTTCATTTTTCTTTACATTTGTTTTTTTTCCACATCATATCATTAATCATGTAATTATTTATCTTTCTTTTCTTTTTATTTAATTATGTTATCTATTTTTTAAATCTAAGTTGACACCTCAAGCTATGTCCAAAAAAGTTTACACCTCAAGCTTGTAACATTTTATAATTCAATTAGTCATAGTGAGTCATTAACGTAGAACAATTCCAACACACTATCACCAGCAAGCATAGAACAATAATATACTATATTTAAAACCTTGGTACGAGTTTGATTAAATTATAATTTTATTTATTTATATTTAGCTTTATTTTTAAAATATATGTAAATAAATAAAATGATTAATTTTTAAGTATTTAGTAACATATTAAATATAATAACATTAAAATTGAGGGAAAATATTAATTATGTTTTCATTTGAGTAAATATTATATTAAAAAATATTATGTCTATAGAAATGTATCATGATTTGTTTTTCCCCAAAGTAATAATAGTGATGTAATATTTATATAAAATCTATAAATTGGATGAAGAAAATGTATAAATAAAAATTTATAATTATTTATATTTGAGTATCTTTTTTATTTATTTATTGTGAAAACAATGTTTACATGTAATTGAATTTTTTTAGTTTATAATTAGTAATTTTAAATATATTTATTATTAAAATTAAAATTTATTTCGATATGATATTTTACTCATTTTGATGGTATTCGTTAAAATTATGTGATTTTATTGAATTTATATATATATATATATATATAAATAAAAAATAAAACATACTTATATATATAGACAAAATAATTTATTTTCTTATCTATATGCATAATTATTAATTAAAATAATCTATTCTAAATTATTTTAAAATAAACCAGATATTATAAAATCATCACTTCTAATAATCACATAAATTTAACAAGTACTAAAATAATATTCAATGTTGTTATTATAGTATTTATGTATTTATAAAGTATTTAAGATTAAAATAAAACAAAATAATAAATTTTTAAAATATTTTTATTTGAAAATTATTTATTAGCAAGAAAACAATTAATAGTATATTATTATTATTATTATTATTATTATTATTATTGTTATTATTATTATAACATCTATAGTAGTATTTTTGATTTTAATGAAATTAAATTAGAAAATAAGGTATACTGATATTTATTATAATTTATAAGTCTTCATTACATCTGATTAAGTCAATGGCCATGTATTTGTTAGTATAATTAAATTTTTTATTGATAATTAGGTTAGTTGAATTTGATTAGATTTGATAACCGAATATTGTAAAATTTGAGTATCCATCAACAATTCACTTTATTTTAAAAAGATTACTTTTAACTATTAATTTTTATGAGATATATTTACATATATAAATTAAATTATAATATAATGATATATATATATATATACACACACACATAAAAATTTACTTATTAATTTATATCCTTAGCTATTGCATATCATGAATTATTTTAAACTTAACTATGTATTAAAAAAATTATTATTTGTTGTGAAATATATTTTAAAGCAACTAAGTTTAAAAAAAATTGTATGAGTTGTATATTTTATGTTATTATTTTTTTATATGTCAAAATTTAATGTTATTACTTAGTAGATAAATTATCAAAATTAACATTTAATTATCAAATTTGTATAATAAATAATATACATAAGAAAGATCGAAATAAATTCTTAATTATTAGAGTTAGATATTAAATAATATTAAATTATAGTATAATGATATATATATATATATATATCATTATACTATAATTTAATTTATTTAAAAAACAACGATTATTATAAAATTGAAATTTTGATGCATGATGAATATTAGTTCAAATGAAGTTGATTAGTTGAAGTGAAATTGATTATATAATATAGATAGATAATAATATAGATTAACGACGAGAAAGACAAGAGGCAGGGAAAAAGGCACAGAAAGACTCTACTAAACCATTCACATCCAGTGGACAACGCTGGAAGTAGTAGCCAGCTAATTCCTACGACATAGACTTCACACCAACCTTCCATTTTTCACATTAACAGTGTAACACTGACATTCTTACTTGCCAAGCTAACTCACTCTTCATAGCACCGCCATTTATAAAAAGCGCACCCTCTCACCACTTGAAGGAAAAACCAGCAACTAACTCATTATTCCCTTTCCCACACCCAACTTCACAAACACAAATGGAATATGGAAAATTGGGACCCTCTGACCCAGGTGGCTCCTCACGCCGCTCCACCGTTCCTCTCACCAATCCAACCTCTTCTTATTCGTCCACCAGCAGCAAAAAGAAACTCATCATGCTCTCTGTCCTCGCCGCCGTCTTAATCGTCGCAGCCGCCATCTCCGCCGCCCTCGTCACCGTTGTCCGCTCCGGTACCACCAGCAACCAAAACGGGCCCAACCTCGCCCGCAAGCCCACACAGGCGAGACCCAATTTTAGATGTTTTTTCAACATTAATTTTTCAATTCATGATGGGTTTGTTAGATTCGCTAATTCATTTAATTGAACGTCAAATATTGAATTGGCGTTCAGGAAAAGCAGGATTTTTGTTGTTTTTCCCAAATAGGCTATTAATTATTAATGTGTTTTTTTTATCCAATCAAATTTCATCATCGCAGGCAATTTCCCGAACCTGCAGCAAGACACGTTTCCCTACTCTATGCATCAATTCCCTCCTTGACTTCCCTGGCTCCACCACTGCCTCGGAACAAGACCTCATCCACATCTCCTTCAACATGACCCTGCGCCACGTAAGCCGGGCGTTCTACGCCTCCAGCGGCCTCTCGTATGCCGCCACAAACCCAAAGGTTAACGCCGCTTACAACGATTGCCTCGAGCTATTGGAGGAGTCGATGGACGCGCTATCAAGGTCCCTCGACTCAGTCCTCTCGCCTTCGGCGTTATCCGACAGCAGCGAGGTCAGACCCGCCACAGTTGGATCCACCGAAGACGTGATGACGTGGCTCAGCGCCGCGCTCACTAATCAGGACACGTGTGCGGAGGGGCTCCAAGACACCAGCGGGATCGTGAAGGACCAGATGGTTGATAACTTGAAGGACTTGTCTGAACTCGTGAGTAATTGTCTTGCGATATTCTCGGCGAGTGGAAGTGGCGATTTCTCGGGGGTGCCGATCCAGAACAAGAGACGATTAATGGAAAACAAAGAAGAAGAGGAGGAGAATGTTAACCGCGATTTCTCGGGAAAATTTCCGAGATGGTTGAATAAGCGAGATAGGAGATTATTGAGTTTACCAGTGTCGGAAATTCAGGCAGATATAACTGTGTCTAAGACTGGTAACGGAACAGTGAAGACCATTGCCGAGGCGATTAAGAAAGCGCCAGAGCATAGTACTCGCCGGTTCATAATTTACGTGAGGGCAGGAAGGTAATTCAATAAATACTGTGCGAATATTAAATAGATAAAATATGCCTGCTTTCTGTCTCTGAGAAAAGTGTACGCTTTTCGAGATAACGAACTTTGCATTTTTTTTAAATTATTTTCTTGTTTTATTAAACTGTTTTCATAATTGAAGGTGATACGTACCGGAAAAAAGGTAACACGGACGGTGATTATTTACTTTTTTTTTCTTCAGCATGCACTCCTCGCAACTGTAATAATGTGAAGGTATTCATGATGGATTTCGGTTTTCTGCTATAATTCTTAACAATGTTTACGCCTCCATCTCCGTTATAAAATTTGTTGACTAGTAAAGGAGGAAAATATGTTCGACTAATTATGCGGGTGTTGAATTGCTGTTGATCATATGCGGGTTTATGTGATTTTTTTTTTCACTGATGTGTATTTAAAAATTATTCGTGTTTTATGGTGATGCATGGTTCCAATTGATAAAAGCTATGACATGTGGACTGACTTTTGGATATGATGGAATTTTCAGGTATGAGGAGAATAATTTGAAGGTGGGGAGAAAGAAAACGAATGTGATGTTCATAGGGGACGGGAAGGGCAAAACTGTCATCACAGGGAAAAAGAATGTGATAGATGGCATGACCACATTCCACTCGGCATCCTTCGGTACCGTTCCTTTTCATCTGCTGGCTTCTTAATGTTGATGCTTTTGTCTATTTATACAAAATTTTGCTTATCTTTTGTTATTTAGCATTTTGCGAAAAGTATGGGCAGGAAAATGTGAACCAATAACATGCACGATAATTGAACAAAGCAAGCTTGCACGTGGCCCATGTCGTTCTAGTTAATGTTAATATTCCTATCCTAGCTGTATAGTTGCATGTCTATTCCATGTCCAAGTGAGTGTCCACTTGGACAATATTACCCCCACCGGCATCATTTCTCTATTTACGATGAAAGACCAATACGCGACTGGCAGTATTTTTACTTTTAGAAACAAAAATAGCATATTGATCGTGATATATGTAACATTTTTTTTTTGTGATCGTGATATATGTAACATGCATCATTGTGCCCGTAGAACACGTTTTGCACGTAAGTACTTTCGAAATCAAAACTATTTTTTAGCTAAATTTCATTCAGAAGTGAAAAATGCATGCAGAGAATTAAACCGAAAAACTGGTAAAAAAATTTAATTGATTTAACGAAGATAACTACAGTTCATGCCACATTAAAAAACACCACTCTTGGACTCAATGTAAAAAATTAAAAAAAAAAAAAAACAAAACTTTGGAGCTATTTTATTAATGTTTGAAATTTATACAAGTGATAAGGGTAGTGGTAGTTGGTTGTTGGAGTTTAAAGAAACCTGGCTCAACGGTAAACAGTGTCTCATATGTTAAAGCATCAATTAAAGCGTGCATTATTGCATAAACTTTACGCGTTCTCTTGCTTTCGTCAAAACAAATGATTATTCATTCCTTTTTTTTTTTTTTACACAAGATTATTCATTTATTGATTTTTATTGTCATAATTCCATATTCATAATTATAATTATGATTAACATATATCCTGTACATTCCGTTATCCTCCTTATCGAAACGTAGAATAAAATACACACAAACATTAATGACTGCCTCCTGATTAAATTAGCAAAATAAAATTATTATTGGTTGTTGCCTAGTCATTCGTTGCAAGCCAAAATTATCAACACTATCATGTGATCATGTCCCGAATGAAAATAATTTTGGTACTTTAATTTATTTCATTTAGTTCATATTTCTTATTAGACTAAGAATTCCTGCAGCTGCTAGTGGCGCTGGATTCATTGCAAGAGACATCACGTTCGAGAACTATGCGGGACCAGCGAAGCACCAAGCAGTGGCGCTCCGTGTCGGAGCCGATCATGCGGTGGTGTACCGGTGCAACATTGTGGGGTATCAAGACTCATGCTATGTGCATTCTAACCGTCAATTTTTCCGTGAATGCAACATTTACGGCACTGTAGACTTCATATTTGGTAATGCTGCCGTGGTTTTCCAAAAGTGCAACATTTATGCTCGTAAGCCTATGGCTCAACAGAAGAACACCATCACGGCCCAAAATAGAAAAGACCCAAATCAGAATACAGGTATATCTTTGCACAATTGTCGGATCCTACCCGCCCCGGATCTTGCCCCGGCTAAGGGCAGCTTCCCCACCTATTTGGGCCGTCCATGGAAGCAGTACTCTAGAACCGTATACTTAGTATCCTACATGGGTGACCACATACATCCTCGTGGATGGTTGGAGTGGAATGGAGACTTTGCTTTGAACACATTGTATTATGGTGAGTACATGAATTATGGACCGGGTGCAGCAGTGGGCCAACGGGTTCAATGGCCTGGGTATCGAGTCATTAAGTCTACCGTGGAGGCCAATCGGTTCACAGTAGCCCAATTTATATCTGGGTCGGCTTGGTTACCATCCACCGGAGTGGCCTTTGCAGCCGGGTTATCTACATGAATTACACTACGAAGTATATAGGAGGAAGGTTTCATATGCTTCAAAGTCCAACCAAGCCTACCCAATTGGGCAAAAAGGGAAGCACTTCTACTTTTATAGTTCTTATTTTGTTTTTGCCAAAATATTATTATTTTGGGTCTATTTTTTTTAATCAATGATGCTAGTAATAAATATAAGTTGTAAACAAGACTTTATGTAGTAGCACTTTGTATTTTTTTTTCTTCCTGCCTCAAAACCAAAAGTGTTATAGTTGACTCAATAAATTATAATACATGTTCTTATCATGTTCTTTATTGGTCCAATCTGTTTATTAGTAGCTTCCCTTGGTGTCGAGCTCCTTCTCTATTGTGTGGTGGGGTACCTAAAAAAGGACTATGATGTTTTAAAGTAAATCAATCAATCAATATGACCTCAGTAAAACATCGTAGCATATGACTTTAGACAAGGTAATGACTTTTCAGACAAACAAAAAAATGACCTTTCAATTTTAGATGGACAACATACACGTCTTTTGATTATGCCATGTATCATTATGTTTGTGTTCCTAAATGGACATGTAGCTTCAAATGGGGGAAAACCCCCCAAATCCCACTATTGTAGAGAGTTAAAACCCTTGATGGAGGTGGAGCTTCGATTTTTGTGGCTCTATCAGGAGTTTGTAACTTTATACGTTATCACTAGTGGTGAGAAGTCATAAGGTTTTTGGAGGGGTTTCAAGTTTTTATAAATACTTGACTTTTTTGCTTCCATCAGCACTTCATCTGTAGCAACCCATCTCGTGGTTACAATATCACTACTCTGAACGTATAATTTTCAAATTATAAATGAAAACTTTATTAATTTGATTATGAAAATGAGAGTAAATTTTTCGCGATAATACACTTATAAAAAATGCACAAATACATAAATGAATACATATATATATATATATATATATATATATATAAATTTTAAACCATTACATATCATTCACATGCTAGATCATAATACAGTTTATACATATATCTAAGTCTGAAATTTACATGCTCGATCAAGAAAATCAAAGTACCAACTAAGAAAGAGTTTATAATAGAATACAACTCTATCTTAAAATAAATTTCAACGTCATCACGTCGACTAAAGTGACTCCAATAAAAGGATCTCCCTCCAACATCACCTACTGCTACTCATATGCTCC
Organism: Glycine tomentella; assembly: GCA_007407185.1. Lineage (NCBI taxonomy): Eukaryota > Viridiplantae > Streptophyta > Magnoliopsida > Fabales > Fabaceae > Glycine > Glycine tomentella. The sequence goes on along the minus strand of PYAF01005230.1, from coordinate 15,796 downwards.
CACGAATGAAGGTTCACGATCATCACAGGTACCAATCACACGGTACAAAATTACAAGGATAAGTTTATTATACAAGATCAACAAACACCAGATGACAATGATTAGCAAGAAAACAATAAAAATAACCACAATCAATCTCAATAATCCGTCAGTTCAACATACACTCAACAAACTAGTCATCAACGTTTTCCACAATTCAAATCAATTATACTCATAATGATGCATGCACTTGGCTCAACTCTCAAATGCAATGTGGTACCATTCGTTAGGAAATAGCCTAAGAGTGCTCATATGACACTCTCACTTAGGAAAATGATGCAATAGTTGGTCGAGGTCACCTTGTTGTGCACAGGCAACTCTCCCCATGGTGAGCAGCCTGAGCAGGGCCAGCAGGGCACCCGCCTAGGGCCCAAAATTTTTTCTATCGATCGCTCAAGTAAAAAATATTTTTTTAAAAAAATAAAATAAAAATAAAACCTACATTAGGGGTCCATTTTGGATGTTAGGGGCCCATTTTTTCTATCCCTTAGTTTTAATATTATTTGTATTTTAAAAAATTTGTATGTTACGGGTCCATTTTTTCCATTCCTTAATTTTAATATTATTTGTATTTTAAAAAATTTGTGTGTTAGGGCCCATTTTTTTCATTTCGCCCTGGACCAAAAAATTTTCAGGACCGGCCCTGAGCCTGAGTCACAAGGGAGTTCCAAATCGAGTGATATGCCCCAAGTACCCGCATTTTTATCCTCATGAAAAATCCAGGTACTTACTGCTACCATTTATACTATTTCCATGCAATTATGAAGTACGAAACATGGGCATCATCAATGCACTGATCGTGGATAGTTAAAAATTCTAAGCAATCCATTTCCATCTCTAGGGATGCTTAAAATTCTTAAACCAATCATCTTCCCTCTCCAGGGATATCCAACAGGCCACTGCACCCCGATGTACATACACAACATACATCCATCGCAAAGACATTTATCAACATCAACATCAACATCATCTCATCTCAATGTCATCCTTAACATCAACATCAACATCATCCCATCTCAATGTCATCCTCAACATCAACATTATATCTGTAACACCCCGTAGGCCTCCGGTGCGTTATCATTCATAATATCGGTTTAGCGCTTAATTCACAATTAAGAACTCAGCGGAAGCACATAATCGCTTTTCTTGATTTATTATGTATGGAATAAAATAGATTAAAGCAAACATTCATATAAGGCACATAAATCACGCCCCTGCTGATCCAGTTTCTCATACATAACCATAGACAGATAAATAAACATCCACAATATACTCAGGAGGAAATTCATTTCATATTATTAATAGTTCTGTACATACATACACATCAGTGTCTTCACCACACCGTGGTGATACAAAAGAATATCTGCCCTCATCGAGGGTATACAGAACTATACATCACAGGTGTACACACACACCATCCTTCATCAAGGGACAAAATACAATCAAAATAAATCTGAGCTTCAGCTCTCCCTGTTGCTCCTCAGTCAAGCAGCCCAAGTCTCTACTGGGGCCTCCTGCCCTGAGACTGCTCTCCTCTGTCAGAAGAGTAACCTGAAATCATAAATCCCCACACGGGGTGAGATACACATCTTAGTAAGCTCAGGGTCCTTGGAGGAATCTCCTCCACCTTGGCCCACTTTCCATAACACATACATCAGGCAATCACAAGCAAATGGCCCACTGGCCTGGCCCTCTGGCCCTCATAACAATATATTAAACATCCAAACATGTCGGAGCTACCTCAACGCCTAAATCAACAAACATGGCGGAGCTACCTTAACGCCTATCTCAGTGTGAGACCGGAAACTCACACCTGTGCCATCCCATTGGGTGCTAACCCTTCGCATGGATGCACATATATGGTACCTCCGAGAATAGAAGGAGCTACCTCAACCTCTATTCCCATGGTCTGTGGGAACCAATTCCCTGGGAGCTACCTCAACCATAAGCCTACCATACTAGGAGGAAACCCATCTCCTAGGGAGGTCCATATCTATCTACTGGCCAATAGATCTATCTCAAGCATATCTCATAACAAGCACAGATGCACACACATATCGTTATGAAGATGCAACTACTAATGCATGCATCATGAAATGACCACACTCCCCCGGAGTGTGGTGTAGCACACAAGATGGGAATTCATCCCTAGGGACACTGAACTTACCTGGCAAGGTATCACTCTGCAATCCTGTCCCTGCTCTGTGGCTCCCGCCACTGACACCCTCAGTGTCAAGCCCTATTTAAGGCATACATTCATATCAAAACCAATTCACAGGCATTTAAGCACAACAATACATAGCATATTTAGAATTCTCCTATCCTAGGGTTCAACCATTTCAGCCCAACGCACACTAGGTCATCACAAACATATACAAGATTCACTAAGGCTAAATACCAAGCATCTGAGTCCTCCCAGACTCAATGCAAACACATGACTGAGCACCAGCTCATTTCAGCCTCATAATTCAACATATGACTGAAACGGTTTAAGCCTCAAACCAGGCACCATTCCGCTAGCCTCTCAGGCTCAGAACCAACATAATCAAGGCTCTAGCATGTCAGAAAATAATTGACAAGTGACTCTACAACAGTCACACATGCATCCACAGAGCCAATATTCAAAGTTAACCAAATCAAAAACTGAAAGCTAATCCTTCATCACTAGACAGTTCTAAACAAGTTTCCCTACAGGACCCTGGACTAATCCTAGCCCCAGATCAACATGGGTCACAAAATCTAGAAAACCCCAACTCTTAAAACCCACCGAAGAAACTTGAGTTTCTTACCTCAGTGGCGACCGAAAAAGCTGCAGAATTGCTTCCTCAAGCTCTGTTGTCCCTGCTGAGCTTTGATTCTTCGCTAAACTCAAGTTTCAGAGGGTTCTCTGAGGGAAGGGATTTTGCTCACAAAGGAATTTCTATGAAAAGGACGAAGGATTATAGCTTTCTAATCGGTTCTCTTAAGTTTATAGGTCATAGGGAGGTGTTTAGGTCATAAACTAAGGTCCTTGGAAGCTTGGGTTCACCTTTAATGGAGGTTTGGGCGTGGAGGAAGAAGAAAACTGTTTTTCTTCTTCTGAAAACGTGATTTGCCCTTTAATACTGGGCCTGCCCGAGGTCTGGCGCGGATCGCGCCACCTCTGGCGCTAACCGCGCCACCATGGTGGTGTATGTGGCGCCATCAGCGCCACTCCCACGCCCCCAGCGCCAACTTCCAAAACCTGTGGCGCCACTCGCGCCACACTGGCGCTTTTTTTATAACACACCAGGGTCCCCCCTCTGTGTAACCACCTCTACTATTACGTATTTATTTTATTTACAGCGGAATTTTTCCGGAAAAAATAGAAAGAACGAAAAGTTCTAAAAGAGTCTTTGTTAATTAAAAACAAGTTTAGAAATAAGAGTTCATCTGAAAGTTCCACAATAATCAAATAAGTTTGTAAATGATAAGAAAGATTATAATTTTTGCAAAACAGATATGAATATTATAAGGAAATTGTTTCACATATTCCAATATTACAATCCCAATTGTCATCAAATCAAGATACATGACATAGCACAACACAGCAGAAATCATCACAAAGTCTTCATCACTTCTTCACTAAATTCATCATCCCTTGATCATGCTTACTG
>PYAF01005230.1:0-10790 GCA_007407185.1 Glycine tomentella | reverse complement strand
AAAGACCAAACTGCCCTTTCGTAAATTCGTTTAATTACTCAAATATCACCCAAAATACCTTACGGAAGCTTGGATTATTCACGGAAGCTACAAAATCTAGCACAAAATGCCACTCAACTTATAGATTGAATTTCTAATAATCCTTAAAATATTTCTATTAATCCATACACAATAAATTGAAATATTGGGGTGTTACACTCTGTGTCAGATCTGCAGCTCGATACACCCAAACCCCTCTCCAAGCCCTGCAACAGTGACATTGGCGGGTTTTTGTCCCAGTTCGCACTCGAACCGCAGACCTTTAACACAAGAGGGTTTTCGGCCCTAATGTGTCACCACTTGTGCTGCAGCACAAGCATACACCATGAAGATTTAGATTTTGTGGGACAAGAAATTTGGAACTAAGAATATACTTTCTCACTTTCAGAAGCCTTTTGAAAACTTTGAAAATTTCGTAGAGTAATGTGTTATGAGTTTCAGAAAACCCACCAGCTATTTATAACAAACTGATGGAACTGAATGTAATCGATTAAATCGTCAATGTAATTGATTAAAACTACAAATGTAATCGATTGAAAACAAATTTAATCGATTAAAATGTTCTTCAATTTTCTATATGAACAAAGTAATTGATTATTTCAAGCTGTAATCGATTACTACCGGGATTCTCTATTTCATAAATGAACTAAGTAATCGATTACGGGTAAATGGTAATCAATTAACACTATCATGTCTTATTCTATGTTTGTACCGAGTAATCAATTACTTAATGCTTGTAATCAATTATTTTGTTACTCAAGACTCAATATGCGGTAATCAGTTAACACAGTGAAAAATAGTTTTTCCAAAAACTTGAAACCATGAGCACTTTTGCTTTGATGCAATCATGAAATCTTAAACCTTTTCACAAACCATGTGCTTTTGTAAAAACATGAATGCAAGCAAATGAATAATGTTTATTGTAACATCCTCAAAATTATATCTTGAGTTTATATTTATTATTGAATAAGATAAAATTTATTTGCTCAAGAGCTGCCCAAAACTGTCCATTTCTGCCACCCAAATTGAGAAATTTATTTCTATCTCAATTATTATCCAAATTAGGTGTATGATATACGAAATTAAATATCTAGATGTCTACTATAACATATAAAAATTCAGATAAATCTAGTTTTGGAGTCTAGATTAAAAATGTTATAGCTAGAGTTTTATAATTGAGATGTGCTTTCAGTAATTAAAACATTAAGAGATGTCAATGTGGAATTTCTCAGCTTGCTGACAGCTTTGGAGTCTAGATTAAAAATGTTATAGCTAGAGTTTTATAATTCCAAATAAGGCATATGATACCTTGTTAGGAATCTTAGGAAGTCTAGTTAACGTACTAAAAGATGATAATTTATGGACTAGTAGATTGTTACATAATATACTAAGAGTGAACCATGTGTGGTAGAACATTTTTTTAGCTATTTGAAAGAAAAATCTAGTCTTGGTAACTTGTAGTTCCTAAAACTTTGGCACAAAGGCTAGAGGATTCAGCCCAAATTTGGACCAATCAGAATTGGATTAATACTCTCAAAGCATTCACATGTTATAGCCATAGAAACATGCTAAGTGAACGAATAGAAAGAAAATTTGGTAAACCAAAGTCAAGGCAAAGATCATCCACATGGAAGCTTAGGGAATTAAGTTCAAGGAATAATCTCAGCCAAATATTTTAGAACCAATCAAAATTGGTCATTTGTACAAAGCTTTCCACATAACCACATGGTCATTAATAAATGGAATCTTTCCTTAAAACATAAAAAATTGGTGCAGCAATGATACTTGCCTATTGTTGTGTATTTAGGCATGTGTGTAGCTGGAGAAAATTGAGCAAAGGATATGAAGATCTCCAGCCAAGTTCCACGTAGCATATCCAGCTACCCAAGTCAATAAATTAGAGAATCTTGCCCAAGAAAAAGATAAGGTTTAGAATAATATCTTCTAAAGTAATGATTACTTAGTTAAGTTATAACTGTAAAGAATATGAATATCTCACACTTAACCAAGAGGAGAGGTGAATTGGTTAAACCTTGGTATTTTAAAAATTGTTTGATCAAAATCAGAGTTCCTAGGATCTTTCTCACTTTTCAAAACCAAGAAACTTTATTCAATCAAGTAGCTCAGCCCCAAGGAATTCAATGAATCAAAATTTATATAATTGATCAAGCAATTTAATCAATAACACAATGAATATAAAGAGTTAAGGAATAGAGAAGCAAGACAATCAGATTTATACTGGTTCACTTCAACACTAGAAGCTACATCCAGTTTTCTTCCAACCAACACTAGGTTAGAGTTCTACTATTATAATTTTCTGTTCTTACAAACAATTACAAAGTCTCCCTTTATCAATCCTAGATAAAGTACAGAAATCTAAAACCCTATTAGATTCTAAGAGACAAGAACCTGAGAACACTACTTAGTTCTTTCACCTAGAGAACCTCTTCTCTAGTTACAAGCAAGAACCCAATTACAATAGCAAAAATACAAAGAAAATAGAAAATGAAAATTACAACCAGATTAAGGAGAGAAACAACCTGATAATCCAATGATGCAATGCAAAATGAAGTTATCAGCTCAGGTTGAATGATTACAAATCAAAAAGCACAGCTTTCCTTAATCTTGAAAAAGGTTTCAAGCTCCAAGAATGACTCAAACACTCATGATCAAAGCACAATGGAGCAAGAAAGAATTTATCACTTTAAAAGCACTTAAGAATGCTCACAAGACTGTTTAAACTCAGAAAATATGAATGGGTAATGTTCCACAAAGATTGAAAAGCAGTTAAGCCAATGTCCTATTTATAACAACTTTTTGTAATTGTCTGTAATCGATTAAACGCTAGTAATCGATTACGAAATGTGGTAATCGATTATCTAATGCAAACTTACAATATTCAGACACAAAGTGTAATCGATTACTAGAAATGGTAATCGATTAAAGCAGGGAAATGGCTTTTTCAAATAAGCCTGTGTAATCGATTACAATACCTTGGTAATCGATTATCCTAGAACAACTTAAAATCATATACAGCTATGTAATCGATTACTATCCATTAATAATCGATTAAAGCATTCAACAAGGCAGTTTGTATAAAAACAAAGGTCAAATAATCGATTATTCCGATAGGTAATCGATTACATTGTTCATGAAAGCTTTTCCAGGATGGACTAAGAACAAAATAATATTAAGTCTTTAAGGTAATCGATTACAACAGTATAAAATGCATTTTTCCAAAAACCTTTGAATCAAATGAAAAACATTGTCAAATTACTAAAGCCTTGTGATTTTTGTGAGTCAATTAATTAAGATATAGATTAATATGAATGCAATGCATATGGATCATCAGACTTGCTTTTCTCTTACAAATTTCACACCAATTAAACTTCAAGGCATCCAATGCATGTTGAAAGCTCAAAACCAAAACTTGAATAAATTCCTTTGCATTCCTTAAGTAGCTCCCCTTGAATTCAACAATCTCCCCCTTTTTGGCTTTAAACATGCCAAATCTTTAATTGATTAGCAGTTGATCTTGAAGTTAATTGTTGAACTAAATTGGGAATAGCTTGAGCTTTGCAAACCTGAAAAAAATTTCAATACCTTTGCCAAGAACAATTGTTAAAAGCATCTGTGATTCATTTAGCATTCATTTACCAATATTATAGATTTAATAAACTCATTTTAAACACTTAGCTCCCCCTAAATTGCACGATCCATTCAAGTCGAACTTTTGGAAAATTTTGAACAAACAACAGGGATAAACAGAGTAGTATGCAGAGCTTGTCCAAAATCAATTATTTCTCCCCTTATTTGGCTTGTTAAAGACAAAAATGTAAAGTGCACAACGGATAATGAAAGGAGAAACAAAATGGAAGTTTATATTATTAAGGAGGAATCATTACATAATGAAAATAAACTAAAAATAAGAAAATAAAAAACAGAGCATAAGAAATAAACAATCATAGGCCTTTTTAGAAAGACCTAGAATCATCAGCCTTTAAAGTGGCCTCTAAAAGATCTAGCCTATTCTTTATTTCATCTAAGGAGACATTAGTCTCAGCCCTAAAGTCATGATGCATTTGAAGAATCCCATCCATCTTCTGTAGCATCAATGATTCAAACTGGGTGTACATGGGCTGATTGGGGTCCCCTTCTTCATCTTCAGAAGCTTCCTCTTAAACACCAGCATTAGCAGGAGGTTGAGGCACAGGTTGTTGACCTGCCATCACCATCCTTGTGGTGTCTTCATCATGCCAAGCTTTGTGAGATGCTTGCTTTGGATGAGGCTGTTACTGGAGTTGTTGTGGTCCATAACTTCATGGGTCACATCAATGTTGAAGTGATCTATGAACCTAGACCAGAACAAGATAGGGAAAAGGATGATTGACAAGCCTCTTAGATTTGAGCATGATCTCTTCAAGAATTAGAACCCAATTCATAGGAATGGAGTTCTTCAGACTATACACCAATTATAGGTCTTCATCAATAGCTTGGGCATGATTAGTTGCCCTAGGAGTTAGCACATAGGTTATAATATAGTGTAATAACCTATCCTCAGGGTTCATTGGCCCAGTCCCCAATCTATTTCTGATTTGCATACGGAGGTCATGTAACATTTACCTATAGGTGTCTAGCTTGTTGTAACCCTCTGGTTCCTCATCAAACTTTCTTGCACCCTCACATACAAGACCAGCAACGGATTCCCAAACTTCATGGGTGATCTCCATAGTGACACCCTTCACCTTGGATTTCATGGTCCCATGCATGGAACCCTTGACACAGATATAAAATACCTTCACCAATTTAGGGTAGTATGTACCCTTCATCTCCATGAATTGCCTAAGGCCTTGGGTTTCTAGAAATGCAAGGAATTGAAAACCTTCCCTTATAAACCAGTTGAGATCAAGATATTTTGGTGAGCACACAGGTTTTGTGGCAATGAACTGAAGATAGTTTATTTTATCAGACTCATTGGAGAACCAAAGGTCAAGTCTGTTTGATGGAGGAGGAGGAGGATTGGAAGAAGATTCTCCCACTTTCCTTTTGCTAGTTCGGACACGTTTAGGAGTAGACATTGTAGGAAAGGATACAAGGTTTTCAGACACAGGGAAAAAGACACAGAATTATTGCAAAAGAGAGAGGAGATAATGGTGCAAGGTTCACCATGGATGCAATGTTCTATTTATAGACTTAATTGAGGCCTTTAACGTCCTAATTTTCAAAAAATATAGCTGTTAGAAGGAGTTAAGGCAGTGCATTAAGTTTAAATTTTGATTTGATTTGGATGGGCAGTTACACTTCAAGAGAAAAACTGTCAGATATGCCCCAATAGCCTATAATCGATTATAATTCCATTGTAATTGATTATTTCACACATACAGAACACAAAAATAACACATAGTAATCGATTATTCTATAAGGTAATCAATTATTTCACAACCATCCAGAGGTTGAAAATGAAGTTGAATCGATTATATGATCATGTAATCGATTATAGCAGAGTTTTTTATGAATCAAGCAGGTTTTAGAGCTTATGTAATCGATTATTCTCACTCGTAATCGATTACTCCAGAAGAGTTTAAGATTTTAACCATGTAAGTAATCGATTATTCCAGGAATGTTTGAAAGTATGGCACATAGAAGACTACAATGTAATCGATTACAATGTCACGATAATTGATTACTCCAGTGAAACATTGAAAACTGAAAAACACATTTTAGTCAATGTAATCGATTATCCCAATGTGTAATCGATTACACCAGTAAGACTAAGTTTTTCAAAAACAAGAATAATTGATTATGTTAATGTTGTAATCGATTACTGAAGCTTAAATATCACAAACAATGTGGATTTTAATGAATTTAATTGATTAACCCTTAGTGTAATCGATTATTTCAGTGAATTAATCAAATTTCAAGGCATTATGCATACCATTTCGAATTTTTAACAAATTTTAGTGAGAAGATAGCAAGGGATTTCAATTAAGCATAAAGAGACATGAAATAAACAAGCTAGCATATATTGGATTCATCAAGAATACCTAGCATGTTTCTAAGTGCATAAAACCTATCTCTAGCCAAAGGTTTTGTGAATATATCAGCCAATTGGTTATTTGTATCAACAAAATCAATCTTGATATTACCTTTCTACACTTGGTCTCTTAGAAAATGATGCCTAATTTCAATGTGCTTGGTCCTTGAGTGCATGACAAGATTCTTTGAGATATGGATAGCACTTGTGTTGTCACAAATCAGGGGTATCTCTTTTGGTTCAACTCCAAAATCTTGCAATTGTTGTTTCAGCCATAAACTTTGTGCACAGCAACTCCCAGCTGAGATATATTCAGCTTCAGCAGTTGACAAAGCCACACAAGATTGTTCTCTTGCAATGCCAAGATATGAGAGAACTTCCAAGGATATGACAAGTGCCACTTGTGCTTTTCCTGTCCAATTTACATCCTGCAAAATCAGAATCAAAATATCCAATAATATTGATTTGTGCACCCTTAGGATACTATAGCCCAACTTTTGGGGTTGCCTTAAGGTAATTGAGGATTCTTTTGACTGCTGTAAGATGAGACTCTTTTGGATTTGCTTGATATCTTGGACACAAGCAAACACTTAGCATAATATCAGGTCTACTAGCTGTCATATAAAGAACCAATCATTCCTCTAAATCTTGATTCATCAACCTTCTTTCCCTTTTCATCTGAATCAAGGTAGGTTGATGTTCCCATTGGAGTTGCAGCATCTTTGCTTTTCTCCATTTCAAACTTTTTGATGACTTCAAGGCAATATTTTGATTGATTAAGGAAAATGTCATTCTTCATTTGTTTCACTTGAAGTCCAAGAAAGAATGTCAACTCTCCCATCATAGACATCTCAAACTCATTTTGCATAGCTATGATGTTGTCAAGTGAGAGATCTCTTGTTGTTATCCATTCTTTTGACTCTTAATTAGGTGTTGATGGATTTGTTACAGCACTTGGTTCTCCTTTTTCTTCAATAGGCTGGACAATTTCTTCCATAGGACCTGCATCTAAATCATAATTCTTTGAGGGGTTAGATTCATCACAAATTACATGAACAGATTCTTCCATGAACATAGTTCTTTTGTTGAAAACTCTATAAGATTTACTTTATAATGAATATCCAAGAAATATAGCTTCATCGGCCTTTGCATCAAACTTTCTAAGTGATTCTTTCCCATTTTTTAACACAAAACACTTGCAGCCAAAGGTTCTTAAGTGAGAGATGTTTGGTTTTCTGCCTTTGTACAGCTCATAAGGGGTTTTCTTCAGAATAGGCCTTATGAGAAATCTATTCAAAGTATAGCAAACTATACTAACTGCATCAGCCCAAAAATATTTTGGCAAATTTGCCTCATTAAGAAGTGTTCTAACACTTTCTTCAAGGAATCTATTTTTCCTCTCCACAACACCATTTTGTTGAGGTGTTCTTGGAGCTGAAAAATTGTGGTTGATTCCATTTTCTTCATAAAACTTTTCAAAATTTTTATTTTGGAATTCCCCACCATGATCACTTCTTATTGAGATAATTTTGTTGCTTTTCTCATTTTGAACAACTTTGGCTAATTTTCTAAAAGCATGGAAAGCATCACTTTTGGATTTCAAGAACAAAGTCCAAGTATATCTAGAGTAATCATCAACAATCACAAGTCCATAATAATTGCCACCCAAACTCATAGTTCTAGAAGGCCCAAACAAATCAATGTGTAGCAATTCAAGTGGTCTAGAGGTGGAAACAATATTTTTGCATTGAAAAGAGATTTTAGTTTGTTTTCCCTTTTGACAAGCATCACAAAGTTTGTCCTTTTCAAATTTGAGTTTAGGCAAACCAATCACTAAGTCCTTTTTAATAAGCTTGTTCATATGGTGCATGTTGATGTGACTAGCTCTCCTATGCCACAACCAAGATTCATCTAACTTACTCATTAAGCATGAATTTTTGTGAAAGAATGCATGATCAATAGAAAGTAGATAGATATTACCTTTCCTTTTGCCTATATGAACTACTTCACCACTTTGGCCATTACATATCATACAACAATTCTCATTGAATGAGATTTTAAAACCTTTGTCACAAGGTTGGCTTATGCTTAGAAGATTGTGCTTCAAACCATCCACATAGAGAACATTGCTAATCTTGGTATTAAAGCTGTTCCAATGTTGCCTTCACCAATTATCTTACCCTTGTTGTTATCTCCATAAGTGACAAAGTCTCCATCTTTAAGAACAAGATTTGTGAGCAAAGACTTGTCACCCGTCATATGTCTTGAGCAGCCACTATCAAGATACCACACAGAAGTTCTTGCTCTAAGACATACCTGCAAAATTCAAATTAATTCATGGGAGGAGGTACCGAATTGAGGTTGGGTGCAAAAGGGTTAGTGGCTTTCTTCTTCTTTTCAACCCAAATGCATTCACCATTTGGTACATAGAACCTTCTTGCAAAACATTTATAAGAAGTGTGTCCTCTCTCTATACAATAGTTACAAACAACAACTTTATAAGATTTTCTGAAGAAAACATTTTGATTGACTCTTGATCTCCTTTCATTCTTCTGTTTTGGGGGCACAAATGTTGTCTTTTGGACATTTTTAGAACCCTTTTTATACCCCAATCCAGAAGTATCTCCAGCATATTTTTGAGCACTCAATATTTCATTCAAATCACATTTTCCCTTGTTGAGCTTTTGTAAGATATCAATCAAATCATTGTTCTTAGAAAGAAGCTGCATATATTTCTCTTCTTGGTTTATTCTATACTCATCAAAAACTTTTTGCAGCATTTCATATTTGTCAACACTTGTAGAGGAAGAGGCACATACACAACCATTTGATTTGTAACTTGAAACAAGTTTCTCATTTTCTTTTTTCAAGTTGCAAATTTCAGTTTGCAATTCTAAAATTTTTGCAAGATGTTCTTTGATATTCTCTTTAAGTCTATTATTAGATCTTGCAAGCTTTTGAGCCTCTTTGTACATCTCTTGTAAAGCAAGAATAGCTTGATCAAGTTCTGAATTTACCTCATCTTCTTTATCTAAAAGATCATCATTATCTTCATTGACAATGGAGGTAAGGCACATGTTTGCTTCCTCAATTTCAGTGGAGGATTTAGAGGTTGTTGAATCATTGTCCCCCCAAGCTATATAGGCTTTTCTAGCTTTTCTATCCTTCTTCACTTTGTTGTCTCCTTGTTGCTTCTTCAAGTAGATTGAGCATTCAGTCTTAATGTGACCAAGTTTCCCACATTCAAAGCATGTAAAGTTGCTATCAATCTTCTTGTTGCTGTTGTTGTTGTTGTTGTTGTTGTTGTTGTTGTTGTTCTTGGTGTTCCTTGAGAATCTTTTGCCCGTATTCTTCTTCAAGAATTTGCTGAACTTTTTCACTGTCAAGTTCATGTTCTCTTCATCTTCCTCATCACTTGATTTCTCTTCTTTTTCAGCTCTTGTTGATGCAACTCTCAGTGCAATTCCTTTACCTTTCTTTTCTGCATCTTCAACACACATTAATTGAAGTTGTGTGTTTACTTCTCCACTGGAGAACGTCGCCTCTGTAACGCCTCTCTTTGCTCTCTCATGCTTGATTGATTTTAGATGAAATCTTGTGTCCACTTTGTATTAGAATTATCTTAGTTATAAATTTTATGAAAATTCTTTTCGCTTTGCTTGCAAATTCTATTAGTCGTTTATATCATAAACGAATTCTCTCTCCACGGTTTAATTATAATAAAATCCATCAATAAATTAGAATATAATACAGTCCATATTACAGGCCCAGTAATAAACAGTCCACATACATCTCATAAGTAAAATAAAAATTACAACATCTTTGTCACATCTTTAACTCAACATTCATGCACATCTTCAATTCACCATCCATGCTCGGCTACTACTGTTCATCTGCTCGCCCGCATAAATTGGGGTCATCACAGGTGTCAACCACAGACACAAAATAGGGTAAGTTTATGACAAACACAGTTTGAATAAAACATTCATAAAGAATATATATGCAGATGGTTATCATAATATTTATAAAATAACAAACAAGGATGATTCACCCACAGATTAATTTACATACGCAGCACACGAATTAAGTCATATTATCTATTTAACACACAACGTACTCATCAGATAATGCATATAATGCATGCTCATCTTCTTTATATGATGCATGACTGAGATCTCAGGTTATCACCAATTTCTCATTATCAGTGGCCACAGTCAAGATAGCTTAACACCTCGTGAGTTGGATTGGCCAGTCGGGATAGGTCAGTGTTGCAAAAGGACTCACACCTACAACATGTGATCATCATGGCTAGGTGATTGTTAAAATGAAGGAACACTTCACACTTAACCAAGAGGGGGGTGAATTGGTTAGTCTTGGTAAATTCAAACTTTTTTTCCAAGTAAAATATCAGAGTTTAATTTCCCTTTGGATCTTTATCAAAAACCAATGAAGAAAACTTTATTTAAACACCCTCCAAGATTTGTAATGCCTTAACAACCAAATTAACTTTCAGAAATTAAACTAAGAATTAATCAAACATGCAGTAAATGAAAGAGCACAAGATTTATACTGGTTCACCTCAAAACCTATGAGGCTACATCCAGTTTCTTCTACTCAACACTAGAGTAGAGTTCCACTATATCAACAACAATCCTTACAAGCAATTTACAAGCTCCTCTTCATCAACCCTAGATGAAGTTCAGAGATCTAAAACCCT
>PYAF01005229.1:332838-347572 GCA_007407185.1 Glycine tomentella | reverse complement strand
CAACAGTTCGTATTCAGAAAATGAATGTAACCCTTGGTTTGGGCATCAAGTTATCACGTCACGTTACCAACATACAAGAATTGCGTCAATAGCATCAATTAGTTATGCTCTGTGCAATCAATAAGTCTTTTTCTTACACATAAAAATGGGTAATTGTCAAAGATCATGTCAAGTTGCTTCTAAGTTTCAAGTTACAGGTCAAATAACATATAAAAAGTAGCACTACCTACCCACAATAATAACATAAAACTAATAAAAGTGGTAATCAAATTTGGCAACAGTATGATACAATGAAGTAACAGAAGTATGGGTTGCATTGCAACCTGTTTTAGGTGTGAGGCTACCTTGTTATTTATGCAGCACTTAGCATCAAACTAAATCTGGCAGAAAGAACTCATATACACATTCATGGGATTCACTAGTCATGCTATCTTGTCATCTGTATTGCTTATACTTACCTTCTTTTCTTCATTTTTGGTCTCAGCCTTGGACACCATAACAGCATCTAATTCCATCAAGGAACCTAAACACTTGGCTCAAATAACATGTTCACACTGGCGTTCTTCAGTCCTCAGAATTCCACAAACCGTTATGTTGGAATCTGGTACATGTCGAAATCCTTTGTTGTATGGGTTGCTAACAGAAACCAACCTCTGAAAGATTCTTCTGGGGTTGTCACAAAATTAGAGAATGGAAATCTTGTGGTACTGAATGGACAGAAACATGTTGTTTGGTCAACAAATGTGTCTTTGCAAAATGTGGCATCATCAAATGTCAGTGCCAGTGTCTTAGATTCTAGAACCTTGTTCTGCTACCCCATACTACAGGAAAGACGATGTGGGGAGAGTTTCCAACATCCTTGTAACACAGCAATTCCAACTTTAAGAGTAAGAATATGAGAACAGGAGAGGAAGTGAGACTCACATCATGGAAGAGCCTCTCTGATCCGTCATATGGAAGTTTTCTCTTGGTTTGGAAACTGGTTATGTCACTGAGCTGTTCATTTGGAACGGCACGCGAACCTTCTGGAGGAGTGGTCCTTGGAATGGCCATGTCTAAATTGGGACACCAGACATGATCAGTTTGTTCAGAGATGGTCTTAGTTTGGAAGAAATGGATGGAACTTTCAACTATTCTTATGATTATGCAAACAAGTCCTTCTTGAGAATCTATGTTTTGAACCCTCAAGGCCTAGTGGAGAGAAGGCACTGGGATTATGGTAGCAAGGAATGGGAAGTGAAGGGGACAATTCAAGAGTCTGAGTGTGATGTTTATGGGATGTGTGGTCCATTTGGAATGTGCAACTCCAAGAGTTCACCAATATGCACTTGTTTGAGAGGTTTTGACCAGAGGACAATGGGATAGACAGAACTGGACTAATAGATGTGTAAGGAGGGAAGCACTGCAGTGTGAGGGTGAAAAATGGATCCAAAGATGGGAAACAAGATTTCTGAAGCAGAAGATGGCTAAAGTGCCAGACCTTGAAGGACGGTCACCTTGTAAGGATGGATTGCCTTCAGGTGATGGAGATTGTAGAAGTTTATGCCTTAGTAACTGCTCTTGTATAGCTTTTGCATATGATGCAGGTGTTGGATGTATGCTATGGAGTACTGAGTTGCATGACATTCAAACATTCTCTAATGGAGGAGTTGATCTCTACATAAGTTTAGCGTACACCGAATTGGGTATGCATTTTCATTATGAAAGCTGGTTTGAAGACCTGAAACGAATTAGAATCCATGACATAACATTGTTTGAGCTTTGGAGTTTTACTACTAGAGATTGTTAGTGGGAAAAATAACACTAGCATTTATGAGGATGAAGAATCTCTTACTCTTACAGGATTTGTAAGCCCCTCACATTCTGTGCGTTGCTGGTTTCCAAAATTCCATTGTCTTTTACCCTTACGATTTAATTTCAACATCAAACTTTAGAGTTTAATTTATATGCATTATCTGTGTAAAAAAATTTGAGGACGAACCCTGACATAACGGTAAAATTGTGCCTTGGTGATTTGTTGATCATGGGTTAGAATATGGAAACAGTCTCTTGCATATGCAAGGGTAAGGTTTTGTCCCCTTTACCTTTGCATAACGAGAAGCTTATGGACAATGAGATACGTAATTTTTTTATTATCTGTGTAAAAAATTTACACTGTCATCTTATCATAAATCATAACTGGTACAACTAAATTTTTTTTATAGGTACAACTAGTTATTGTAAAAATAAACAAATTTACTATATATGACAATTTCTAATTGAATTGGATTGAGGAAAGCATCCACTCAATGCATAGACTATTTACTCCTAACTTTGATAGAATTTTTTCTTGTTTAATGATTCCAGGCATGGAAATCATTGAACAAGACCAACATTACATCTCTACTAGATCCACAAATATATGATCCAAGGTTTTACAAGGATATGCGTAGATGTGTGCATATTGGACTTCTGTGTGTGCAAGAACTTGCAAGAGACAGGCCTATAATGGCCACAGTCATTTCAATGCTTCATAGTGAGATTGTGGATATTGATCCCCCAAAGCAACCGGCATTCATTCATAGTAAGACATTATCAGGAGCTCTGATGCCAACACAAAAGGATGATGAATTGTTCTCTATCATGTATCATGAACAAGTTTTGAAGGGAGATAGAAGAATAGTTATAACTTATAAAGTTTCTCATTGATTACAGAAAAATGATTTTTATTTATATGTACTCCAAAATCAAAATCTTCAGAAGGTAAAGTTGTAGTATGCTAGGGGTGAGGGTTTTGAGCAGTCTATAAGAATTGTTGACTTTCAATTTTTTATACAATCCATTATAAAAACTTTCTTTAAGAATCATTTAATCAAGCATGAAAGCACAGGAGCCAGTGCTTCATACCATAATGTAACTAGGTAAATTGGATTACCAAGACAAGTGGCTTTATGTGAATTATGTTAAAGAAACTAATCAAATTGCAGTGAAGTTAGAAAGCACGTGTGTGGAATATGAACACATCGGATAGATTGGAGCAAGACTGCGGTATATAAATTTTGGATTTGAGGCCAACTGGAAGATTTTTAGCATTATTATGGTTCTTCCAATCCAAATCAATCACTTGAATGCAAGATTAAGCCCAATTAATGTCAAAATGCCAACACCAGACTATATAAGATTAACACACGAGGAATAATATTTGAATTATTTTGTATTGGTCAAACAATGGTTTAAGTGGGATTTAATGGGAACATAATTGAATTATGGGCAACGTAACTCATTCTAAAATATAAACCTATTATATTTAAATGAAGTCATGAAAACAAATTAGTTCTATTAACATCTTTAGTGGTAGATCTCAAATTGAGATCTTAGATCACGTTTTGGTGGACCCTATATTACATAGGATTGAAGATCTATCAAGATCTCTCTAATTTTTTTCTTTTATGATAGATCTCATTTTGATATCTTAGGGAGAGAAAGAAGAAAAAAATTATTCTTTTTTGAACAATGTACAAATCTTAAGAGATCTTTCACAAGAACTCATTCTCCATGTTGAAGATCTCTTCATCTCCTTTATTGGAAGATCTAGTGAAGATGAGATATTAAACTCAAAATTTTTACTCAAGATCTAACACTAATAATATTTAATCTTCAACAATAGCAAAAAGAGAAAATTTATCATCAAACATCCTATTTTATTATGATGAGATTTCAATAAACCTAAATGTATTTCTAGATGCTTTAGCGATACAACAATTCAATGGGACAAATTAAATATAAAATCAACATCAACATCAACATCACATTTAACATTTAATTCAAGTTAATTGTGGTCGATGGTAGATGAATCCAATGATAGATCAAAAATAAGACAAAAAAAGAGAAAAGAAGATGAGAAGAAAACGTGGAAATAAGATAAAAGAGATGAAAAATAAACTAAAATAAAAGAGGGGTGAAAAGAGGATGGAAAAAATGAAGAAAAAAACTAAAAAAAAATAGGGACAAAATATAAAATAAAATAAAATAAATTCTGCAATACTAATCTTAAACCAGTTAACCTAGGCTACACATTGGTGGCAACAAGCTGGAACCACTGGCTTTGGGGATCATCAAGACATTGAGAATCATCTTCTATGCAGATACATTTTGAAGTCACAATGCTGGATGAGTTAGAATCCTTCTCTAAGCAAAGTTGCTTCTCATGTTGATCCATAGTAGCCAAGTGAAGTTTAGATAGTGATACAGTTTCCCAAGTACTGTTCTTGCTTTGGCAATCATCAGAAACAACAACTGGAAGCCCTTCAGCGGTTGCGGTTAAGCACTTCTTAGTGCCATGTAAAAGGATTTCAGTCCCATTTCTACTGCGAACCCATCTGTTTTTGCTCTCACAGCTACCAACTTCAAGTTCATTCTTGCCATTCACTTGGGCACATTGGCCAGATAGTGGGTGGTACAAGATATATAAACTGGGGGCCTTTGAGGTAGGTTCTGCATAAAAACACAGATGTTAAATACAAGATAGGAATAGGATATTGATATTAGCCTTTCTGCACATGCCTGAAAAAATAGTTATTTTGATTTGAATTTAATTTATATACATTTGAGAGTTTACCCTGTTATTCAATCATAAATTATCACATAAGATAATGTTTTTACTTTTATAATATTTACATTTTTTTATTCTTAGGAATTTAACATAGATATCAGGATGATTATAATAATCATGCACATTATTCAACTAACTTAGATAAACCCGCTTGATATAATAAATATATTTTATAACTCATGATTAACTCAAAAGTCAAAAAGCTTACCTTGATTCTTCCTTTGCAAAAGTTGGAACTTGTCAGTGAAGTTGGGGTTACCCGTGTGATGCCAAGTCTCATCCATTACACCAAATGACTCACCAACTTGGACCTTGTCACCTCTTACATAGTAGCTACCTTGAAATGCCCACAAACCCCAGTCCAAATCTCTTCCAACAAGATAGGTTTGAAGGCATGTCAAGAACCTGTTGTCTTCCACTGAAGAACCTGTCTCATCAAACCCAAACTCTGTAAAGATCAAAGGACTTGCATTCTTGCCAGTGGTGAGGAACCCAGCTCTGTGGTCTATCCCCTTAATGCTATTGGCACAAATCCTGTTCAGTGGTTGCTTTGTCCATATCTCTTTCAATTTGAGTGTCCCAATTCCAGACCATGAGTACAAATGTGTCTCAAACACCATTTTCTTACCCAAGCCTATCTTCAATGGTTTACTTTTAAGAAACTGCAATTCAGTGTCATAGTTCAGACCTGAGATAACCACAAGCACATTTGGGTTTGCCTTGTGTATGGCTAGTGCTCCTTGGCTCATGTACCTGTACCAATCTCGTAGATTTTGGCGTGGACCATGCAATTCATTCCTCAAACTCATTGCCACAACCTGTTAGTAAACAAAAATTATTCACAATAAAGTCATGTTATATTCAACTTTTAGCATTGCATAGAGAGAAAAAAAAAAGGTTAAACTATTTACTTGTTTCCTGAAGTTATCTTAATTTTAAGTTCTAGTCACCATACAAGAAAATTGTAAATTTTAATCCCTATACATACATATAAAAATTAAGTTTTGATCCCTACCATTAACACAACAGTATAATGCTGTTTCAGAAACTTCTGACGATGATAAACTGCTACAAAATAATTTGAAGGGACTAAAAACTACACTTTTTTATATGGACTATAACTTAAAATTGAGACAATTATATGGATAAAGTGAATAGTATGACCAAAAAAGAAAAAAAGGGAAAATTAGCAATATAATACATACAGCATGATTTCCACTGAAGTGCTCGGCTGCCAAAGTAAGGCCATGCACCCATTCCTGAGGATCAAAGTGCCTATCATGGAAGAACCCATTCTCATCATCATCATTGCAGCACCACTTTGGATAACTCACATGGTTATCAAGCAACACCTTCACATTTTGAGCCCCAAGCTCATGAACCACAGCATCAAACACCTCAACATGTGTCATGCTCAACACAGAAGGGTTGTTCTTGGCAATGCCTTCCACAACCTCAGGTGCATCCAAAGAGTCAAAGGTGGCATTCACATTGCCATTGCCATACCGCGTCCACATGTAGATTGCGTAGGTGAGGCGAACGCAGCTGAACTTGTTCTCCACAAGCTCAGAAACAATGTCCTTCAATGGCCTTTTGTCTAGACCCTCAGGGATCATTGGTTTGAGGTGGCCAGCCCAGTTGCCACACACCAACTTGGCACGTTGCCCTGTGGCTTCATCTATAATCCATCTGTTATGTGTTGATAAAGGGTATGCATTAGAATGTGATGCAATTGCAAAGATGAAAACAAGGAGAAGAAGAAAGAGAAATCGTGAAGGTTTTCCCAACAACATCTTGACTACTTTGAATGGAAAAGAATTTTCAAGTTGTAATCAGATGGCTTTGCACACAAGTGCTTTCTTATATAGAAATTTTCAATCTAAATCTAGAGAATGAGTAAGTAGTAAGAATGTTCTGTTATGCCACGATCTCTATCCGAATCTATTTGTTTCTTTGGAAAATCATCAATAGATTTCTACCTTTGTTTATAGTTTTAGTTTTAACAAATTTTTATCTTATCTGATCTTTATCTACTTGTTTTCCTATATTCCAGTAACTGCGTATCTTCTACCCGTCTAATTAGCTTTGGAAGTTTAAATTTGACATTCAAAATAAAAGAATGAGATGTTTTGTCCTCCAAAATAACATCAAATTAATGAAACCTCCGAAGTTGTTAGGAATAACAATTAAATATAAATTATATGCATGTATGTTACTTATCACTGATGCGAAACCTCGGAAGCTGTTAGGAATAATAATTAAAAATAAATTATACGTATGTATGTTATCACTGATTCTTGGAGTTGAATTTAGTTACTATGAAATTATGGTTACCTTAGTTGTTACTCATACGTCTCATGATAATTGTCTTGATGTAAAAAAAGTAAATGAATTTTGATATGATTATTATTTTAGTTTTTTAATATAACATTAATTACTCTTTTTCACTTATATCTTTTACTCATTTGGTTCCTTATTATAAGATCATTTCAACCAATTCGTTAATCCTTAAAAAATAGTTAATTTAGTTAATCACATTAAATATGTCAATTATTTGTACTATCATTTTAAAATTATATTTTTCTTATCTGTATCTACTTAATTGTTTCTTATTAATGTTTAGAGAGAATAATTAAGTAAAGGTATATAGGAAAAAATAATAATTAATGCATCTAAAATTCTCTGGAAAGAGTCTTACAATTAGGAACCAAGGAAATATAAGATTAATAATGGACAACAAAAACTAAAAATTAACTAATAATGATAAGACTAATTTTACAAAATTATTATTTTCTTTCATCTATTTATTTTTTCTGTGTAAAATAATCTAAGACAACAATTATAATTGAAGAAAGGAAGTATAATGAATTGAAGGATTTTTTTGGCTAAAATATGTTTTTTTTCCTCATAAATATGAAAATATTTATAACCAGTTCCTAAAAAAAGTTAGTACATTTCACACACATGAAGTGTGTTGTTTTTTTTTTTTTTTGTTCGGAGCAAAGTTCGAACATTTAAACCTACGTGCATGTCTTTTTTACATCAATTATATGCACAACTAACATAAAAAATATTTCATATTTTATATTTTTTATTGGTTATATATATAATTGATATAAAAAAATGTCACATTTACATTAGTTATACATATAACCAATGTAAAAAGTCATCATCATAGATTCAGATTTACCTTAATGTACTTTTGAGCAAAAAAAAATGATACATTTTAATTCGTAGGGATAAAAAACATACCGAAAATTTGTAGAGACGAATACTAAATATTTTTATATATATTTATGAGAATAAAAAATATAATTTAAATCTTTTTTTCATCTTGAATTGAATTGAAGGTTTGTATTGTGGTCAACAAATGTACATGTCCACTTATACCCCTAACAAAAACATATTAATTAAGTTGGCAAGGATCATATGCATGCTCATATATTTATAAGGATAGTTGAAATTTTGTTATTGTAAAAATCTTTGATGGACATGATTTTTAAGGTCTTAGACATGTTCTAACTCTGATATATTCTCCAAAATTTAACTCACCTAAATATTTCATATATCAAAAAATAAAAAATAAAGGTTTTTTTTTTTTATCGTAAGACTCAATAGAAATAAGATATAATGTAATTAAGAATATAGTACGTGAAGCAACTTATCTTTACTATACACCCCAAAGACCCTTTTATTATGTGTCATGTGGGACACTTTTCAAAGTTGTTCTACAACAATAGATGCTTCAACGTGCTTATTTCTTAAAAAATATATTTTAAATTTATAATAAACAATTTAAATTGTGGTGCAAAGTTATACTAACTATTAATTTTAATAGAAAAATTGGGTTATTCTGGTCTCATCTTGTCATCGTGGTCGTTAAACTTTGTTTTTCCTCTTCAAAAAAATTAATATAAAAATTATTTAAATTTATTTAAAAAACAAAGATGAAAGAAAATAAATTAAAAATTAAAAAATCTAAATATAGATAAAAATTAAAAGATGATTGTTTGAGATAGTTAAGAGAGGAAAATTACTAATACCATGTAAAATATACATCAAGAGAAGAAGGAAAGTATAATAATTTTATTATAGATAATCTTTTACTACAATATTAATATTGTGTCAAATATTAAATTAATATATTTTTAAAATTATAATTACTATAAAATAATGGAAGGTTTATTATAATTATAAAAGTAATATTATGAAAATATTAGTAAATATTATTTATGTACAGAATAATTTCAAATGTAATTTAAATAAAAATAGGAATTAAAATAACCTGAGAAATCTTTCATCGATTCCAGTTTCTCATACACATCATATGTTCTTTCAATATTGATATTTTTATTCCTTTATTTTAATTTTTATATTAATAATAAATATAATGTATGAAAAATAGTAAAATATTGAAATATTAAAAATCAATTATTTTTTTATTTGAGAATAACCCGTTGAAAACAACAGTACAATATTCAGTCCTCTGAAAAAATAAGAAAAAAATCCCACTCAAATCATCACTCAACAGCCAATCAATTACTGTCCTTCACTGTTTTTTTTTTTTTTTTGAATGTAATCACTGCATTTCTTTTTGTGCACGGGATGCTGCATCTACACTTCTCTTATCTCACATGCAGGGGTCACTTTCTCTGCAAAAAAATTTACGTCCCATTCCACTTCCTCAAAGTTGCGTGAACAGTGAACTACATTACAAAGATATAAAGTTTGGGACAAATCACACCGACTAATAATGGTTTGACTTCTTAACCCCGTGCTTGGACTTTTTTATTTTGAACATATTTTTAATGAGCCTCATGATGTAGCTAAATATTTTAATTTTATTGGATGTTAGTGTAAATTAGATACCTTCCACTCATAGTACATAGTTTCATTAATCTCCTCTTTCAAATAACACAAGTGTCTAATTTAGGATCTTGCTCTATAGTTTATTGAATTGTCGGCAGTTTTCTTAGGAATTGTTATTGCTTGGAATCGGGGCTTTAAAGCTTTGCTGTTGAATCAGTACCTTTCTCAGATACAGATATAGGGTGTGTTTGAAAAATATTAAATTCAATATAACTCAAGCTTTTTTTAATCTAATAATATAGTTACTTCTTCTTTTACTACTTTAGAACTTGTGAATGGATATTTGGAGTCTTACAAACAACAAATCAAACACAGACATAACTGTTCAAATTCTATGAACTCATGATCAAGGAAATAAATGATTTCACAAGGTTTTAAATTTTTAACTCAAAATAAATACAAAATTACATTTTTTTTAAAAAAATTAATTATTTTTAAATGCTAAAATGACAGTGTCTTTTTCATGTTTTAATCATTGGAAAATATTTTTACCTTAAGAATTTGAAGGAACTTCTAGTGTCTAGGGATAGAATCGTGTTATGCAGCCTTAGTTATGCAACTTTATTCTTAAAGCAAATTATTTGATTTAGCTCTTAAAGGATTAAGAGTGAAATTAGGTAATTTAGGCTCTTCCACATGAGAAATCATGATTAGAGTAGTTTAGTTGATAAAGGTAACAATTTGAATAACTTGAAATAAAAAAAATCTTTAACATTGTATCAGGAGTAGTTTTGGTAGGTCAAATACCCAACACATACACAAAAATCTGCACCAAACATTAATTTCCACCTCCAAGCATTTGTTTTCTTGTATCTTGTGTTGTGCTCTGCTTTGTTATCCTTTAGTATGGTTGAATTTTATATTCCTGCATTTTCACTTTGTAAAATATCTAGTTTAGTCATTTATTTGCTTAAAATTAGATATATACAAACTCTAAGTACAATCAAAGTCTTTGTGAATTCGACACTCCATCTTACCATTTTGATAATACTTTGACAAATTAGTATACTTACCAAAGAGTTAACAAAGTTCCACTGATAACTAATTGCAAAGTTTACTCTGTGGTACCTAGTTTTTATTCAACGCTAGCAATTGTAGAATGGAAAGAAATGTAATTTATGCTATGTGAGTTGATCATACCTAAAATTGATCACATGTTTAACTTATGTAGAAAGCTAGCACATGCACCTCTTGTCCAGTGAGCTAAGCTTCACTTCAAAGATAGTATTATGAAGTGATGTTTCAAAAACCATTGGCTTCAACTACTTAATCAAAAAATGAAGCACCTGACATATGACAAATGTTAAAGAAAATCTGATTGTATTATGTACATGTGTGTAGATAAAAAAAAAGTAGCTTGGAATGATACCTTCAATACCAAGCCTTCTTCCAAAAGTTTAGAAATATGGGAGTTCAGAAAATCTGATTCACAATAAAAATATATGAATTTTACTGAGGTATAAAGTTGAAAATATAAAGTATTGAAAACAATTTAAATACTAACTAGAGATTCTAGAAAACTTCCTTAAACATAACATTGGTAGTTGTATTTAATGGTTTTCCTCCCTGATCATGGATTCATATCTTCAATTCAGTCTTACTCTACACTTTGGATAAAGCTACATACAATTGGCCATGGTGGAATACTGGTCTTGGCAAATACAGTCCAATTGTTTGCAATGATTGTCCCTGAGACTTGTTTATAGTCATAGCATAGGAAACAATGATAGGAAACTGGCTTCTAACCAGCTTGAATGGCCACAGAGACTGAGATGGAGATAATGACATGCTCCTATCGGAAATAGGATTGACCACGGATTCGAGCACTAGCACATGATTTCATAAAACCATACGATTTTCCCACGAATCACTGCATTTATTCGACTAATCCATAAACCACAAAAATCTCTTTTTTTCCTATCTCTATCCCGATGAGCCAAAACCAAAGCTTTAATTCTGTTGAGTAATCGTTCGAGTAAGTCTTGAATGAGCTCCTCGAAAGCTTGATGTAAATAAACGAATTTTTGTCCTCCGTTTCCGAGCTATATATCCTCGTTTAATTCTGGTCATTGAATAATTGAGACTTTGATGAATAACTTTTTTATTTTTCAGTTATTCTTTTCTTCTTCCTAGTCTATTAACAACAAAAATGGATTCTTCCAATGTATAAAAAAAAATTCCAATGGCTCTTGCTACTATAACCTCCCCAACTATGATTTTTTATATTTTTTTCTAAATATTCAACCTCAAAATAATAAATTATATTGATACTAGATATCATAAAAACATAATATAAATGAAATAGGACATATATAAAAAAATTAGTAGGTTCCATCGTTTCTATGATTTTTTTTAGAAACAGGCAGGTCCTCTCTATACACTGGAGCCTTTCTTTCTTTTCATTTTATATTAATTTAATTAATGTTATTGTTAACTTGTACAGTTCACATTCTTTGGCTCTACCCATCCAATATTTAGTTTAGTAAGTAGATTTTTTCACAACGAAATCTAGTTAAACAGTAAGGGTATTTAATTATGAAAATTTGCTGGTTAGCTGACCCTCTTATTCCATTCGTCCAAAATCCATCAAAATTCATTCATTAAGGACATACTTTATCTTTAATTAAAATAGTATTTTCTCCGCTTAACGGGTAACTTTATATTTGTTTTGTTACCGATGGGAAAGTCCTTCTCATCTTAAATTGTAAATTAAGACTATTGGGTTTGCACCAATCAAAACCATAAATTTGATACAAGATAGTCTGAATGGGAAAACTACATTCACACTATCTTAACCGATCAACAATGCTGAATGAAAAAAGGAAATAGGTTTTTTCTTCTTAGTATACGTATATGATATGAACGAGTCGCACATACACCGTGGTACACGTTCCTCGACGCTGAGGGCATCCCCAAAGAGCTGGGGATTTTGTGACGTTTCGGATTGACTGTCTTGTGTTTCTAATAAGTTGTTTCATAGTTGGCATAGTAAGTCGTAATATATATATATATATAATGAGCAGGTTTAGATTTATCCTAACCGTGAATTACTTAGATTCTATATTACTTATATTCTATTAATAGATTAACTAATAGAAATATTATATTAAAATTAAAGTAAGAAGATTCAAAAATGAAATAGAAATTTATATTAAACTTCCTATGTTTTTGCCAGATATGATTTTGGCCTCAATGACATGATTTGCAAGTCGAGTGACTGTTAATCTTGTTCCATTGCATAGTCCTTCAGCTTGATCAATATCCCTTATCAGAATTATAACATTATAGGAGTACCACTTTTTAACTTGATGTTATGGTTAAGAATATCTGATGTTTTCAAAGTGTTCAGAAATTCAGTTGTAATTGCTTCAAAAGATAGGCTGTCAACTATGTCAAACATGTCTATCAAGTCGAAGCTAAGATATTCTCATGCCTCTCTTGGAATTTATTTTGAAATGTAATAATTAATCTTATCAACAACTTCAATGTTTGGTGCTAGAATTGCTCTAGATTGAAGGAAATCAGTATTCAGATATTGATTAACCAAATCTGGATAAATTGTTTGAACAATAGCTGGTATAGGATCAATGTAATCCTAAATGAGAAACTCATAAGGAATTTGTATGTTTGCATAACCATCATTAGGTAAGGAAATCTGATCATTACCTACTTTGAGAAACCAATCAAAAAGTCAGCTAGTCCTTATAAGTCCACATTGTTTGATCCACTTTTGAGGCGCATATTTACTGCCAGTTTCCAAACTTGACAAAATTCCCATAAGTATAAGGAGTTGATTGTAGCATTGATGATATCCGAGCGACTTCCTTTAGGAATAATAGGGAGAATTTTTCTGAAGTCTCCTTCGAATACTACAATCTGGCCTCCAAAGGGAATCACCATGTGGTGAAAAACTCATGATGTCTTAGTTTTGTCCAATGCTTCAAAGAAAAATTTGTGAGACATTGGAGCCTCGTCCCAGATTATTAATTTTGCAACCTTTAACAATTCAACAACTTCACGTCCCTGATGTATGTTACATGTTGAGTTTTGTAAGGTAAAAACTGGGATACAGAATTTAGAATGTGCAATTCCACAGGATGCTACATTTTAAGACAATATGGCCATCTGAACGCAATGCAGAAGATAAAGTTCTCCACATAAATGTTTTGTCAGTCCCTCTATAGTCATAAAGAAAAAACATATGTCCCGATTGTATGCTGATAGCATTCATAATTGTATCATATATTTTCCTTTGCTCCTTTGTAATAGTTAAATAAAAGTCATATAATTAGTTTATCATTTAAAAAGTCATATATAAATATTCTGCAATGACTAGTAATCATATAACCTATTAAAGATTCAAATAAAGTTTTAAATTCAGTGGCAAGTTCTTGTTTGTTATAATACCTCTTTGCATATATCAATCTGTTGCCAATAAACTCTCAATATGCAACAGGGCAAGATACTTTGGATCCACATCATCTAATTGTAAATCTACGTCATATATATGAATAACTATATTGGATGCAATAAATGTAGAAATACAGAGGTATTGTATATGAGAAAAAAAATTAATAATTACAAGTTGTCTATTTCTATCCGATGTGGGACTTTAAGTCGAACCATCGGCTCTGATACCAATTGTTGGAAAATCAAAGGGGATAAATATATGGGAGATTTACAACTGAGTAACCATATAAGTGAATTAGATACCACACTTTAACCCAAAACCTTAAGGCTCAGGTTTATGAGTCTTCTCTTCACTTATATGGTGTTCAACTTGTCCATTTCTATCCGATGTGGGACTTTAACTCACACTTGTACTCCAACATCAAAGTCCTCCAAATTAATAAATAATAACTTAATATCATGCTAGTATGCAAAATAAAGAGAAAATTTATACTTTATTTGTACAAAAGTTTAACAGCCATGTATTGATAATTAACAAAAATTATTATTAAGATGATTTTTAAAATAGTTAATATAAAAGTTATGAGACCTGTGACATGTAACTATTTGTGAAATAATAATTTATAATTATTAATAAAGATAATTATTTTCTTTGATGTACATATTTCTTATTTTTAAATCACTCTTTAATATATATAACTATTTTTATTTCCTTCATGAACAAGAGGTAACTATTTTCGCTTCTCCCTACAAAAATTAGTACCACCATTTTCTATAATTAATTTTTTTTAAAAAAAATAAAAATAAACGCACAAAGTGCTTCTTTTCAACTAGTATGACTAATTTTAATTAACTTTTGTGCTA
>PYAF01005229.1:285809-313034 GCA_007407185.1 Glycine tomentella | reverse complement strand
TTAAATTTATAATAAATAATGTATATTTTGACTGTTATTTTTAACTATTAATAAATTTTTTAAGATATTATAATCCAATTTAAAAATGAATATGAAAAAGATAAATAAAAGAGATAAGAGGTTAAGAAAACCAAGTACACAGTTACGAATAAAGATAAAAAGAGAATAAGTTAAGATGGAAAAAGTATTCTTTTTTTTTTGTTTTGCTAATAGTTAAATCAAAATAATTTTAAATTAAAATTAAGAAATATATTTAAAAATTAATAAAAATTTAATACAAAATTCAATATGTCGAAAGGGACTGAGTAGCACCAAATTTCGTGATCTAGTTAAAATGCTGGAAGTGGAAGAAATCTATTCCTATGCTTGAGGGGGTTGTTGAGCCGTAAATATTATTTACTAGATAGTATAGAAAGTTTAAATATTTGTGTAATTTATCTTTAAAGTATATATGAAATCATTTTATTATCACATATTTCTCTACAAAATAAATCATAACTAAAGTTATTTGCCCGCATAACAAGATTAGAACCAAATCTTCAAAGATTCGGTATTTATTAAATAAATAAGGAAAGATTGTGTTATTAAATAAAAATAATTCATGTAGATATATTAAGATAAAATAAAGACTTCTCGACTATTCAAAGTGGGAGAAAAATATGAAGTAAAATATTTTCTTTTGCTACAAGATAAAGTAAAATATCATCTATATCTATTATTTAAATGTGTTAAAATTAGATAAATAAAAATATCTTACTTTAGATTTTATCTTTTACTTATTATTAATTTAGTTCTATTAAATATTTTTTATTTATTAAAATAGTATTGTGTATATTATATGATAAAATGGTAGTTTAATTTCATGTATTCGCAAGATAATATTTTGTTTTTACTAACAACTGGTTAGAAATTATTCACAATATGACTATTAGATAGTTATTATATATATATAAAAAAAACTTCCTAGATATGATTATTTGTAATTAATAACAATGTTTTTATAGTTTTTGTTAATATTCATCAACTTCCAAAACATTTTTAATCATTTATCATTTTATGAATTTATTTTTAAGATAAATTTGTAGAAGTATAAATTGAAAAATATCATATGAAAATGAAATAGCTCAACGGTGTGTCTATTTTGTTCATTAATAAAATATGTTTATATTGAAATCAAGTAGACAAGTACAAGTTAACTTAATTTTTTAATATGAATGTTATTTTTAACTATTAATTGCTTTTAAAAATATTGAAATTGAATTAAAAATAAAGATAAAAAGATAGATAGACAATTACAAATAAAGATAAAAAGAGAATAAGCTCTCAGAGTATTGCAAAAGAATTTTTGGGTCTAATAGTTAAATCAATTTTTTTTAAAGGACAATAGTTAAAAGGAATAAAAATAAAAAATAAAATTATATGATATTACGATAATACATGTGATTCAATGTGAGTGATAATAACTATTAAAACTCAACTGCTCTCATTCTCAAATATCTCGAGTTGCACTACTTGTTCAGGGATGTCAAACTCTTGATAAACAATGGCAATATGACGTCATATTATACATGTTTTTTGAAAGCAAAAGAATATGGAACAAAATCAATGACATACATCCTCAGCTGAAATTTAAGGATGATTAATCAAAATTCGATGCAGATATATATATATATATATATATATATATATATATATATATATATATGTATGTATGTATATGTACATAATGATGAAACAGCTACTCTGCTGCTATACAATTTTTCTCTTCTTGGTTTTCTTTTACCTTCCATATGGAGCAATCTTCATGTCGTCAGTTTACCTTCAGAGTCATCAGTATCATCTGATGAATCTGGGGATTGAGATCTGGCTTTGCTCGTAATTCTATTATATCCATATCCAAAAGAAGTTCCATTTGTTTCGGATAGCTGAATAAACAAACCAAAATGTAACATAATTCCATCCAGGCATCAATGATATACAAAAGTGAATGAGTAGTATGTGATCATGCAAGATCCAACATGAGAGTTGATAGAGAGTAATTGTGCATGTGATTATAAGAAACACGTACTTCAGTGAGCTCAGCCAGATGGCGGGATCTGAATTCATTTATAGTCGCTGCAATCTCTGATGTAGGAAGTTTAGCCTGAAGAGAGAAATGCTTGCATAACTAAGTTCATCAACAAGCTAAATCATATGATAAGAAACCTTTGTATGTTCCCATTCTGATAAGGCGTAAATTAAACATATTATTTTATATTCAGTTTTCCCTTACTTTTCAATTGTAAGAACATCAAGTGTCTTCATTTTTCAATGAGATGTATGACCAGTTTTACCATGGCATAAAGAGAAAAAAGTATACTGATACTATTTCTGAGAAAAATTAACCCGAAAATATGTAAATTATTTATGCAATGAAGAGAAATAAACAAAAGTTCAGGCACTATGACAGATTCAGCTACAACAAGAAACGAACATAATATTTCACCTCAATAAATGGTGTTGTTATCATCAGGTGAGAGTAATAATAAAATACTAGGACGTAAAAAGTTCATTCAGACAATATATCTGCTCAAATAACATGATAGTTACCTGAGCCAGCACAGCGGCTGCTAGTTGAAGACTTGGTTCCAACGTCTCTGGGACAACCTGCAAATGCAAGTGGCAGAGGGATAAAGAGATAAGACAGACAATATTAACAGAGTATTTTGGCTAAATCTAAATATATAGTAGTAAAGAAAAACACTTCCAAAATTATACCATAAGGCAATCATAACATTCATAAAAGGTAATAGAATATTACAGCTGTTGCTCCAGCCTTTTCTAAATTCAATCCATGATCAACATCATGAGCACGGACAAAAGTCTTCACGTTTGGGAAGTGCTTGCTCAGAGCCCAAACTGTTCTATAATTTGCTCCAGGGGAATCTAGAGTTACCGCAGCAGCACTTGCCCTTTCAGCCCCAACCTTGTGTAGGACCTTATCATGCAGTAAAAAACAGTCAAGGAATGAACATGCACGCAAGCTCAAGTACTGAAGTCATATGCACTACCTCTCGACTACCAGCATCTCCAAAGTACACAGGGAGATCCAGGGAACGCCCAGTTGCCACTCTATCACTGAAGACATTAGGAAATATGAAAACAGGTTAGGTCATCTTCTGATGTTCCCATGCAAAAATCTACAATGATATATGGTAGTTCACACATCTTTGGAGAAACCTAAAGGATAATCTTGACAAGCATCCAAATATTTTTCCATCCTGGTCACTAAACACCCCCATTATTTAACAAGGAACCAACCAATCCGGGGATTTATCTTTATTCAAATATTGAGAAATACACAAAGAATCTCACAATTCAGAAAGACAGCATAATCAATTTATTTTTCAGTGAAGCCTTTAATGTCTCCAAGAAAGTCAAAACTGATGCACAACCAAACAGCAGCACATCTAGATACCTCATGCATAAAGAAAGAGACACAGTAATATTCTTGTCTTTTCTTTTTTTCCCTTGGGAGGCAGAGTTTGGAATATCACTTAACAATTCTGTCCAGGAATGTTTTATTTTTCAACATATATAAGATCCATTAATCGTAAAAATCACCTAATAGTTACGCAATCATTCATGGAAGGATTTTAAGATACAATAACAAGAAAAACAATATTTTCAGTTAGTATTGAGCTACCTTCTCACGTCTAGTGCAACAAAAGGAATAAGTTGCTCAGAAAGAAGTTGTGCAATGATCTGGAAATAACAAAATGGTAAACTGTTATATATAAACAACAAAATGATAAATTATTAAAAGTAATTAATTATAACAAGAAAGAACTCACCTGCCCAACTCGCCCAAATCCACAAATTATGATGTGATTTTGCAGATCATCTGTCTGTAAAAGATGTCCTCCGAAAAGTAGTCAATAACTAATTTTACGTGTCAAATCTAATTAAAAATAACAAATGCTTAATCAATATGGTCTAACTACATTCACTGTCTACAAACACAAGCGTAGGAAGCATTACTGTAGAATCTCCTAAGCTAAACTAGACTAAATATGAGATAAGAAATAAGATTAGCTAATTGGAAAAAGTCAATCATGTGATTAAAAGAGCATAGAGAATAATAATATTCCAAATGTAAGAAATAGATGTGCTTGACAGAAAAAATAAAACGCGGGAAAGGTATAATTATCAAGTTGTCCTACAATTGTTTTTTACTGCATCAAGCTGTCCTACAAAGTAAACGCATTTATTGTTTCTCTGACTAACATATTCTGTCCAAAACACTATCAAGGCAGTGAGTGCTTGCTTGACTGACCTTGTGCCAAAGTTAACTGCCTTGGTTGGCTATGAAACTGTTCATTTATATTACCTCCACTTTCTCTGATAATAAATGTCAAAGATTTAATGCCTATTCTTATTGCTACTATTTGATTCTCAACTCACATGGTTAATTAGACCCATATAAATTTTTGACTTTTTTCTGGGTGCAAAATGATAATTTGAAAAGAGAAAAATCTTATGCCAGGTGTAAGCAAGCATTTCTCAATTTTTTTCTTTCTTTTTACTAATCTTTGTAGATAGTAGATACTACTACTACCCAGCTGCATTGTGCACTCCTGGCAAGACTTGCTATTTCATGCAACACGACAAACAATCCATTGAGTTGTAAAATAAAAAAGACGGCATTCAGTCCACCAGCAATGGTAGTTCTATAGCTATAAATTTCACAGCCTTTTGCAGTTAATGGGTCAGTTTGTTTAAACTAAATAAAAAAACCGCTTTTTAAAAACTAGCCTTTTTAAGAAGCAAATAGGATTTGCTTCTTAAAACAAGAAGAAAACTGTTTTTTTTTTTTTTAAGAAAAATAAGTACCAAAAAAGTCAAAAACTGCTTTTTATTTATTAAAAAAATGTTTTTTTTTTTTTTTTTCAAATAAGCTTAAACAAACAGACCTAATAATATAAGTCCCTGCCAGTTACTCTTGTAGGTGATCTTACCTCACTTTCCACAGGTAATAAACTTCGAACATCATGCAGCTCAAAACGGGAAGCAAGGAGCTGACCTCCTTCAGCTAGCCATGGAGTGAGGGCCATTGAAATTCCCACCACAAGAAACAGTAAAGAGGACAAATGGAAAGACATTATGCCCTGCATAAATATTAAGTATCAAATAGCAAAACGTTACAAATAAAATGTTAATGAGGAAAAAGGTTAAAGGCCCCATGGATGTTTGGGCAATGCAAGAACAGATGACATTGCACATCAAAACTCTTATTAAGTCATAAAATGTCAAAATAACAGCCAGAGATAACCCAATTTTATTAACACTTGACTGGTGAATGGTTATAACATATTAATCCACTTATCAGTTCATTTTTCCAAGAAAGCTGACCATAATCATAAACCTCCAAAAACAATTGAAGTTACAAATATCAAGATGCATATTGTCAAAAACAAGAAAAGAAGAATGATGTATTTTGAATAAATATAATAATTATTTATAATCCAGAACTCAAGGAAAGCAAAACAGTTTTCAAAGACAAAAACCTGATTAACAGCTTCACCAAAAGCCACAAATGCAAATTCTCCCCCTGGAGCAAGAAGAAGACCCACTCTGATGGCAGAAATGAGAGAAATACCAAAAAATCTGCCAATTAAAGTAACCAACAAAGTCTTGCCAAATATCAAGAGTCCCAGGGTCCCTGTAATGACTGGAAAGTTTGAAAGAAGAAGTTTTGGATCAATTGACATTCCGACCTGAAAAGTCACAAAAAATACTTTCCATCAATTATACAGATTGAAGCTGACTTGCTCAGAAAGTCACAAATCTCAAAGCAGCCATTTCTTGCTGTTGAAGAGTCTCATAGGAATTATTCCAACATAAGCAATTGAATAGCATATTAACAAACTATAAAACAGATATATGTTCCATGATAAATATACAATACAACTTAAGTTAACTTTTGAATTTGAATACTAAGCACAAACCGTCATAAAGAAGAGACCCAGTAGAAGGCCACGATATGGAGCAATATCAGATTCAACCTGTAAGGAAAACTCAGTTTCTGCTAGTAGTAAACCAGCCAAAAATGCCCCCAATGCCATGGAAAGTCCAGCCTGTTTTAAGTACAGAAAAATTATTTTAAAAAAGGATAAAAAGTAAGGTTGGCACACCAAAAAAAAAAAAAAAAGTCATCTCATCACTTCAACGGACACAAGAATAACTGTTGAAAACTGCCAAACCTCGGCTTAGCTCAAAAACCCAAACAAAGGGGAAATAAGAAAAAGGAAAAACATTGGTATGAACACCTACCCTGGCTGTGAGAAGGCTAGTCCCAAGAATAACAAAGAGTGTATTGGCAGAAAATATTTCTGCATTTTGATTCTCTGCAATCTGCTTATATATGGGTCGAAGGAGCTGTGCAAAGAAATGGGAAAATTACGTAGCAAAAGTTATAGTGCAATCAAGAATTGACATAACATGCCTTCCTAATGAACCCAAAAATATAGAGCTTATCCTTTTGGTGGGGGGGGGGGGGGGAATGTTTATATCATGTATAGGATTTTGATACACTTTAACATAATATATGCTAAATGCTTGCTCAATTTAATCCCACTAGGCCTAGAAACTTCCACCAACACCTCAATATTCAACCACTACAGTGCAAAACTCGTCTCAACCAATATAAGCGACTGAGTTTATTCATTCCATCGATGATAAGTAGTACTAGTTGGCAATTTCCATCCACGTGCTAATTAGAATATCTGAATGTGTACAACATATTACAGATCAAAGATCATTGTAAAATATACAATCTGTGGAACATGGTCAGTAATTTGTACCAAAACTCTACCTCATATCAACCTCTAGATGTCAGCATATCTACCCTGAGCAATACAATTGATGGCTTATTGTTATGCTCCATGTAAACTTCTAAAATGAATTTAACAAAATAAATTTATAAAGATTATTAGACACAAAAATAGATAAACTGACAAGAAAAAGTAAATATTTCCTTCAATCAGAAAAAATTAAACATCAGCTATCCAGATTTGGAGTATATTTTAATAATTAGAAATAACACATCTACACCTCAGTTCTGAATATCACATACCAATCGTCCACCAGCAATTATGGCTGAAATGGCAACCACTGCCTTAACAGCAGCCAGACCAAGAGCTTCAGCAATGGCTTGGAAACCAACCTGAAAACTGAGATTGGTATTACACAAAAAGGCAGCATAGATGATGATGACAATGACAAAAGTAAGGTGAAGTCATTGGCTTCCAGAAGTAAGGTGAAGTCATTGGCTTCCAGTCAAGCATTTAACATGATCCACCTTTAATTAGAAAGAGTGAACTGTGTTTTGGTCCTTTTAATGCATACATAATAAAAAAATAAAATCAAAACACCCTTGTCACAAACTGTCTCGTGCTACACAGGAGTTCATGCAACTTTAAGTAGCCATGTTCACAATATTGTCTATTGTCTGATATACATATTTTAAGATAAAGTATAGAAAATGTTACCCCTCCTTTGGAAGAATTAGGTGAAACAAGAGGTATGAGTATTAGCAAGACAACAACAGCCAAATCCTGAACAGAAACAAAGACACAATAGTCAGTTTTGGTCAGAATATTGGAATACCAAATATGGTTAAGAGATAAAAGAAACAACAGATTGATATAGCAATCACATGATAGATACAATCCTACAACAAGGATGCAAGTTGAGAATCTATATAAAGATACTAAATAAGTAACAATCCAACGTAAACCAATCGACGAAACTAGAGTGTACGTAAACCAATTCAATCCAACATAAACCAGAAAAACAAAACCACAAAGTTGAAAATCAAACAAACCGAATACTGCAAAAAAAAAAAATATTATTGGATTGGGTTTCAAACTCAAATTTCAATTTTGAAAACCAATTCAATCCAATCTAAATCAAACTCATATGCACATATATACCTTTGTTCATGAAATTATCATACCATTCATACTTGTATCAGTGGATACTTATGAAATTACAATACTAATTTATTTTTAGATAGATGGTAAATTACAAAGGAACCTGAAAAAGCAGAACAGAAAATGTAGCCCTTCCATGCCGTGATGTGTTCTCACCTCTCTCCTGTAAGACCTGCAAAACTGGTTCAATTGAATTATTGCTACATGACAGACTCAGCAGACCTGAAAACATAAGTTTGAAATAGAAAGAACAGCCTTCAAATCTTTTAAAGCAGGACATCTGTTACAGCTATAGCCATCAAGCTTATTAAGTTATGACAACCATAAAGTCATAGCTAACACGTGCAGGCTACAATGAAAATCGAGTTACAATAAATACTTTCAGAAAGGTAGATATCACCTTATTTGAATTTACATTAGTAGAAGCATAAAGCTGGAGTAGTAGACTGTTAACATATAGCACGGAGTAAAGGTCAAAAGCCGACAGAACTAAGGTTATTTACCTGCAGAACAACAGCAGTTGATGATAATGCCAAGCCATTCCCAATGACAATAGCAGCAGGGCCAGCTTGACCACAAATATAATGAGCCACCAAGCCAACAACTACAGCAGTCACCAAAACCTGCATTTTTTCCATACATGCTAAGAATTGTTGGCTTGGGCATTACTAGCATATAAATAAAATAGCCTAAGCGAACAACAATAACAAGGATGGAAGATGGAGTTTTCCTGTCACCTGAGCGGAGCCTAATCCAAAGACATATTTCTTCATTGAACTAAGCCTTTCAACAGAGAGCTATAAAAATACAGTTCAGAGCTTCAGTTTATTTCTTATTACAGAGATGATCAAAGCTAAGGCAGAAGAACATCTTATAGGAAGCTCCACCTCCAGGCCAATATTGAATAACAGGAAAACAACTCCAAACTCAGCTATTGCTTTTGTCCCATGAACATGACGAATGATGGAGAGACCATAAGGCCCAATCAAGATACCAGCAGCCAAGTAGCCAAGAACAGGACTGCCTAAACATTGTTGCAGGTAGATGACTTGTCAGACAATCAATTTTATCAAGTTATGATTTAAAATAAATCCTATATCCCAAAACATAATTCAGATGATGATTGGAAGCCTGTGACAAGATAAACACTTCTTTTTATTCAATTCAAGTAACCAAATTTTCTTCAAGCATCAAACTAATAAATGGCATTTATCATTATAATCAAACTAACAAAAGGTGACATAGGAAAATAAATGTGAGCTAAAAAAAGAAGCAGATATAATCTATATACCAAAATTTCCATGTAAGCACTAAGCAATATATAGAGTTTGGTGCCTAATCAAATTCAAGCTAAAGTATAACATTTAGACAAACAACTTTGTTATTCTTTCAACCAATATTAAGAAAACATGGCAACCTAGTTACCTCCAGGAATCTTTTGAAATATTGGCACAAATACAACACTTGCAAGTAGTAACCAGAGCATGTCAAAGAGGGAGGCTTCCTCCTCATCCACCTAGGATAAATACCATGCAGAGTCAGATAAAACTTAATAATTGAGCATTAAGAACAAGGAAAACAAACCTCTTGATCAGGTAATGATGCAATAATATTCTTAATTCTCCTGGGAATCTCCTGAAGCTGTCTAACCAGAGGCTTTGCAGTTGAAGAAACTTCTTCAACAGTGGTTGCAATGACTTCTGGCTGCTGAAGCCGCTGGGCACTCC
This sequence comes from Glycine tomentella, assembly GCA_007407185.1. Taxonomy (NCBI): domain Eukaryota; kingdom Viridiplantae; phylum Streptophyta; class Magnoliopsida; order Fabales; family Fabaceae; genus Glycine; species Glycine tomentella. Next base: position 303,334 of record PYAF01005229.1, on the reverse strand, counting down.
TCTCTGTTCGATTGGTGTAGAACACAAACCTGAAATAAAATTCTACCACTTCTTGAAAAAAACACAGTAAAACCTTCATATTGATCTGAGCATCTAATTGGCAATTGGCAAATCGCATAGAAAGGCATAAACTTCTAAGATAGGAATTTAATTTCACAAACAGTTTTTAAACAAGCCAGTGAATAGTTTCCTCTTGATATTTTCTATCATGTCACACAAAATCTAAAGTTTATCATCCTAATATTCCATATGTTTTACTCCTTACCATAATAAATATTTATGCCAGCCATATGATGTATAAGATTGTTTGTAGAAAGTTTGAAATAAAAATAACAGCAAGAAAAGGATCAAATAAAGAAAGATCATACACACCCTGCTCCAGTTAACAATAACCCAACAACCAGCTTGGGTAGTTGCTTCTGTGCAGACTCCACAAGACCATGGAAAACTGATGCTGCTGTGTAATCAGTCTCATCTACAGTAAAAGAGAAGAATGATGCTGGAAAAAATCGGGAAGACTTCTTCAATGATGTCTTGGGAGCCAATGGTGAATTATCTCTTGTCGAATCTTTCTGTGTTTCCTGCTTTTTTGTTTGAACGACATTCTTTGACTTTTCTATTTCAACTTCAGCTTCTTTAGGAGAGTCTAAGCTTAACTGTCCGTTCTCATGATCACTCAGATAATCGGACTGTACTGTGTCTTCCAAACTTTGGCTGGTGCTACTAGATTGTGTTTCTGGCAATTGCATGACAAGCAAAGGCTCACCATCAATTAAGTAATCAATCTCTCTTTTATCAACATCATCACCAGATAAACCTTGAACCACTTCCTCCTCAGGAATAGCCACAACATCTTGTACTTGTAGAGTGTCGGTGGTATCAGCATTAGAACTAGAGGCAGATTTGTCTGCTTTCTGTAATGCAATCTCTGCATCATTCATGCTTTGTGCAGCCTCGAGTTCACCGGCAACAGCTTGCTCTGCTAAAAGCATTATGTTTGCAACATCTTCTTCTGCCTTCGCTGCTTTCAGCTGTGCCTGTTCTGCAATTTCATGCAATTTGTTCACTTCATTCTGCAACTCCTCCTTTCTACATTGCAAGCATCTCAGCTCATTCTCACAATTTGCTAAATTTGTCTGGCATTCCCTGATATCTTCCTGAGCAACCAAAAGTTCATTCTCCTCTTGAATTATATCTTTATCACCATTGCTCTTGTTTGAACCTTGTGGAGTATCAGAAACTTCTTTTGTAACCTCCAAAGAGTCTATGGTCACTTGAAGCCTTGCCTCAGCCAGAGAAAGAGCCATAGTTGCTTTCTGAACAGCTTCTTTGGCAACAAGTTCTTGACTCACAATATCTTGGATGACATCAAGGGTAGAAGTAACATTGTTCCAAGCACTTGCAGCTTCATCCTGCAAAAAAATTGCGGTCTCCGATATCTTCTTAACCTTTTCCTCGAAAATGATGCTGTTAACTCGAGCAGCTTCTAATGCTTTCATGGCCTTTTGCAACAGTTCATCCACATTTTGTACCTCTATTTCTACTTCACCCCCATCTTCTTTCCTGCCTCCTTGCCCTTTTTCTTCTTCTCCCAAAGGTTCACTCAATTCGGCACTGGAATCAGAGTCCTCATCCACACCTTCCACCCTACCAACATTCCGTCCATTGCCATTGACATATGATAAAGAATCATTACCCTGACACTTTGACCAAATTCCCCTATTCTTCCTAAAAAGTCTATTATTCTTCCAAGACAAACCCCTCTTCCCAATTAAAACTTTCAACTCTCCTACACGTTCTACTCTTGAACTACTCCTACGACCTATCTTGTTCACCCCACTAAAACGAGCCTTCGGAATAGTCCTTGAGTTGCCGAGAAAAGCACAACCAAAACCTCTCCCTCCAAATACAATGCAAGAATCCAAACCATCCAATACCACATTTGGCTGTGGTAACCTAAAAGCTACATCCATGTTATGATGTTATCTTCCAAAACCAAACACTCTCACAGAGCCACTTCTCTTCAACACATTCTACAACCAATTCCTCAGGAAAAAAAAAAACTGAAACAAAACAAAAAATAGTCCAAAACTGAATTAGAAAGCTCAACATCAAATATAACAAGGCTTGGCACTCAAAATTACGTTCAAATCAAACACACCTCAATCGTGATTTTGTCAAACATATTATATCATCAGCGAATAATATTCGGTTTGGAGTGTACAAACTATAATCAACCATGCACGTAGTAGCATTTTCGTGTTTTTTTTTTCACATTCATTTAATTCAACACAAAAATATTTATATAAAAAAAAAAAAAACAAAGATAAGTGTTTTCGGCAAGAGGAGTTGGAACAGTTGATGAAATTACCAAAACGAATAGAAGTGAATAGGGAGGGAGCTTGGAGCTTGGAGCAGACAAAGTGGAAATGGAAGTTCCAAATTTGTGTGTTGGATTGGAGAGAGGGAAAATGTGATGTGAAAGAATATATGAATGAGTGTGTTGCGTGTTTTGTTAAAACGGTCAGCGAAGTGAGCAAGCAGATATATACAAGAGGGAGGGAGAGAGGATATTATATTATTCACAAATCACTAGCTTTGTCTCCACTTGCGCCTAACGCGCGTGTGCCTCTCTATTGAGAAATCTGAAAATTTTGGAGTTACTCCCTTTATACTTGTTATTAGTACAAAATTTATCAATAATTATAATTTTTTTTCTTAAATGTAATTTGGATTCATTTATTTTACACGTAATTTTGGTTTTTCCATTTTAAATCTGAGACATTTGGTCTCCTATTTTAAAAAAATTATAATTTTGATTTCTTTATTTTAAAATAGAAATATTTAATCTTCATATTTTAGAAAAAAATTAATTTTGGTTTAATTTTTAATTCTATCTATTTTTTTCTTTTAACATCATTAATTTAATCATTTTTATGGTATCTTAAATGAATATATTAGGTCTAGGGTTCAGGAGACCAAAATAAAAGAAATAAAGTGCACACAAAGTTGAGGATTTAACCAAAATTATGATTTTTTTAAAAATAGAATGACTAAATATGTCTATTTTGAAATAAAGAGATTAAAATTATAGATTTTTTAAAATACAAGGATCAATATCTCAATTTTAAAATAAAAAATTAAAATTGCGGATTAAATAAAATAGGGGATCAAATTTGTAATTAAGCTTATTTTTAAAAATTTGTTCTTAACTTTATTGAAAATTTATTTATCTTCTCCAAAACTTATATAACTGTGATATACGATTGGATGAAAATATAAAAATGTATATGACCATTAAACTTATCAAGTATTATCCTCTCTTCTAAATAGTTTTTAAATAAAGTGCTTAAATAATTTTAGAAGTATTTAAAATCATTTTAATTAATCCACATTTAAAAAAACTTTAAATTCGAACCTTATTTTGAACTAAATAAATATAAGAATTAAGGTGATGATTTAATATTGTGGAAATTATTTAAATATTGTTATTACTTTAAAAATTATTTAAGAAGGAAGGTATTAATTCGAGGATGAAATTAATAATTTATTCTTTAATGCAAAATTTATGTTTGAATGAATTTAATTTAAAGATGTGTTTTAAATATATTTAAAATTTTAAAATTGATAAAAATATGTATTTCAATTTTAAAATTAGTAAAACTTCATGCTTCTTCAGTGCTTTCTAAATTCAACGGCCATTCCAGTGAGTGAAGTGTCAGTCATCATTTCTCTGTTTTTTGTATTGATCCAATGCTCATTTCGGGATATATAACTGTGTCTGTTGTTGTGATGAATGGACACTGAAACTAGCTGCTAAGAAAATATCTTAACCATATTTTGTCTTTTAATGGAGTTTCTGTTTCTCTCTATGATATACAGGGGTATATTCTCCACTTCATTCTAATGTCCGAGAAATTTTATTAATATTGTTCGATATTACAAAATAATATTAAATTGTTTAAATTTATTTATAATATTTTATGAAAATATTTATGTTTTATTTAAGATAAAAATGACTATTTTTATATAAACTAATATTTTGGTCTATGTATTGCTTGTGATCAATATTTATTTTTATATAATTGAAATTCATAATAAATATATTTTTAAATATACAAATTATATTAACCAATGAATATTTTTTCATACATGGATTATATTTGAGATTTGTAATGAAAAATATAAATTGTAATATAAGATTGCTTTTTAAATTGAAAAGGATGGACGGTTAAGAAAATTATGTATACTGAAGTAGTTTGAAATGATTGAGATTTTTTTTTTTTTGGTTAGTTCTAAAGTTATAATGCACCTTCTAAAGAAAATAAGAATAGTGTTAATAATGTTTAATTGAAAGAATGAGAATACATAACTTTTATTATTTAAGTTGATAATTCTAATTTACAGTATACGAGTAGATTACAAGTTATGCTAAATAATTATTCTTAAAACAAGTTTAATAATCCAATAAGTTTGAGAATTTATATCACTTTTTTTTTTTTTTTTTGGTATAGCACGGTTTACTACTTTGCTTGCAGGATAAGGTAAAAACTGCAGCAAATTAAAGGGGAAAAAAAAAAGAACAAATTGCATTGCTCAAATCTTTTGTTTAAAACTTTTGAATACATAATAAACAAACCTCTCAAGTTGTTAGTTTACAATGAAACTCAAAAAGATATTGTTACAAATGTTTTGACAGTACTGAACTTAAACCAAATTAAGACCTTGCTCAATATTCTGAAAGAAGGGGATGGAGGGAATTGAAACAATTCATGTCAATTTCCAGTCTCATTCAAGAGGTGTCCCTTCTTCTGTTTGGTCCTCATGAGATGCTGGTGGTGCCGGCTCTTGTGATGGCTCCTCTAGTAGTGGAGGTGTAGAGGAACCAGTCCTCCTGTGTGCAGCAGCTTGGAGCACATGGTTGTAGTTCCCTTTCTCCATGAAAAGTTGTGCAAAGTGGACCCTGCAGTAGAGGACACCATCAAAGGCAGCATAGTTTGAATGTGTGAGAGGGCACCCTGCATGAGTACACCTAAAGCAAGTCTTGTGGAAGCATTCCCCTTCAAGTGTCATCTGTTTCATAAATTGAACCAAATTTGCATGCATGTATGCATGGTTAGTCATTTTACAATCAAATTGCTTAAATGTATTTCAAATTAATATGTTTTTTGGTCTGAGAAAAAAATTTCTACTTTATTTTTTGTGTTCATATTTAATTACAAATAATGATACATTGTTTTTATTATATTTCTATTTCAAAAGTTTGCATAGAAAATAGTGAAAACAGTGAGAATTATGATATTACAAACTTATTTCCTTTTACATGGGGAAGATATGAGATTACAAACCTTTTCTAGAGGATATACTGTTTTTGTGCAAACTGAGCATTTGTCCAGGGTTCCACTGAACATGGAAGATAGCTTGCTGGGGGTTCTATTCTGTTAATGATCATGATAAATTGCATATTAGAAAGAGAACACAAGAATATATAATTATATATAGTCTCATGAGAAGATATCACAAGGCAAGAAAATGATAATAAAATTACAGTGTAAAGCTGATTTATGTCATTCAATCACAAATAATTACCTTAAAAATCATACGAATGATAATTTCTGATTGGTTGACAATATAAAAGTTTTTACATTTAGAGTATAGTCATTAAACTCATAAAATTATGTATAATTGGTAAGTAATTTGTAAAATAGGTGCCAAGGTAGGATAGTGAACATACCAGCTCATTTTGTTTCTCAGAAGACTTTGCTGTAAAATTTACAAGAAAACAAATATAGTTTCATTAGCATAAGTAACAGAAATTAAGTGACATTTTCCTACCTACTTGTACTTTGCGGTTGGATTATGAGAACAGCACAAAAAGATTGGCCAAAAGATGGTCTTCGTCTTACCGAAGTTCTTGCTGAAATTGCCAGATTCCTTGAAAAGCTGCTCAAAATGTGTCTTGCAATAAAGAATTCCATCCATTGAGGAGTATGTGGACATCTGACCAACATTAAGTAGTATATCATTGGCACCTCGATTTAGGAACAATGTTTAAAGGACATTTTTATTTTAATGAATAGTATAGTATATCATAGCAATTTAATTCAATGCGTGTTAGAATTAACTTATTTTGTATTGAAAAGAATTTAATCTTTCCCAAACATTCACTAACTTGTTAAATAATTTAATTCACAATTTCTTAACTCAGGAATTAAGAAGCCAAAAGAATGTTTGATTTGTTTTCTGTTTTCATTTCATTTTAAGTTGATATGTTAACATTTTCATATTGTCTCCTGTTTCAAGATTTTATGAAGTAAATTTTGTAAACATGACTGTGTTAATTTTACTATTTCCTTCACAAAATCATGAAAGCAGTAAATAAAATAATAAAAAAAGTAGCATTCCATTTAAGATTTTGTACTATATGATTAAAACAAAATTATTGCATGTGAATTGTGATGTTACAAAGAGACAACAATAACATTGAAAGGAGAATAACCAAGAAAAGGAACAAGAAAAAGGAGAGCTATATGTACCGTAAGATATCCCTTGCAGTGACTGCATTTGAAGCAGTTTTTATGGTAAGGAATTCCTTCAAGAGTTAACAAGTCAACCACATAGACAGTCTTGTCACATGCTGCGCATTTATCAAGGGTTCCTGTGAATGACATGTTTGTTTTCTCCCCTTTATTGCTTGTGTTTATTTTTTTATTTTTGGTTCCCTTCTGGGATGCCTGAGGAACAAAGAGGAGTTAAACAAGAATGCACACACCTCAGACAAAAGGGAATTGAACAAAGTCCTGGATTTGTCTAAGCAAAAAGTAACTTAATTATATCAACATATACTACCGGTGGTAAATGGTTGCAAGTGATTGGAGACCCTAAACAATGTGAAGCAAAAATGGAAATGTTATGTTGTGATTTGTGGATATGATCTAATTGGATGGAGTGAAAATAGGTTGATGGATTTGATCATTTCAAGGGGTAGAAATTATTGGATGCAACAAAAATAGCTATGTCCAACTTCTCTTTCATTTACTATTCTGGTATAATAACTAAGATGTGGATTTCATAATTAAGAGGTTAATAAAGGAAGTTTTAAGAGAAAAGGATGTTAAGAGAGATAGAGGCAATGCTACATCCTAACTGCTCACATGTTTGCAATTTTAATCATGCCATAGTCCAAATTAACCTTGTTCAATTTGATAATTAAATTAAGAGACTATTTTTAATATGTTTTAGTTGGGATAATTCTATGAAGAGGGTAAGCCTCCTAATTCTTATCCTCCAATCTTGAATCTAGAAACAAGAAAATAGTTCCTCCTCCCTGGCTCCGAAGCCCCTTATATAAACGGGTATTTATCTATTTAAAAATGAAATAATTGTAGAGTCTGTGAATTAATTAATTAGAGTTAGGTACTAGAGTCATACATTAACATGAATAGTAAAATTATACAGATCATATAATTTTGGAGACTCCAAAGATAATTTTTAGAAGTAACTTTATTCCATAATTCCAAAAATAATAAAATGGTAAACATTAATCATCCTAGAATAGATTTTGATTTGACTCGAGAGACATATAGTAGATTAATATTATAATTTCTTTTGTTTATTGAAATATTTAATTAATTTGTTCTCTCTACTATTAGGTCCTAACCAGGTCATCAAAGTAAGGGTGTTTCATTTCTTCTTTTTTTTTCATAAATTCATTTCGAAGGTTCATTTGCTGAAAATTAAAGAAATAAAATCAACACATATCCCAAGTATAGTTTGTGTTAATCTTACTAATTTAAGTGTAGCGTATGAGTTAATCTCAATTGTGTTGGTGCTCTTCTTGGTAATTCTTAATGTCTTTTCTCCATCTTTCTCTAGCTTCTCAAATTTCTACTAGCCAAAAAACTTAGTTCTCAAATTACAGATCAAAGTTTAGAAAAATAAAATAGAAGCTAGTTATGTGTAGTATATTACAAAGAAAAAGAAACAACATAATCTAAAGATCAAAATGCTTCCCACCATAATATTGGATGATGTGGCTACAGTACAGATTTTGCTAATTATTATCATAAGAATGTGTAGGCTAAAGAGCACAAAATGGACCCCCCCCCCCCCCCCCCCTCTTCTCCTCTGAAAAAATTATATATGAGTCCTACTTCAATTAAAGCACTTCCATGCTTCAATAAATTCTATCATTCTAAGTTTTGCAAATCTCAATTCATTCCATTCAGGAGAACATTGCCACCTTATTAGTAAATCACACAATCAAGGAGGCAACACAACTTGCTGACACAGAATGAGATCTGAAATGGTCTTTCCATGCCGATCAATTCGTCGAGAACAGTTGACACCACCATCCAGTATGTTCCTGACAACAATGTTTAATGACTGGATTCCCTTGACTTCATATATCTCCACCTTTACATTTTCATTGACCCATTTATCTCTTGGATTTCTTGCATCTAAATCAGGAGAAAGGGACAAATCCAGAAGATTGGAGACCACTGATTTTACCCATTGAGATGTAATAATTAGTTTCAACCTCTCATAATCAGGAGGAAAATGTGGGATGAGGGAAAAATTAATGTCATTTCCTTTATCTCCAGCTCTGCTGTGTGCTACATTGTAAAGTGGAATCTTCTGGCCAGATGGAGCAGGTGAGCAACTACTACCAAGAGAAACAGATTCTGAGGATTTGTCTGTTTCAGCTTGTAGCTTTGGTGGCAATGTCAATATGTGCCTCAGATTGTGGTCAGGATCAACTACTTTATTTGACTGACTTCTTGTGTTCGTCTTTACCCCAGTTCGCCAGAAAACATCTTCTCGCTTTACCTGAAGAAAAATCTACCTATGATGAATAGTCCTGGCAGTAAGGTTAATGAATGTTGCAGTAAGACCAAGATCATAAACACTGCAACCAAAACGAACTTCTTCAAGACAACAAGTTTCATTGAATGTTCAAGTTCATTATCTGACTTCAGCAGTTCAGAAGGATGATTTCACAACAATGAAACAATGCATGTCTCATTACCAGTTTTACAGATGATTTCCTAGTTCTCATTCTCCAAGGCAGAATCTTGATTGAACAACAATTAATCCTTATCCCATTAAAAAAAGATTTTTCTCTAAATCATCTTACTGAAAATTTGGTGTTTGATAGATCTCAATGGAGTCCTTTGGTCCATATGTGTAAGTATAGTCCTAATTCATGCATTTTTGTGTGAGGAAATCCATGAGAGGAAGGGAAAGAAGAGAGTACCAAATGTTTCTCTAGAAGAGTCTCCTTCTTATGTCCAGTACTGCATTCAAAATAAAAGATATGTCAACGTCACTAATGGTCTGCAGAAAGAATTATAACAGCATTCAAAACAAAATGAAGAACTAAATGCAGATAAATAATACAACTAACTAGCTCTTCAAAGTCAACAACTCAGTTTCAACTTTTTGCTCCAACTTCATTCACAATTGGAGTTTCCCAAGTCATTAATAGCAAGTTTGTGTTATAACAGTTAAACTGAAAACTTCAAGAACATAGAAATTCTAATGCGCAGTACAGAATCTGATAATCCAAAGCAACATGACGATATAGCAGCAAGTTCAGGGAAACCTTGGAAATAAAATTATGGTTTAACCAGAAATCACCAAATTAGAAGAACATTGATTCTAATTTGACACAGGTTTATAATTCTCAGCTATAAAAATTGGACATTAAGAATTTAGGTCAAACACATGCAGAGCTAGATTTAATGAAACATTGACCTGATACCACCACCACCAGCTGGTCCATTTGTATACAACGCTATAAATTCTCTGGTAAATTGGATGGCTTGTTCCTCCTGTTCAAAAAGCCCATCCATGCGTAGCCTAATATCTTCACTAGTCATCTGTGATGACTCATTTCCATTCCTGCTGGTAGCTTTAAGGCTATCGAACCCAATTATATAAGAAAGTATACGGTGATTAAGACCAGGAAATATTTCTTCCATCCATGATCTAACCTAATTAAGCATATGAAAAGACGAATATATTAATCGATAGTAAGCTAGATGTACCTCTAATAGTGAAGGAGAATCAACATAAATTATATAAAAAAAAAAAAAACTAGCTCACTGATCTAGAAGATGTTTATAAGGTTGTAAAGGTTACCAGATATTCTGCTGCTTTAGCACGTTTAACACATTTATAACCTCCATAAGATATCTCTCCCCATCCTTTCCATCCACAATCCTATAAGAAGTATTTGGAACATCAAAGGGAGATTCTGTGGAACCAATGGATAATGATTCAGAAATCTACCTGTGGAACCAACTGCAAAAGCTTATCAGGAACTGAAATAGTAGATGGTTTTGCCCCATGACAGCAAACTCTAGAGCTTGATAATGGAAGGAAAGAAACATCCTGAAAATCAATCACCTGTTGAAGAACACAGTGATTTTTTTTCTCTCTCTTTTTGTTGTATATTTTACCATCTAGTCATAAATGTCCAGTGTCCTTCATAACAAACATTTTAACTTACCACATCAGGGGTCACATAAGCCCCAGGGTCTCCAACCTCATATAGTAATTGTTCAGCACATGTATTAAAATTTAAAACTCCCCCACTTCCTTCAGACTTTGCTACACATACTTGGCCATCAAAACAGATTTCAGCATAAGGCAGTGATAAATCCAGTAGTTGCTGGAAGGACATATCTCGGTACTTGTCTCCTAAAACAAGCAATATATAGCTTAAACAGTATTATCTCATTCACACAACTCATCCATTTATATTTTATCCCATATGCAAGGGTAGAGTTAAGCTATATTAGCATACCTGGATGCATGAAATATCCCCCTGTGAGTTGGCAACCACATTCTAGAAGATGGCCAGCCAAAGATCCTTGAGCTAGATGTTCTAATTCATCCCAGTTCCATCCTAGCTCATAAACCTACCCATATACCAGCTTGATCAGAATTATGTCCAACAGATAACTAAGCTATTAAGAACTGAACAACCGAACACTTGCAATCCTATCTTTGCTTGTTAGTATAGTACAATCTAAGATATTAGTTACATTATAGAGAAGAAATGTAATATGCTCTTCAAAAAAGTCTTAAGACTTTTCTGAAATAAAATCTTAATTAATGTGACAAATTTTAGTACGAGAAAAATACAATTACTTCTCTCTACTAAACAGAATAAAATGAAACAAAACAGAATAGAATGTTCAAGTCCATTTCATCTACACACCAAAAGCTACCAAATCTATCTATATCGTTACTTCTGTCATCTTTTTATTGAAATAAAGATAAGGAGATGGCTCAATGTGCTGTGGTTCATCATCTGGATCCCACTCTATAAGAACAAGCTGATAAGAACTGAACCAGGCAGAGAAGAAAAGACTGAACTGAATGAATCTTTATTGAATCTTTGAGACTAGCTCCTGTATCTACAAGTGTGATTATTGGAGGAATCACAACATCCTTACAGTGCTTACAAGCTGCCTTTGCTCAGCCACCCACCTCCTATTTATAATTTCTGACCCCTTCCCAACTAACTAACTAACTAACTAACTGTATTTTACTAACTGCTATTCCTATCACAAGCATAGTGCTTTTAAGAAGAGTTATCCTAAGTAGACATTAGTTAATGGAGTCTATATTGACCTACTTAAATAAAGAATCAACTAACAAATTAAACTTCATAAAACTCCCTATACCTTACAAAGAAACAATATTGTCCATATGAAGACTGAATCAATTCAATCACTAAAAAGCAAGCATTGATGGAGAAAGGAGGAAAAGATGGGGAATATAAACGAAAGAACAGATCACACATCATACCATAGGTGCTAAGAATAAAGCAGCATCTGCAATTCTCGATGTAATTATTACATTTGGTTGGTACTTTTCAAGGCAACGAACAATAGGAGCAGCTCCCAAGTAGGTGCTGATACCCTTTGAAAATTACAGCCAAATTTCACATCCAGATTAACGAAGTCTAATAAAGTGGAGAAATCATGCATGAATAACTAAATTTGATCAGATTATGCACATGACAATATTACAGACAGACAGAGTGGAATAGATTGGTCCATTCACTCAGTTCAATAAGTAAATCAGAATGCATCCTTACAAGTAAATAACTGAAGAAAAACTACAAAAGCAATCATTAATATCAACAACCAACTCTCATAAAACCTTAAGTTGTTAAGTGAAGACTCGTGAAAGATTTTATACTTACCACTCCCCTTTACGAAAGAGCTTTTGGATTTAAAGCATGAATAATGCATGGCCTATCCTACCTTACAGTAAAATTCAACTTTTTTGGTAAGAAAAAGGAGGTGGCAAGAATCAAACCATCCAATTGATCATGAAGACTGATACAATGTCTATGAATAATAACCAACTATCCCCAAAGCTTAATCTGTTAGGTGAATGCTCATGAATGGTTAAGTATCTAACAGTTAATAAAATTCTTCATATGACAACCAATAAATAGTTAACCAAAACAGGCTTAAGAACTAAACTTGTCATATGACATCACCAAATAAAACAAGTATGATGAGAAGTACATCTGACATTTGATGCAGGCCGGTGGGTGAATGCTGCCCACAAATTGGTTGGAAATACATCACAAAAATGAAAGGAAAAAAATAGTTAATCAGAGAATGACATTATATGTGAACACAGACAGCCTCATGGGTCGTGAGAACAGATTCTTACACCCTCCATGATATATGATTTTGCTGGAGAAAATCCTGAACCTGAAAGATGTTGTATGTATATATATAAGTTGTAGAACTTAGCATAAAGAACAATAAGAAAATCCCCCAAATTCTTTAATATATAAATATATTAAAAGATGAAAGAATAGTACAATAAGATGCATCAATAATTTCAGGGAAGCACCTTGCAAAAGAGCTAAAGACTAGAAGAAGAAAAATGAGAAGTATTTAAGCTTAAATGAAGAGTAAATAAATGTAGAGCTCATAAGGTTAATAACTAACATTGTTTTAACCAGAAAAATCTCCTTATTAGGACACTCCTATTGTTTGTTTATACATCAAAGAGAAGTAACACTTTACATATTATCCCATTACAGAATCAATCATTCTACTCCAACAGGGACCATTACCAAAGGAGGGATCACCCAACATATACCAAACAAAATGAAAACTAGAAATTGTAACAGTAGGTAAAAAACAAATGCCTGAGACAAATAAACTGAATTGGAAACTAGTTAGTATTTCAAAACCCCCTTCACAATTCAATCATTCATTTAAAATTTGACAATAACATAGGTCAGAGGAAAGTTTACAGGGAAATATAAATACCTGTATTAGTGGCAGACACCTCGTGAGCCACAGCAACAGAAACATTGAGACCCAGGCTGTTAGCTATTTCTAAGACCGTCTGTTGAGCACCCAGAGGATCCACTTTCAGAAACAAAGAGTGAATGAAGTTAGAAAAACAAGAGAGAAACCATACATATCAATTCAAGCAAAATGCATTACTAAAAACTTAGTTGAACATATAAATTATAATATCTTCTGATAATCAATAATTATTATATGATCCATTAAATGCAGCATTAAAAATTCTTACTTGCACCCATATTGGTAATTATGCAAGTTCCTCTTTCCAAAGCCAGAGGCAGCAGCATATGCATCCAGTTAGAAACTGCAGAAATTTTTTACAAAAATTAAACTTAAGAATAAGATTAGAAAAATGCAAGAGCAGGAAACACCTACTCTGAGAATCATAACCATCACCACCAGACATCATGATTTGATAACGATCAGCAAGAGTTCGCTCGGCCAAGCATTCAAGAACCAGATAATTTAGCTCTTGAACTCTTTGAAGCAACTTAAGAGCAGCCAAGGGCTTGTCACCACCAAACCCTGCTCCACAACCAATGTAAACCTTATCCCTTCGCCTGTGGGGATTACTTCTCTGTGATGCAATATCAACAATAGAGTCAATTCCTTCAATAGCATTGATGCTGCATTAAAGACAGTAACTAGAAAGATAACCCAAGGAAAGAAACAATAAAGCAACCAGCTTGATCAAACAGTTATGGATCTCTTCTTCATCCTGGGGTTCCATCATTTCAACTTCTTACACCCCTGGTTCTGCTAGCAAAAGAATAACCACATGAAAAAAATAAATAAAAAAAAAATCCAAGAGCCCTTTCAATATCTCTAGAGAAAGAATCTGAATTTAATGCAAAACAAAGGTACAACAAATCATTCATCAAAGGGACATTTTCATTCTGAGAGTACAGTACCGGATAACATTTTGCATCAATGTATTCCATTCAATCTTGAGTGTGAAAATTTAGGACTGTTAAACTAAAAGGATGTGCTCTATTTATCAAACACCTTAAATTCAAACCAGTTTCACCATCCTCTATTTGCTTTTTTCTTTTTTGAAAATCATTGAACAACAATATCAAATTCAAATCAAATCTATAATCAACAGTAGGCTACCATCTTGGCATACCATACATCAAATTGAGATTATTTTTTTCCAACCTTTACAAGAGTACTACTGCACTCATATCCCACTGGTCGAAATGAAAACTTGCACAGTTGCACTAAACTAACCATACATACACTGAGATGACATAAAGCATTTAGCAACTTAGCATATTATTTCCAATTTAATGAGACAAACTGAGATAAAATGATGAATATCACAACATGCACAAGAGTCGTTCACATTGGTTAATTAATGTAGCTCAGATTGAAATAGCATCAACCATAATATAAGTTCACAATCATATGCCCACTTACAAATGAATGATAAATTGATAATATGATTATGCAAAATCCACTCAAAGCAATGCAGAAATATAAAGAAAATGATTTGTGTGTATGAAAATGGGAGGAACTGAACGAGATTGAAATCCACGAGTGAGGATTGATGATTGAATGAGATTGTGTAGTGGAGGTAGTTGCTGTATCTGGATAGGACCCACGCAGCCTCAATTATTTCCTTAACCAGTCAAGGTTTTTTGTTGGTACAATGGTTCCGTTCTTGAATTGACAAATAAGTAATGACAAAAATTAATAAATGAATTAAAAGTTTGGATATGGTTCATTAAATTTGGGAGAAAATATTTTTTAATAACACACACAGTCACACGTGTGTGTGAAACACATAAATTGATAAAAATATATAATATCTTACTTATTTTGTGTGTTTAATTATTATTTCAAATACATTATTAGGAGTTATTTAAACTTAAACATATATTTAAAATGTTCTTATTTTTAGTTGTATAAGTCATAGAATATATTTTAAATACATAAAATTAAAATGCAGATTAATATAGTTTTAAAACTACTTAAAATTTTATTTTATGTTAACAATTTAATATAAATATCTTTTTATTCATTGCATTTAATTTAGTAATTAAGTTTAATTTTTTATGCTACAAATAATTAAATAAAAATATATGTCATAATTTATAGAATTTCACTCACGTTGCTTCATGGAATAAAAAAATAAAATAAAAATAATTTATAAATATTAAATATAAATCTTTTTTGTTTTCCCTTACACCATTCACCCAATAATGCTCTTATTATGAATTGCATACACACAGTAAATTATTATAAATTTTCTGATACTATTTTCAATTATAAAAAAAAAAAAAATCATACATGCAGCATATTAACTATTCATTTTTAATTTAGGAGGCCTAAATGCTTCAAAAATAAAATACAAATCAGTGTCGTGTCGTATACATATTGAATGTTTTTTTTCTATACAGAAATCCATATTCAATGTTGATAAGCATATCTTACACCTGGCTAAATATTTAACTTATATAGTGATTGATATATTTTTTTAACTTTATTAACTGATAGTTTGGAATACGACTCAAATATATATTTTGAATAGGAGGAAAATTACATATCATGAATGAAGAATATTCGAAAATAAAAAGACTCGTTTGGAATACGACTCAAACATATCTTTTTATTTTTGGATATTCTTTGTTTGGAATACGATTCAAATAATAGTTTTTAAGTTTATAACACCTCTAACAACATTGCTCCAAACAAGAATATCCGAAAATAAAAAAGACTCGTTTTCAAACCAATTCCATCATGTTCCAAAAAAAAAAAAGAGAAACAAAGAAAAATGAAATTCCATCTTTGACCTTAATCAAGTTTATCACTTAATTAAGATGGAGCAAGACTACACGTAAGCGAGTCAAATGATCATCCAAAAGAAATTTTGACAGCAACTATATTATTTAAATAAATCATTCTATTTTATTAATATAATACGTCATCAGGATAAATCTTATATTAAATACTTTTGTTAAAAAAATCACACATAAATTAAACTCTTTAACATGAATAAAAATATATATATCTTGTGACATGTTGACCAGAGAAATATATTCTAATATAAGCAAAGAGAATATATACATATATATATATATATATATATATATATATATATATCATGGTTATTATTAGAATAGGACTAAACCGGCCGGCCAATCTAACTCAAGATCACTTGACTAATTCAATCGACTTTAATTTAAAATTGAACTTGAAAAATTGATGTTTTTATTGTTTAATGGAAGAGAAGGTACAAAGAAGAAGAAGAAAAGAATAGAAGAATTTTGACTTTAAAACAAAATTTTAAAAAATTTATTTCTTTTAAGTACCACTTAGTTTGGTTGTTTATTTTTTGTTTTTATTTTTTCAAAATAATTTTTACTTTCAAGTTTTAAGATTTAAAAAACATATATCTAAAAGAAAGTATTTTAAGAAGTAATCCATTTTCACTTCTTTAAAAAAAATTAAAATATTTATTTGTTATTTTCAATTTTAGATCTATTTTTAAAATATTTTTAAAGAAAATATTTTCTAAATATCATTAAACAAACTTATTTTTACTCTTATTTTTATTTTCTTTAAAAATAAAAATAAAAATACTCAAAGCAAACGTCACCTTATCTTTACTTCATTTCAAATTCCAAGTTTTCTTTTCTTCTTTTCACTTTCTCCTCACCATACCAAACATATACAATGTCATCAAAGACATGTGATCAAGAGTATTAGATGAAACTAGTCATTTGATCTGGGGACAATTATAATTACATTAATCAAGCTTTAGATTCAGGAAAGGAATCAAAAGTAGAAGAATGTGAATTGATGATAAAAATGAATGTACGTGTAAGAGACAACACCACCTGTGTGTGTATTGGGGGATAGGGGTATGTATGAATAAAAGGGCCATTTAATTTGTCACAACACGAAATAAAAGAAGACATGACAAAATCTTCATCAGGACAATACTATTCTTGTCCCCCTTTTTTTTCCTCCCAGTATTGGTCTTCCCAAGTTTCTACCTGCCTTATTGAACTAGCTTTCTTCTCTAGAAAGTCTTGTAGGTTTATAGGCTCATATGGAGGAGGAAGAGTGCATGGATTTGAATCACTAGGAGACTTCACCATTGAGTCCTCCATGAACCTCCTTTGTGTACCATCTACACCACATGCCATTGTTTCGGGGCAATAC
>PYAF01005229.1:244811-285709 GCA_007407185.1 Glycine tomentella | reverse complement strand
AAACTCAATTATTTGTTATTTAAAGATTGGTCATAAATATGTCAATTTTGAACCATAATAATTTATGAGGAGAGAGAAAGAGAGAATATGATCTCAATCAATTTCTCCACGTAACATGTAGTTGAGTTTTTCAATATATAAGATTTAACGAAATTCAATTACAAGTCATGTTTTAAACTTTTAATAATAGATAGATATATATATATATATATATATATATATAGAGAGAGAGAGAGAGAGAGAGAGAGAGAGAGAGAGAGAGAGAGGTTTGACCTTATCAGTGTTGTTGTTGCCCCATTCCACTGCAAACTTAAGAGATTTGCACTTGCTGTTGTCTCTAATCGGCCAATAGTGCTCTAGGGGCACCATGCCTCGGACAAAAAAATCATGGAACCGAGACCTAACATATAGAGTCGTAGAATCGCATGCCAAAATGTACTTTTCACTTACAGACCAAGCCCATCCTTCTACGTATATTTTATACCTGTGCCAAGTTCAATGTATACATATCATTTTGTGTAGACTAATCTATACTTTATTTATAAATAGACTAATGTATATTTCAATATGCCTAAAGAGGTCTTTAAATTACATACCTATGGGTGCATTGGTCTCCTAAGTTGGATTTCTTGTACCCTTTACTGGATTCTTGATCCCAATCCTGTGTCCAAAACATATATACAATGTATAAATTGTGCCTTTGACTTGATTTAGTGGACAAATTAAGAATTGATAAAATACAATATAAAACCTGTATGTATAGGTGAGTGTTCCAGTCATCTTTTTCTGTGACATTGCACTTCATAAGGTCTTTCCTAGTTGGACTAACAAGAGGGTTACCCTTCCAATAGGCGTATGGAACTCTGTCCTTCCACTTGGTCTTTTCGTTCCCTTCTTTGATTTCTTTTAGGACATGTTTCCATGGCTTTATATTTATCTCAGCCCTATTATAAATAAAGAAAATCCAAATTACAAGATGGGAAAAGATATTAGGCTAGTCAGGTGTACAATCAATTTGAACATTTAATATGATGGGACTTGAAAGTATGCTTAAATTGAGGGATCAAACAAACAAAGGTCAAAAGTTGAGTGAAAATAATAAATAACATTTTTACACTGAATATGTGTATGTGTGTGTTCGATCATTGGTCTTATTATCTTTATATACAATTAAAGAATTAAAATGAAAAAATGAATTGGTAAACTTTTTTTTGTTTACACTGTTTTAATGAAAACAAATTTCTCATTCACGTTTATGTCCTTTAGTTCAATTTCTATTTTGTTATGTACAAGATAAAAATAATTAAGAATTTCTTACTTCAAGTCTTGAAATCAATCTTTCCCATATACAAAAAGTATTTTTAAAAAAATATATACATTTTTAGCCCAATTATAATATTTAACAAGGACATAACATACACTTAAACATAGTATATAAGCAGTCTTTCTAAATTAACAAGTGATGTGATATATTTAAATGCATGTCATGTCATTACTAAATAATAACACAGATCATTTTTAAAATCTATAACGATTGAAATTAACAAAAAAAAAATAAAGAATAAAATCAAAATTTGTCTCATTCACTAAGACTAATAACATATTTAAACAAGATTATTTTTTAAATAGATGAAGAGAAGTTGATTTAGCACTTACCATCCCCAAAAGGACCAATCAGGGAACACAATATCCAAGCTCCATTGATCCGAGCAATACCTAAACAAGGGTGGAGTGGGAGCATTTGGGGCTTTAAACCCCTCCTTTGGCACAACAGGCCTATCATCACAATCAAACAATAGCTCCAAATCAGGCACTTTACCAGGGTACATTCTCAATAGTTGCAATATGCCCCACAAAGTAAACACATCTCTCGTCTGAATAGCCTTCTTATACTTCTCCACGTACAACTTCCCATCCACAATCACTAGCCTAAAGTGTGCTGTTCTTCTTGCACCCTCCAACATTTCCCTTGTGATCCCTCTCTCCCTCTCTCTCCATGGCCATAGGTCTTCGTGGATCCATCTAAAGTATGAGGGGCACGTGCGGGTGGGGTTGCTGGGTGTGTGTGAAGTAGGGTAGTCTCTTGAGCATGTTTGTGTCACGTTTTGGGTGCATCTAAGTGGGAATTCTTGTTCTTGGGTTTTGGTTGTGGGGATGATTGAGATTGGAATGGAAAGAGCTGCAAATGTGGACTTCAAAAAAAAAATAATTACAATTAATGTCAGGCTACTAGTAACTATTTTAAATTGCATCAAAATAAAAAGTAAATATTTTAAATAATTAGATCAAACAATAGAGAATGTATAATTAAGATATTTTTTAAATCAAAAACTCTTCAATTCTTTGAATCAATTATAATTAAGATTAATCAGATCATGGATTTATAAACCCATTAACATTTCAGTAAAAGAAAACGAACACATTAACAAACACGAACGAGATTTCGTTTTTCAAAATTGCAGTCATAGACAAATACATATATAAATGGACTCTATTGATTTGTATTGATTTATATATTTTTTATTTGGTGTTTTGACACGACTATTAATACTGCAATTGTTTCAACACGCGCGAAACCCAAAGAATGCGAATATGGGCACAGAATTTTTTCCTGTCCGTGTCTCCTTCATTTTTCTACCACGATCGCACATATATAAACGAAGAGTACTGTATTTATGTATTCTTTCAATTTTAAAAAAAAGAAAAATCGCTTAACCATCATGGTTTATAAACTTAATGTCAAAATCAGATTAAGAGCTAATTCAATCCTAAAAACTATTCTAAAAATAGAAATTACTCCTTGCTTATATACACTATTTTTTAGTACTATGGTTAGATGAAATCAACTACATAAAAGTTGACAGAATTAGACATTTTCTTGCAGGTGTTGGTCTCATAAGTCTAATAATAATGGCTAAGATATATAGACTCATCTTAAAATTTAAATTTACATCTAATTTATCCTCAAAAACTAACGGGAAAAAAAATTGTGTCCTCTTTTTGGTATCTCTTATTGTTCCTTATGATAATTGGTCTTATGACAATAATCATGAGAGATTGAGTTGGAGTCCAGCACACAAAAACTTGTGCTAAGAAACAAGAACGAAATTTCACTTTTTAATTTGAAGAAAAAACATTAATATGCATGGTAGTGAAAATATATAGAAGCTGCAGAAAACTACGTATTGTAATTTGCATGACTCACCGTATTCCAGAGAGTCAAAACAAGGAAAACGGCTACAAAGCAAACCAGCAAAATCACAGTGGTGCTAAGTGCCGTGCCTTTGCCCTTCTTTGACAGCAAACACGGCTTCTGATTATTAGAACGCCCCCAAAAGAGCTTCAGATACGTCTCGTTGTCCTTTTCCATGCTTCACTTTATTTTTTGATCACTGTCTTCTTTTCTTCTCGTAGGTTTTGGAGTTCTATATATACTCAATTGTGTTTTTTCAACCTCAAAACAACAATAATAGTAGATGGTGTTGGATCATGGATTTTGGATGTTGTATTTTCTCATCAAAATTAAGCTCTATTGGTTGGTGTTTTAGTTATGCGTGAGAAGGATATATGGTGCAGTGAGGACTGAAAAAGAGAGGAACCGCGCGTGGATGTATAGTGAACGCGCGTGCTTCCTCAAATAGTCAAAGCTGCAATTTATAATCTTTAAATAAATGTTAATTGAGTTTTTACTTTTTTATCATCAAGGAGTTTTTATTTTCATCCTGTATACAGTTCTTAGTTTTTTAAGATAATTATGAAATGGGAATTTATTTTCATCTATATATACATAAGGAAACACTTTATCTTCTGTCAATAAATTGTCTATAAAAATGGAAATTATATCATCTTAGATAGAAACAAAATTTCATTATAATAATATGAATTAGAGTAAATCACTTTTATCTGCGGAGATATACGAATATTGCAAACACATATTTTAAAATAGAAAATTTAAATATATATTAATAATAATATATATATATATATATATGATAATTTATCTCATAATTTTTATTTTTATAAATTATTTTAAATTTTACTATACATTTAAAAAATCTTTATTGAGCAAGTGAATGGTAACTTGATAAATTAAAAAATGTTTAGCGTATATTTTATAAAAGAAACATATTTTAAAATCTTTTAAAGAACATTCTTTTAACGAAAGTTAAATGACTAAACTATATTTTTAACTCCAATATTTTCACCAAAGGAATGTGGGTGATAAATATTTATTTTATATAATTAAAATTTATAATATTTAAATATTTTTAAATATAAAATTTATATTATACTTTAGAATTTATAATGATAAATACTTGTGAACATATAAATTATATTTTGTATTTATGTTAAGTAATTTACATTGTGATACAAGGTTCTTTTTTAAGAAGAAAAAGAAAATACATTATTTTTAACTATTGATAACTTCTTTTTAAATTATGTATTGAATATCATTTTGGAATAAAGATAAAAAAAAAATAAGCGGTTAAGAAAAAAAAATCTCTAAAATCCATCTAATTGAAGAAAAACAAAAGTTCATAAACTGTTCTCGTTGAAAAATCTCTCTTAGAGAGATAGAGAGCCTATATATTGCCTTGGAAAGATTAAATATGGGAGAGTGATTCTATTTTAAACCATTATTATGTTAATATCCGGATTATTATTATTTTGGTGAAAATGTTAAAATCCGGATTGAAACAACACTTGCAGTTACGTGCTACATCAAGAAGTAAGAATGGGGAAAAGGGAAAAAAATACACTCTTAAAAAATAAGTAAAAGATTTAAAAGAATCGTATAAAAGATTTATTTATTTTTTATAATGTATGGGTTTACTAATAAAAAGAAATAACATTTTTTTAATGGAACAAAAAGAAATAACATGGGGTACTGATCTTATGCTAACTTGTTTGTAAAGCCTATTCCACGTTTATACCCGGGATTTGCTCCTCAATCCGATCGAATCAGGTAATTTTTCATTCCAACGTTTCAAAGGGGCAATTAGAAAGACTCCAAGTCTTAATTGAAAGCTCAAATATATGGAATTCTCCAATGAATCTCACTACCACCATGTTCTTGTCTTTTATGAAAATAATAATAATTTATCTAACGAATTAGAACCTATGAGAAGAAAACAAGAATAGTTCAATATAATTGTTGACATTGCTTTGTTTCGTTCCCACATTCTCCGTCTATCACACATTAGTAGTAAATTACATTTCGTAGGAAGAGTGGGTTTCAAGAAAGTGATGAAAGTGAGACAAAAGAATGAAAAGTCAGCGATGACTGTTAATTTCATTAGTAATATAATTATATTGTGAACTGATGAATACCAAACTAGTTAGCAATTTCTAGTAGTTAATGAATTACTTCTAACTGGTCAGTTACTTAAAAAATAGGCCAAATTTATTAGGAAAAGTAGTATATATTATATTAGAGCATTATTAGGTTAAGATCCACGAACTCTGCCTATAGCCTCCTCTATAGTTCAGCAAACCACGTCTTCACTTATTCTTGAGCGTTGCACTATTGCAGATAAACATTAATGTTGATTTTTAACAAGGATTTTCAAAATGAAACGTAAAGACTAGGAAGCTAGGGTTGGTAGATAAATGTTCTCGATCGCCAAACTATGTTAAATTGACCATGTTACCGGATTAGTTGCCACTAGCTAGGTGTCATTTAACTCTTATACACTATTTAATAGTTCAGCGCAGTCACATTCAATTTGAGTTTGATGCTATTATTCTTCATGCAAAGGAATTTTCTAAGTAAACAAGCAAAAGAGAGTCTAGATTTAATTTATAATAGTTCACACTTCCATAATTTGATTCTAACTTGTATTCAAGCTTTGATTGTTAATGAAATTATATGAAAGGTTTTAATCATTGAATTGAAATTTGTAAATACAGAATTAACCATTTAGTCATTGAACAAAAAGGTTTTGTAATCAAGATTAAGTTTATAAGCTTTCTTGCAAATTAAAAACTAGTTGATACTTTGTCACACTAATTTACTTTGACGAATAAATGTTATTTAAAATATTTGTCAATGTCCTTTAATCCTCTGCATCTATAAATTAAAATAGCTATCTAGCTTGTAAGAGCTTCAGTCACTGCACCGGTAACATATAGCTTATCTGCAATATTCAATTTTGTTTATATAAATTCTCTTTTTTTCAAGCAAAGGTTAAATACAATCTCCTTCGATATAAATATTCTTCGTTCTAGAAAGAAAAAAAAAACTCTTAAAATTTCGCTTTCTCCCTTATTAAATAGTGTAAGTGTTAAACTATCAAACAAGACTTGCATGAGAGAAGAATTTTTAGCCTAATGGGGGATTAATATCAATTAAAGACTCGAGACTTTGTAGATGTTGCTAGAATGGGTGGTCCCAGACTAGGAGGAGTGGAGGACCAATGTACAATGAGACTAAAAAGCATTACTTATATATATATATATATATATATATATATATATATATATATATATATTTGGTGGATACCACTTTGTGTACGTTATTTTTACACCGATAAATTTGGTTAATAACTTGATCATCAGGTAACACACAGTATTGTGGATTGATGAGCTGACCTCATATTTTTCTGCCTATTTTGGATATTTATTGACTGAAAGTGTAGAGTACTAGTTACTAGACATTAACGTGCACCAAACTATCAAGAAATTGTGCAAACGAGAAATTGACTTTGATTTTCGGACATTAATTCCGATTCACACTCCATGTGCCACTTTGCCAAACTTTGCAAAAAGGTTTCATACGGCTAACTCACTGATTCTATATTTTTCTATTTAAGCTCACTGATTGTAATAGTGTGTTTGGAAATCAACGAGAATCAATTCTTCCAACCAAAATCATGATGTGTCTAAAAGAAAAACTAACCATTTGTTATTTTTTGGCTTTCAACATGAAATTTGGAATCGCTACAATTGAAGGTAATCTAAGCACACTATTAAACTGTGAGCTGTTTATAGAACTGTGACCAGACCGTGAAATGGGTTTTTTGCCTGTTAGGCCCAAAATACAGATTTCATAAAAGGCCAGGGTTGAGATATCTATCTCCAGTTCTCCACCTTGGGGTTGCTATTCACACCCCATCCACCCTCTTATTGCTTCTACACCTAATCCATGATGTAAAAGTTACATTCTAAATTAGTCTTCCAGAAGGTAAAAGTTTACATTTCAAACAGGCTAACTGTAATGTAATTTTACATTTCGGATTAATCTTTCCAAAAGCTTAAAAAGATAGAGGAAGCAAATGCTCCCACCTTGTATGAGATTTCTAGTGGACCATCATTCACCAAGTGGTCTTGGAGTGGCAAAGTTCATCGAGAGCTAGGGCCCTTTTAAAGAATTAAAATATAAAAATCTTCACACTAACGAATTAAAATTGAACTTATTTTTTTTATGATAATACCTAAGTTATCTGTAGTTGATATAGTATTTAGAAAATATATCTATTGGCTTATAAAAACATACATATACACTTTTAAAATGTTTATGGTAGAATCAAAATAATTTAAATTTAATAATTGTGCATCGTCAGTGTAACTTTTTAGCATGAATTTTAAGGTAATTATTATAAAAATGAAAAAAATTACAATACATTATAATTATGATTGAATAATAATATAAATTTATTTTATACTATCGGTACATAACCTATTTTTCAAATATTTTAAAAAGTTGGTTTACATAGCAGGAAACAATGGCAAAGTTATAGTTTCTTTTAAAAACTAAGCAAGAGTTTTTTTTCTTTCCCTTTTGATGGGTGTTTGGGAGAAGTGGGACTTTACATTGCAGAGGTGGAGTGGGAATTTTGGCTCAAGGGAGGCCAAGTACAAAAGATATAACTTAGTAAAGAAAATTTAAATTTCATATGTATAACATATATAATACTTTCCTATGAATAAAGAAACATAATGTTGAGTACAAAAAAATAAAGTATGTGAAAAAGAAATAGATTAGTTTTTTTATATATTTTTAGGGGGTCACAAAAATATCTTTATATATTAATGTAAACAGACATGAAAAAAAAAAAATGGGGGTGAAGTCCCTTCTTCTCTTTGGAGGTGCAACCAGGTCTTACAGATTAGGTGACAGAAGTTGGATTCTTGTATCCAATTCAATTGACATAACCAAAGATGGGCTTTAGACAGATAATTAAAAGTATTATTCTGAAATGTGGAATGCCTCACAATCCAAGGGTTTCAAGAACCACTTGTTAAAAGGTGGCTTCCTTTTAAAAAATTTGGAAGCCAAATGATATTCTTCAGCTCCATCCTGCAAATGATTAATCATATAAAACAAGTTAGGAAATGGCATGCCATAAACATTTGTCCACTCTAGTTGCAGAGACAGTGCTAAACTCAACAGTAAACACTCTGAATTATGTATTTATTACTTAAAACAAGTGGTTTTTAGGCCAGAAATACAGTACAAGACATAGACAATATAGGATTTCCCCCTAACAAGGAATCTCCTCCTCCATTAAGCAATTAACTCAATGAATAACAAACCCAAAACCCCATCACACACTAATTGGTACATCATTCTATAACTGCCTAAATAACTTATAAAGACAGAAATAATACGCGTATAAAAATTCAGATCCATAACCACCCAAACTAAAGACACAATTAATACACAGTAATAATTCAGGCCAAGCTAAATGATTACTACACAAACACTAATAATCAGTTAGCTTCTTCCCAAAGTTGATTCTAACGTATACATAAGCAAGTTTTAGCTAATAGACAAAGCTTATTTCTTTCTTCCTTCTTATTTCCTTTTCCTATACATGTTTATAGAAAAGTTTATCCAAATAGGATCAAAGTCTGTTTCTTATTCCTTGCCATATAAACTTTACATGACCTATATCACTATATCTGACAACACAAGTTAGGGCATCACAAAAAAAAAAAAAAAAAAAGTGTGAAGAACATCAAGAATACCTTAAGTTCTCGATAAGTAATCCCATTGGGCAGAGAACTGATCAAATTTTCCGGTCTCAGTGACAAGAAAACCTCCAACAGCCTCTTTCTGAGAAAATAATAATTTATTATTATTGTTAGTGCTTTACAAATAAAATTTCCACCACCATATATATCAGCACTCACTTGCATAAAGATGACTGTGTCGATGGGTAGAGTGCCCCTTTTGCAGAGGTGCCTTGCTTTCTTCCAGTAGTTCCCATGATGACGTCATGCAAGCCACATTCATTCCAACATATAGAATATCTGCAAAGTTATGCATCAGATAAATGCAACATCTATCCATAAAGCTACATTAAATTTACAGTTTTCCAATATCTGATTGTAAGTACCCGCATGTTAAAGTGTTAGCAGCACTCTCAGATTGCTGAAAGTCCTTTGCGGGTACTGGTGCAGCGTGAAATATCGGCTATGAAATGAAAAAATACATAGAAGTTAGCATCCTACAACACACTTTTCTTTCTCACTAAGAACTGAATTTCCACAGACCTGGTTCACTAGAAACGGAGATGTCAGTTCATTCAATAAGGGTGGAATACGTTCATACAAAGCTCTTTTCAAGTTATCCTCCAAACGAAAATTCTCAGGACTGTTTAGGGGCAGACCAACAGTAATTGAAGAAAGATATACAGGTTGAAGAAAGTAGGAAAGCAAAGCTCCTGGAATAAGAGAAACAATGCCACACTTGACTTTCACAATGGAAAATACAATAAAACCACACTATTCTAATACACATTCATATCCACACATCTAACATTATCGCACCAACACAAATCTGTAATTCAAGTTTGCGAAATCAACTGTTTGTTTTGAGATAGCCAATGATATACCTCAATCCTCACTGTTGTGTTTGCAATCAAACTATATACATTTAGGCACTAGTAATATAAAAATGTAAAAGAATTAAGTAAATATAAAACAAATGTCAGAATTGTACAACCAACTGACCTTGTATGGTTTATGTAAAATAGTTACATGTATACAAACACCACTATGAATGTCACTGTCCATGATGATTCATGTGCTGTATTAAATTGTTGTTGTATAGCAGGAATATGTCACATCACAACTAATTATCAAGCAAAAACTACCAACATGCAGACAGCCCTGGTTTAAGCATATCTAACCTTGAACACCAACAACATTCCAACGAGCTATCTTGTCAGAGCAACTAACTGACAGGGTTGTATCACCACGACCTGGCTTCCTCTGGACCATCCCCTTTTGTCTTGATCCATTATCTGGAATTAATGGCAAAAGTATTTCTCCTCAGACCAAAATAAACAGCCAATCTTTCAATGGTAAATATCCATCAAATATTTTTTAAAAAAAGACTATACATCAAATTTGATAAGAATTGCAATCAAAGTGCAATCATTGGATTATAAAAGGAAAGAATTCACCCAATCTTAGTTGTTTGAATGTTTTCTTAATCGCATTTGTCAAAGGTTTCTCTAGACCTTAGCCATTTTATAATTTATATATAAAATGTTAAATGTTGTAAAACTTAACCATGGAATCGAATAGCTTACCCAAAGGTGAAGTTGAATCACTTTCTCCTAAAATCGCAGTTTCCAAAGGAGAGACATGAGAGCTCAGTGAAGCATCTCCACCTAAAAAATGGAACACAAAAGGCAGTTACCCTTGAACAGTGGCGGACCCAGGAAAATATTTTTATGTCCGCACACTTAGTGACGGGATTCGAGAGCAGTGCCTCCAAATATTTTTTTTGTAAAGAAAATTTAAGTAATATTTCACCATCAACAAATAAAGTCAACTTGCCATTTTAAGTAATCAGTGTCAACAATAATAAATTTCACATACTCATAATTAGAAAATTTCAAATACTCATATAAATTAAGTTATTTTGCCATAACCTCACATAGGCAGTTAGGCACCATTTAACAAACTCACGTCACATGAATTATAATTTTTTAATCATAGTAGTCAACTACATGCTATAGTGGAGTGGCCCTTGGCTACTTTTTATTTTTACTGCAATAGTGCCTTTTTTTCTCATGCTATAGTGAGAGTGTGAGAGTACCCTATACAGGCTTCAAAAATCATTTTACGCCTAAAAGTCTGAAACAATAGTTTATAAGGTAGTTCCATTTGAATGCGGAAAAAAAAAAGACATTTGTTTATGTCTGCACTTGCGGTCAAAGGACCCCCCCTGGGTCCGCCCCTGCCCTTGAACCTCCTAACCACATATAGTGAATTAGTGACAACTAAATGAAAAACTTTGATGATTAAAGACAGTAAAAAGGAGAAAGAGATAAATTACATGGTAACTGGGATATGTACATATGTAATTTCCAATCTTTTTTCAAGGTATACTTCCCTTTATTAAGACAACCTGGATCCAACTCAAATGGCAAGTTGTCTTCATCAAGTTTGAACCGTTTCCCTTCATTTCCAGGTGTATGCTTACTACTACTTTCAGTAAGATGTTGAATCTGTGCATAGAAGAACCTGGTGTGAATAGAAACAAATGAAATAACATCTCCTCACATTGCAAGACATCAAATTAAAATAACATCTCCTCACATTGCAAGACATTAAATTAAGGACAACTTATGTACAGTTTCATAGGATCTATTTGTACTATTCTCCAATCAGAATGAGAGTTTCTCCCCAGTAATCTACATAATTCTTTAATGCAAACATTTATTACACATATTACCGATGTAAAACTCCAATTCTGATTGGAGAATAATACAAATAGTATCTAAAGAATTATATATAAGTTTTATCCTTATATGAATTCAGCACAAAGAGTAGTAATACCCTACATTAGAATTTTACTAAAGTAAAATGCACATGATCACGTAATAGCATGTATCAATGAGCATGAACATGAAACAAGGACGAATATACACTATCAACATTCAAAATTGACACATCTTATGGATACAAACTGTTCCATAATCATGATACAGAATGTAAAAAGCTCATAAAAAATATTAACCATAGCAAATTTCAAAAAGATAGGAATGAAACCTCATCAAGGCTCTTCGAGCAATGACTTCAGCATGGGAATCATGAACAACATCACCACAAGTGCGCAAGAGAGAACGTCCAATGCACTTTGTCCCCGTTCCCATTGCAACAACCTTCAAATCTTAATGAAAAATAAACAAATAAGAGAATTCCTTAACCCAAAGAAAAGCTTTTTTTTCCTTATATTTTGAGAAAACTAATAAAAAAGAGAAATTTGGTAAATGGCTAATCGTTGTGGCGAAAAGAGGAAGAAGAGAACCATTGGAAGGAGAAGAGAGAAGGAAAGCGGCCAAAACGGTGACTTCACGACCTTGAGGTTTGCCCTTTTTGGGAAGAGAAGCGTAGAAAGAAAGAACCTTTTCAGATACCCTTTTGCCCCAACTACTTTCCTCAGAAAATGAAACTGAAGACGCCATGGACATGGTTGAGGTTCAGGTTCAGCAACCCAAGTGTGCAGTGACAGTTCAAAGAAGAAAGCCCCAACAATTTAGTTTAGATTAGACTTTTTTTGTATTAATAAAATAAAATAAAATGTTTAGAATCCTATTGAAAGAAAATTAAAAAAAAAGGCTATTAAATTTTGAGTTTAATTTTTAATTTTTTATGTATCATTACTGAATATATATATATATATATATATATATATATTAATCAATAAAAATTATGATTAATAAAAATTTTGGAAATAATTAATGTAAAAATCAATAAATTTATAAATGTATTAAATATTTATTGAAAAATCTAGTCTTTGTGTATAAATGTTTCATTTTTTTTTTCTAATAACACTTTTACATGCATAATGAGTGAAACTATGTGTTGGATATGGAATAAATTATATTGAAAAAAATTATTTTATATATATTTATGATTTTTAATAAAAATTAATTATTATTTTTTATAATAAATATTTTATATCAATATCATAATAAAAAAAAAAGGATGTGAGACTATTTTTTAAGAGATTGACTTTTATGTTCCATATAAATTTTACACAATTTACTTAGAGACTATTTTAAAATGAATATTATAAAAGTTAACTATCTTATTAGTAATTACAATGAATAATGGTATAAAATTGTACTATCAATACGTTTCAAATATATTATATTTAACAATCAAGACTAAACAAAATATTAATACAGTTTTTGGAAAAAAAATTTAAGGCAAGTTTTAAAAATGTAAAAATAATTAATCAATCATTTTCACCACATTAGAAGTCTCTATAAATAAAATCCCTCTTTCTCTAATGACTTTTCACCAAACTATTTTTATGTTCACGAATCTTTATTGGTTTTGAGCAGTTGTATCATTTTGTGTGTGTAATTATTATTTTTTTAATGGTAAAGAGTACTACTTTATTTCATTAGAATTATAGAATAAATACGATTTGGAATTTGATCATGAACTTAATTGTTAGCATAAAATTGTGATACTCTTACTAGATTTGCGTGCGTAATTAGATTTGACTTAAAAAAGTTTTATTACAAAGGTTAAAAAAGTTGTATTTTTTAATATTAAATTGAATTGAGATTACTGAAAGAATAATTTGACTCATCCTAAAAATTACATTGAATTTAATTTTAAAACTCAAGCCTATCTAAATCAACCTCAGACTAAATAAATGAGACTGGATAAAGTGATGCAAATTGTGGGCTTCTACTCAATGAGCCCAACTTCTTTTTTAAAGTGCTCAATGACCCAACTTGAAATTAGAAGTCTTGTCATTATCACTAAATCTCTTCCTTAAATTTTTAAGTATATTTGACTTAAAACTTCGAAATATTTTACTTTAAAATCAAACTATTGACTTTCATTAACTTGCCCAATAGAATTAGTCTTGTTATCACATCATAAATTAAAGAAGGCAATTTAGTCAAATCTTCAAAATCTTTTGTTTCCTTGAGCTGAAACTAGATAGCCACATTTTTTTTCTCCAAACTCAACAATAAATTCCACTTCTCCCTCTTTGGGCTAGGTGCGTAAGTAGCCCAATTCGGTGACTACTAGTGGGATAAACAACTAAAAATTTATTAACAATTATTCCAAATTATTATTGATTCAGACTTTAATTTTTATTCTTAATTTAAATATTCTAATTTTTTTTTATTAGAAGGAATTTAAGTATTATACTAAAATAAAGGATTTTATATAAACTTTCATGTAGTAAAAATTTATTAAATAACCATTTAATTAAAGTTGGAGGTGTGAAGGCAAAATCAGGATAAAAAATTTAATATTTCATTGAAAACTAAAAACGCTTATCAATATGAAAAAATCAATACAAAATGAAGGGAGTAAAAAGTAAGTTGCCTTAAAAATTAACCTACAAACCAAAAAATGTTTCAAATTTTGTGTCAAAAACCAAAACAAAAAAAAAAGCATCCGTGAATTTATTTGTAGTTTTTTTAATATATAATTCAAAATAATTTATTTATTGTGTTTAATTTATTTTACTTTTTTTATTTTTTAACTAAATATATCTGTGAATATTTAGATGCTACTTAACAAATACTTATATGCGTATATGGCGGATTTTAATCTAACAGGTTGGCAATGGAAGGTTACTATATAGTAGCTATATTTTTCCTACCTCATTGTCATCATAGTTGTTTTATACTGTTTTTTCTTTTTTAGAAAGAACATTTAAATCCGTGTGCTATGTCATTTTCTAAAAGGAAAAAAAAAACAGTTATCGAAAAATAAAAAGAAAAAAAAAAAAAAAAACAAGTTCGTGTGTGTTACATCATTTCTAATAATATCAAGTCAATTTTTCCCGTTACATAGCAATTTTCTTAGAAATGTAGAAATTTTTTAAACCCTAATTCATGTTTAAATTGGAATAATAAAGACATGAAGTACATTTATTGCTTTGATTACTAATATAATTCTTCAATTAATTACTTGGATTAGACAGTTGATTTAAGTAGAACAGAAAGTAATAGAGGGGAAAAAGTAGATATGAAAACAAAGAGCTGTCATGCTCATGCAGGCCACGTAGGGAAACATATATTTTCCAACGCAACTTTCCTGTCTTCGAATTGAACCACATTAATTTATTTATTTTTCGGATGGTCAACATCAATTATTAATAAGTAATACTTGCACGAAACTTATAAGAAAGGGAGCACTGTCCCTAGCAAGGGAATAATGCTAGGAATGCCAAAAAGAAAAAGAAAATGATACTACAAGTTAACATTATGGCCTATAAAAAAAAAAAAAAAAAGTTAACACTATGATTATTGGTTAAGAATCATATATAGCTTGCTATCTTCACAAAACTAGTTGGCATTGACCAATACCTTTTCTTGCCTTTGGTCTCACAACGTGAAAATTTTGTAATAAAAGCAAGGTCTTTAATAATTTTAATTTTTTTTACTTGAATATCACTCTTTCCCTTTCAAAATAAGTGTTATTTTAAACCATAGACTATTCAATCAGATAAACCCACTATAAAAGACGTTCATGCCTTTCACGTTTACGCCAGGAACGGAACCATGAAATTGTTGCATAATAAGGAATTTGAATTGAAAATAAAATTGTTGCATTGTTGCCTAACATAAATCTATAATTTATAGAAAACAAAAAAATCTATAACTTATATCTTAAAAGAAATAAAAAAAATTACTATAAAACCAATTAAAAACATTCCAAATTCAAAGCAAAACACGTGTTCTCTATCAATAAAATTATCTATTAAAGCGATTAAAAGAAAAAATAAACTTAGCATAAAATATAGCCTAATATATAGTTTAATTCTTTTTTATTTATAACTATTGTTATAAACAAATTTTATACAATAAAATAAGGAAATCTCACGACAAACACCAGTTAGAAAGAAGAAAACAATATTTTCTATTTTTGTTCTCTCAATATATTTTTATTTTTAAGTAGACATAAAATAAATAAACAAAAATGTACTAATACTAACATTTTTTAAACGTACAACCGAAAAGCATTAGATTAGTTTTTACCCTCAATCAAACATGGTTCACGTACTTCCATGGAAGTAGTGAAAACAACATTGAGATGATATATAATTATATATTATAGGCCATGTTCTAATGTTCTACTGATTGTAAGTTAACTTTCATTGTCTTAGTTTAACTAGCTAATAATTTGTAAGGGCAATCAACAAAGAGGTTTGTGTATTTTTGGTCCAAAAAAGGTTTTAAGTCTAATCCTTCATATTGTTAAAAAAAAAATTGAGGATAAATGTGACTGATGTTATGATGCAGTCATAGACACTTAAAACTTTGACATCGTAATTGTGGTTGCGAACTGGTTTTCAAAAACCTTGGTTCAAAGTTCATTGCCACTGTCATTTAGGGTGCTTTACTGTCTCGTTTTGTTTAGTGTCTGTTTGATTTAAAGGAATGGATGATGGTGAAAGTGAATTGAGATGAAAAGAAATAAAATATTTGACTTAAAGTAGAGTGTAGAGCTGTGGAATCTACACCAATTTTTAAAATTTTCATCTTAAATGCACTCAAGTATAATTAAACCAAACACTACCTTAGCCTTTGGATGAATTGATCATAGAACGTAGAACTATTTGGTCTGATTGTTTTTTTCCTTGTCCTTCCGAGGTACAATTTTTTTTTTATGGATGAAAATGACATTTGTGAAGTGTGAACCTTCAAAACGTGTTGTGTTGTTTAGTTGTCAAGCTTATAGCACAATGGTCAGTGAAAGATGTACACTTATTTAATACTATTGTGTATAACATCAATTCCTCCCACTTCTGATAGAGAATCTGCTAGATTCATAATCAGGCAATTACACTGATATGAATTCTTAGTTTTTCAGTTTTTCTGAACAGAAGATTATATATATTATGCTTAATCCTTCAACGAATGTGAAAACTATTTAGATAATACAGCTAGCTAACAACAACTACTTGTCATACAGATGCAAGTGAACGGTTTTCAATACAAAGTACAAACAGCTTTAAAAAAATGCTGAATGGAAGAGCACCAGTGTTAGGGTGCTAATGTACAACCCAGTTGCGATTTCTATACATTTTGATTCCTCATTGATTTATCTGCTTGAATAACATCTTCAATCCAAGCTACAATGTTGAATGCTAAGCCTTCTAATACTCTTGAGTAGCTTTCTAATATCGCTTTTCCTACATCCTGCAGAAGATAATATTCATTCTTAGTCCATGAGTTCATAATCTAGATATCTGCTAGGTTCTACAATAGATATCCATATCATGGTGTCCTAAAATGTTCATCATTTGTAAAAAATGACCTCGTGATGTCTTTTTTGTTATTTTTCAACTTGATATGAATTTGTAACTTGCTAAACTTACCCGGTTGTATTGAATCTTGCATATGTCCAATGATGTTTGTGAAAGTTCAGGATATCTTTGCCTCAAGCAAAACAACAAAATCTCAGCTCTCTCAGGTAAGATGTAGTTTTTGTCACTTTCAGCCATGAGATCCTTAACTTTGTTCCATGATGTTTTTGAATGGCTCAGACAAGCTTTTCGCCTCCAAGTGAACATTGAAGACTCAACCTTATCTGCCAGCTCAAGTGCTTCATGTTCAGAACTTATTTTGAGATAGTCAAGAAGGTGATCTGGTGAGAATTTGTCTACAGAATACATATAGCGGTAAATTGTGTCCCCCAGACTTGTTCTTCCACTCTAATGTTAGAGAAGAGAAAAATAAGTCAGATAAAATTTTAGAAAACATGAAAACATACTACTCAATGCGTTCTATGCAACCAAATTGTTTGTAGTGATGAGTGATGACCACTCTTGGTTTCACTTTCATGTATAACACTTATTCTTCTGCACAAACTTCATTCTTAATTCCTTTTGTGATTAATTTCAAGGATATAAGCATAAGACTAATAGAGGATTTCATTGAATTTACATTTTTAGCATCATATATGATTCAATGAAATTATATAATCTTTTTCTGTGCAAGACTCATCTACAACTATCTTGCCCTATGGCAACTTAGTGGAATCCTGAATCACGTATCAAAAATATTTCAGCTGTGCAGACTCATTCCTTGAATTTTATGTAGACTGAAACTTGGAGAAACAAAATAGTCTTTAATAACAATTGGATATGAGGACTAACCTTGGGAAGATTAGACATATATGTTTCTGGGATATCCATCTCTGCAAGAACACTGCTATTTATAGCCATTGCTGCTTTATGAATTTGATTAGCACAATCTCTTTTCTCATTCAAGTGCTTCCTTGACTTATCAGAGAGGCCCCCAGGGTGAACACAAGGAACTGGCAGCCACCACTTCTCATCTTTCCTCTGAACAATCCTTCGAAATGAGCCTTCCCGTGACCGAGTTGAATTCCCTGATATTCTCCCTTGCTCCACGTACCAAAATTCAGTATCCTGGAAACTATCCAATATTTCCTGTAAAAAAATAAAATAAAAATAAAAATTGTAAGGCACAAAATCTTTGGATGAAAACAGAGTTGTCACAAACAAGAAGCATTTGAAATTTGTCTTACTATGAGCATTGTGTCAAGCTTCTGCAAAGCTGGGAGGTTGATGTAAATATCTGATCTTGGTTTGCTTGTCATCATCTAAGAGACACCACTAGATAACATATTAGACACATTATGAGATGCACAAAAATCTTCATTATCCTTATAATTAAAGGGTTTAGAAATAATTCACCTCCACAATTGTGCCATCTTCTAAATATTGTGCTGTTGGGGAAAATTCTACTATGTAATCACACACAGATAGAAGACAATTCATTTCTCTTCTCCACATAGCCTTCTTATCAGGCTTGAGAGGCTCCAACTTTAAATTTTGTCCAAAAGCAGTTGCTGCAAATTCCCAATTCAAATAAGTTAAACCATAGCCATACTATTGGACTATGCTATTGCTACTATTCAAAAAATTACCGTAGAGATTGGTAATTGAATTTGATATTGTAACTGCAGTGCAGACACCTTTCCCACCACCAGACATGTCTTCCCCCAATAGAAGCCTTGAAAATCTTTCCCTCATCATATCAAGCTCTATAAATACCCACAAAACTGAGTTAATTTCTATATAACTGCATTTTTTCAGATAGGAAAAATTAACAAGCTGTGAGTGCAAACCAACCTGTCTCTAAGAGGTCAAGGTCATCAGATTTCTCATCCACTGAGTGTCTGTGCTGCTTCATTCCTAACCTCGAAAGAGCAGCTTGACTAGCTCCATGTTTCATTGGTGTCCATAGAGAAGGTGAAGGTTCACTTGCAAAGCTATTGTCATCAATAGGCTCAGAGAAGTTTGAGACCTCCGAATTAGACCGACAGTACGCGAAGGATTCGCCACTGAATAAAGGGGAGTATCCAACGTTTTC
The DNA here is from genome assembly GCA_007407185.1 of Glycine tomentella. Lineage (NCBI taxonomy): Eukaryota > Viridiplantae > Streptophyta > Magnoliopsida > Fabales > Fabaceae > Glycine > Glycine tomentella. Next base: position 266,363 of record PYAF01005229.1, on the reverse strand, counting down.
AGTGATTGAATGATCATTTTGATCTACAGAAGAAGGTGAAGGTTGGTACCCCACATCAGAGTTGTCATCAAAGTTGGATGATTTGTCCATCTAAACTCAACAACCTATGTTAAATTTCCTCAACACCTACACATATAATCATGGAAGTTGAGTCACAAAAATTGGGTTTGTGGACTCCAATAGTTCTTAGTAGTTATTACAATAGTACTCCATGATCACCTATGAACGTAGCACGTACTATAATATCGAAGTAGGATCCACTACTCAGCTTAAAATGAACAGTTACTTTATTGAAATTGAACTATGGAAACGGGAAAAAAATAAAGGAAAACAAAAAAAAACATATCAAAAGAAAAAGGCTGAAAACTTGGATGTTCTTGTCCTTCCTTAACAAAAAAGCAAAATCTTTCAAAGAATGTTGCTGCTATTGAGACCCCGAAATTATTCACTGAAAAGGGTTGCTTACAAAGCATTCATTATCCAGAGGGTAAAAAACAACTGAAGTTTTCAAACTCCAAGGACAAACGGTTATGAAAAAAGAAATGAAAATAAACGAAAAAGCAATGGTCCCGGCATTATTTTCTATGTTACCTTTTTAATGGCTTTGGTTTGAATTTGAACAGTGGCTAGCTAAATAAACATAATTTGAAACAGTTCCCTCCTTAGCGTTTGTGCCTTTATCTTCTCCCTTGAAGACTATTCATTCCAAAAAAAAAAAAAAGAGAGAGAGAGAGAAGAAAGCTTTCTTTAGAAAATGAAAACTCAGTTGCAAAATGACTAAAATATCGTGTTGGAGAATAATACAACAATACATGCAAGGTTGTCATAAATAAAAAAAAGTGACTCAGAGATTGAAGTCTTGGATTGGAGTGGTTGTGTGATACTATGTCTATACATGATTGTAACTACGAAACTGACATACGTAAATGAAAAAAAAAAAAAAAAAAAAAAAAAGATAAACTAACATGCCTAAGTAGAACAGAAAGAAAATGGGGGGAAGTGAGTTTAGTATTTATGTATTAATAATATAAAATAAGTTTATTTAATTATAAATTATTGTTTAAACTATTTTAAAATAATTATTTAAAAGTTAATAAATTTATTATATATATATATATATATATATGATAAGTTGCGATTAAATGGACTTAATTTTACATTGCATAACCGTTTTTTTAAACGTAGAAATGAAAACAAAGAGCTGTCATGCAGGCCACGTAGGGAAACATATATATGTTAATGCACATTTTTTCAACGCAATTTTCCTGTCTTCCAACCACATTAATTTTATTTTTTTCATTTTCGGATGGTCAACATGAATTATTAATAAGTAATACTTGCACGTAACTTGTGAGAAAGGGAGCACTGTAACTAGCAAGGGAATAATGCCAGGAATGCCCCAAAAAGGAAAAAGAAAATGATACTACAAGTTAACATTATGGTTAAGAATCATAGCTGGCTATCTTCACAAAATTAGTTGGCAATGACCAATACTTTTTTTTTCCTTTGGCCTCTTAACGTGAAAATTTTGTAATAAAAGCAAGTCTTTAATAATTTTAATTTTTATCCCTAGAATACTTCCATATTTTATGTTATATTGCTTTTGCTTAAATTCAAAAGTACTCTACGATGTTAAATTAAATATTCCTTAGTTACATAGAAATTATTTTTATACTTTAAACTTTTTTTTTTGAATGGTTTAATATTTGAGGTCTACGTGCCTTAAGAGTTTATCAAAAGTTTGTAAAAAATAAAATTCTTAAATTATACATCGTTATCATTTACTCCTATAATATATGGTTCTCATATTTTTAATGAAAGAATAAATATCGATTTTTTTTGTTACATGCAGACACTTATTTTTATTATAAATATCTACTTTTGTGGTGACATATTTGATACCAAATAATCTCTATCCTATAATGTGTTGTATAATAAGTGTTGTATAAGAAGAAAACATAAGTCTTGAAATAAGTATTATTTTAGTTTTTTGATGTAAGCTTCCACTAATACTCTTAAAAAGTATTATTTCAGCTTTTCAATATATTTTTTCATACTTAGAAATTAAACTTACACACATTATTCAATCAACTAAATTATATCCCTTGATTTTAATTTTTAATATAATATTAGTAATAAGGTTTGTTTCGTATAATTATGGTTCTTTTTTATTTCTTTATTAGCCTTTTTTGGTGTAAAAAATATATATTAGAACAACACTTATTACGAAAAAAAGGGAGTACTTTCTAGCAAATCCTTTGATACAATGACACCACATTAATTATTAATTATTGAAATATGAAACTAATAACATTGAAAGATCAATGTATTTAGTTTTTAAATTTTCAAAGGATTAAAGGTGGAGATTGAGAGAAGGAAGGAAAGTCGTGTTTTTTTTTTTACATAGAATGTATATACATGCACCGTAGCTTGAAATTATTATAACCAATGAGACAATGCATGTAGTGTTGTTGATAAAAAATAATAATGAGTGTTTGGAACGTGTTGTATATGTTCTAAAATTAATAAAATAAAAGCTTGTTTAAAATTAAAAAAATTAGATGGACAGTTTAGTTAGGTAATTAACCATAAAGGGCTCAAAGCTTTTCAAACTCAATATTTGTGGGATTGTGGATTGTTTGACCTGATCATGGATTGTTTGGTCAAGTAAGCCCACTATAAAAAGACTCATGTCTTTTAGGATTAATGCTTAACAGATTATGAATTATGTAATCAAATAAGTTGATCATAATGTTCCTACGGTTTTTAAGTTCAATATTTTTGAGGGATTGTGAATTCTATGACAAGGTAAGTCAACAATAAAATGTTCATGTCTTTTAGGCTTAGGATTTAAGGAGTTATGGATAATTCAATTCGAAAAATTCACCATAAATCACTCATATCTTTAAAGATCAACATTTAAAGAAATATGAATCATTTGATTTGATTGTTGATTATTTGGTTAGATATGTGGGTAATAAAATGCACATTAGGTTTTGTATAAACAAACCAACAAATCACATTTCAAATAATAATAGATAGATAATAAATTTCATTAAACAAGTTAATTAATTCAAGATTTTGTACGTAAAAAAAGATTTTATATATTAATTGAAGTAAAACCTTTTTCAGAACTTTTATACCTCGTAGGAGATTAGTTATCTGATTCGACCGATAACACTATCAATAAAAAAACAACAACTTAGATAAAAAGGCAAGACATATTAGCTAAAGTGTTGTTTGTGTTTTGCAGTTAGCGTGAATGAGTAATGATTTTGTTGCCATTTGAACGGCAAACAACACTGTTTGAACCTAGAATTAACCGAATTTGACGTGAGGAAAAACAACAGCCATTATATGTTTACCGAGAAAAAAGCAACTTACCATCAAACCCATCACAATCTAAAAGAAAAAAAAAAAAAAAAGAATGTGATGAATTTTTTCATAAATAAAAATAAATTTTTCGTTAGTTAATTTTTAAAAATTTATCAATATAATTTTTTTAAAAAATGAGATGACATCTACAAATGAACTAATAGAAAATTTATTTTTTACTTATGAAAAAGTTTATTTCATTTTTTTTTCTTTTTACTTATTTCTTCTAGAGAAACTTACATCCAAACATATCTATAGTTTTTCACTTTTACACCCTTTCTACTATAGTCTCTTTCTTTCGGATTTTTTATTAGAGTTTTAGTAAATTATCAATAATTAATGTCTTTGAGAAAAGAAACAGCTGGAAGGCAAATGTTCCCATTAATTCAAAGGAAGATTAGAGTAGGAAGAGAGGCATAAAACAGTTGGCTATCTTTATTTAAAGGAAAAACTATTGGCTAATCAGCCTAATCATAAAAAAAAATATGAACTTAAGAGAAATTATAACTATTAATTGTAAAAAAAATGTTAACAACACACTCTTTTTTGAACATACTCTCTTTCATTAGTTAAAATTTCTTGAAAATTGTAGGTCTCACATAATATTTAATGACTCTCTCTTATGATTATGTAGTTTTTAATAAATTTTATTCAATAATAGAATGAGTATTATTGAGAATGTGTTAGAGAAAGTCTTGATAGCGTTCTTAAAAGTATAAGTTTTTGATAAAAAAAAATATAACTAAATTTGTAATTAAATATGCACATGTATAACTAGCTAGTTATGTTTTTCATTGGTAAGAATTGAAAATAATATTAAAAAATTTACAATAATTTACACATTTTTATTGAAATTTTAAGTGATTAATTTTTAATTATAATTCTTTATTTTACTCCTTAAAGTAAATTTCTCGCTCACCTTAAAACAATTCATTAAATCCAATATATATGGTTTTCACCAAACAAAAGAAAATCACTAAAAAAATCAAACAAAAAGTCCAACACATATGGTTGGCATAGTACCTAAAGGAGTATATCGGTGGCAACATCTTTATTTCTTTCGATCTTTTGTTTTTCCCCTTTCGGGTTTTGATTCTTTTGAATTAATTGAAAGCTGTTCGCAACGTTAAATTTGTGAAAATGTGATATGAATCATGATAATTATAATTATCAAGTGCTAAGAATAGTGATTATTAATAATGAAAGAAAAGTTGTCAAGAATAATTCTCTTTACGTCTTTATCTTTAGGGTGCATGATATGATTGCTTCTTTTTTCCCGTGTATACACCGAGTAAATTAAAGGTCCCTATCCTTAAAAAAATCACGCGTCTCTCTTTTATAATTACTATTTTGCATTTTCAGTTAATAAAACTATTCATTAATTATATTTGGTTAATTTAACCAACCCTCACAAATATTTTTGTGATCAATATTAAATTTCTATATAATATTTAATTAATACAGTATTATAATTATTGTTTCACTCACGTCAAACTTAAAAACACGTGTACCATACGTCCCTAGTGTAATATTATTCTTACAACGTCTTATTACAATACCTTTTTTTTATGTGTGTGTGAAATATACCTTTTTATACTCAGACAGATAAAATAGAAAAGAAATATAAGTATAAAATAGGTAACGTAATAAAGAAAATATGAAAAATATAATGAGTTGGATGGTAAGAATTATTAATTGCCTACATAATTATAAAATAGTGTACTTGTCAAGTAGCACAGGCATGTTTGGGGGTATGTTCGAAATTATTTTGAACCTTTTGTTTTTAAAAAATGTTTTGTAAATCGTTCTAAAACCTATTTTTTGAAAGAAAAAAATATATAATAATAGTTGGAATGGTCAAATTAAGTGAGTCAAGTTGACTCATTTGAGTTACTCTATTATAAGTTGGTTAGAAAAGAGTCAAGTGATCACTTATATTTATTGATAATTTAGGAAATAATTAAATTAAGAGTTAGATCTTCATGTTCAAGTTCATTTACATAGAAGAACATTTATTGAGAGGTTATTTTTCTAAACAAATCTTAGCAATTTATGAGATTAATCTTGACTTTTGATTAAAGGATACTTTGAATTTACTTAAAAAATACTCTCTTCATCTTAAGATTGATGTTTAAGGTTTTTTTCTCTTACAAACCAATAAAGTAATTATTTCAATAGAATTAATATTTATTAAATGATAATTTTACTAAAACACCATTATTCTCTCTCTTAATTTTAATAAATGTATTATAATGTCTTTTAAGACAACATTATTTATAGCAGAACAAAATTAGAATAAATATTTAAATATCTCATTAAAAAGTTAAAAAGTGAGAACATCAATCAATTTGAACATTTTTTCAAAGGCTTAAATATCAATTATTTTGGAATAGAAGGAGGAGTGAACTCAATTTGACTATGCACATTAACAAACTATATGAGTTGATCCACCTAAAATAAATAAATAAATTTAAATAGAAAAAAAACTTAAATATAAAAAAATTCATAATTTTAGTAATACAATTCAATTTTAATTTCAGTCTTTCGTGAATATAATAGTCAAATTTTGTTATTTTTATGATAATAAATGAAAATTTACACCCAGACACTTTTTTTTGAACTGCTACACACTCAAGATGGCCGTAAATCGTCATCAATGAAATATTATTGTGATTAAAATGTTATTAATTAAAGTAATTGCATCCTTTGCATTTTTTATATGAAGGAAATAATTGTGTTTTATTAATAGTTATAGAACATCGTCTAATTTTCATTATATCTTTTGCAAAGATTTATATATAAAAAACACGAATATAACTATGCAAATATTGAAAATGAAAATTGTGATTTTTTTTATAATAATCAATAATAAATAAATAAATCATTCTTGAAATTAAACAATTGATCATATCTCCTTGTGTTGCTGTAAGTAAAAACAGTGATTTTTTTTTTAATAGACCTATCTCCAGCATGCTAACCAGTGGAAGGGCTTGTGATTTTATAGACTTGGATGCTTAAACTAATGAAATCCAAGAAACATATATATTAGTGTCTTTGGTGAACCCTTCTTTCTTGGATACCCTCATTAATTATTTGCACTTGGATATGGACTTTTGGAGAGATATTTATTGATTCATTTATTTTATATAAAATAAACAAAATGTGATACACTAGTAGTCAAAGATGGTGCCACGTCAGCGAAAATCTAAGGGGGACCCACCAACCGAAGAAGAATAAGACGTCCTCCACCACCTTGTATTCTTTCAATAATACACCATTCAATGCATAAACAGATAAACTCCATTCATTCCCATACATGCATACGTGGCCACCATTTACCTGTATTACCTGTCGGCACTTCACATCCACCGCACGATCAAACCACACCCTCAATCAACGGCTCCAAATCTCCCATGCCCCACAAACGTTCTGCTCCCACGGATTCCACGCTACAAGTACTCGTGTTCATTCCAAGTAACGGCAAAATTAGTCATGTAATTATGCCTAAGTCGGTGGTATTACTCATTTAAATGATTAAAATACCTTATAAGTTTTCGAAGGTATACGTTTTGTTAAATTAATTTTATGTCACAATTTTTTTATTGATTTAACTTATATATAGAACACATTTAATTTACTAACACATATCATTTTAATTTAATAAGTAATCTCAAGTTCATTTATAATTATATCATATATTGGATAGAATTTGTCATCCATTGTCGACTCAAAATGCATGATTGGTTAATTAATTAAGGTGAAATTATTATAATTTAATTAAAAAAATTGAATTCAAGTATTAAATATTATACTAACTTACTAATGATTAAGGGGATCTAATTTAGTGAACGTATAAGTGATGGTAAATATTTGATAATGTTCCTATGCATAAATAAAGAAACTAACTTAACAACTAAGAATATAGCCAAAGATATATCATTTAATGCTAATATAAGTTTCACTTACTAATTTAATTATGTATCATATATTACTAATATGACCGATGAATGATGTTACTTGTATGATGGTGCAGTAATTTCACTATTTATCCGTTTGAATTTCGCGACACTTTAAATTCAAAGCCACTCTGTGTTGAAGAGGCACAGCGCAACTTGTTTATCGGAACGTTGCTATAAACGTTGTTGTTTTCAGATAAACACGTGACTATCTATCTATCAATCGATATCTCCGAGTTCAACCGAACCAAACTCGGAAGCTATGGCAGAGCTCCAAACCAAGGTCGAACCTGTTACGGTCCCGGCTCCGGCTCCGGTGGAGCCCGAGCCACCGCTAGCTGAGGCTCCGCCGCTGGAGAAGAAAGCGGTGGCGGTGCCACCACCTGTTCCGGCTGCGGCAGAGGAAACCCAAGCTCTTGTTGTTGTGGAGAAGGAGAAGGAGAAGGAGAGTGAGTTTTTGTTCTTTCATGTTTAAATTTCCAAACTTTTGCTTTGTTTGAATCATGGGTTACCGTCAAAATTCAAATTTTACAATTACATGCTAGCTAGTAGCTTGGTTGCTTTGTCTATTGTGTTGTATTGTTTTTTTGGAGTATCCATGTTAACATGGTGTGAATTATATTCAATAACTTTGTTCAGTAGTAGGAATTATTTTGTATTCTTTTGTTATCACGTATATGAGAATTCCTTGCTCAAAAATAATATATTCATTTGTACCTTTATCATAAAAAAATTTATGTGTCGATGATTAATCTTCATTCACCGTGAATTGTTTTATTTTGCGACTGTTTGGTTGATGAGAAAACGTTGGAAAATTGAAGGAACATGAACAGTGTTTGTAAATTCACTAAATTGTCTCACAGGTCTCTTACCTGGTTTTAATTTGTATTGTTCCACTTGACTTTCTTTTTTAATGAACCTTTTTTGTTTTTATGAAAATGTTTTGGAGCTTGATTTGTATAGTTGGTTTTGGCTCAGTTCAGTTTATTATTCATCCACAAGTTTTCTTTGGTGTACTGCTCTGTGCTTCTTTTTGGTGTTGATTGGTTTCCAGGAGAATAATCATGGGTTGTCATAAAAAATCCAGCTTTAAGTGATTGATATGTCTAATTTTGGTTAGGTACTATAGAGTGTTGAGTGTGATGTTTGTGAATGTTCTGTTCTTTAGTTTCTGTCTGGTTTCTGAGAAAGCGTTGGGAAATGGGAAATCAAAGGAAAAAGAACTATGGCTCTGTAAGAACTTCTTTTTGCAATTTTACTTATTTTTGGTAAAGTTGTTGCAATTTTACGGATTTTAGTATTGTTTTATTTTTTCATCGGTTATATATTTTGTTATCCTGTTTTATGTTTCATGATTTTTTATTTATTTATGGGATCTAATGATTTTCCATTTTCCTTTTGTTCCCCTGTGAGTGTTTATGGTATTTTTGGTTGGAAGGAAAGAAATTAAGGAGTAAAGAAAATAAGATGATGTATTTTCTTCTATTTAGTTAGAGAAAGAAAAAAAAGTTGATTTTTTTTCTTTTCACATTTTCTTCAACTTATATTTCAAAACTTTCTCTCCTTTTTTATTTTCCTTCTACCATACCAAACAAACCCTTTTAAAGATGTGAATTAGAAAAATTTTAAGGAGAAACTTTTTCATTTTGTATGTTCCAATTCTAATAATTCATTTAACATCTTGGCTTACTTATCTGACTGTTCATGGTTCTCCATCAGTGATCTTCTTTGGGTTGCCTTTCAATAATTAGCTGTGTATTCTTTCTTTGATGTGTCTTCTTAATGGGGTAACCTCACTTTCTTTTTGGCTTGCAAAAGTTGGTTCCACCTATTCTTTATGTTTATTATGGAAGCATAAATGTTTATCTAGTTAACTGTACTAGTTTTTTCGTGAAGTTAACTGAACAATATTTATAGTATATATTCTTTCATTGTTATAAATTCATTTATACGTGTCTAACTAGGCTGTACTAAAGCAATTTTCTTTCGACAAAAGCATGTTCATCGTTTCTTGTTCTATACGTCAATGCACAATTTCTTTCCCTGTCCCAATAAAGTGATTTTTCATTAGGCCCCCCAATTTGTCAAAAAATATTGCCCCCCATGTTGGGATGAAAGGTCTTTTTCCACTTTGGCTAATGATGCTTTGATTACTAGGAAAAAATTATGCTAAGCATTTTTCTTATCCAGCTGGCTTTCTTTAAATTAGAATCTGATCATGAAAGCCAGCATGCATTCTTTACCATTGAAGCAACTTCACCTTTGAGATCATTGCTTTTCTTTACCATTTTACTTTTGATCTACAGAGATACCAGAACCTGTAAAAAAGAACGCCTCTGGTGGATCCCTTGACAGAGGTTGGTGTTAGACTTTTCTCATGTATTAGTTCACATTGTCTTTAGAATATTTGATCTTTGATTATATAGTATTTACACTTTTAATATAGCTTTTTGTTTCATAAGTAACTACTTGAATTTGTCAATTTGAGAAGCACTATCTAGTCTATGGACACCTTTCAAATGTACATGCATGGATTTCTAGTTGACTTTCTCTATATCTTGCTATGTAACATGAATATGTCTTCATACTAACTTATGTTAAGGAAACCTCTTTCTAAATATGCTTTCTAGAGATGACGGTTCTCCAATTAATTTTTTTTTGGATGGCATATATCTTTCTTAACACAAATGACTGATGCAATTCTATGGTGTACAGACATTGCTCTTGCAGAAATAGAGAAAGAGAAACGGTTCTCTAATGTGAAGGCTTGGGAAGAAAGTGAAAAATCCAAAGCAGAGAATAAGTAAGTCTTTATTTTAATTCCATTTTGCACTTCGTCCTTCTAGGTATAAAATCAAGTTACATTCCAAAAAAAGAATCCTCACTTGAAAATAGACAATCTATCAAATTAGTTCTATGTCGATACGGTTTGCATGACACAATAACCCAACAAATCAAAACCCTTCATAAGTTCATATGCTTCAAGATCATATGAGGACTATATTTAAGATGTGGCTAACCAGAAAAAAAAAAAAAAAATTAAGACTTTTGTGATCTTTAGGCCAATATATTAAGGGAGGAATATTTCCACAAATTTAAAACGTCATTTAACTTTTTTTTTTTTTTATTGTGTGTCTTTGTGTTAAGAAATTATTGTTATCTGTTAACAGAGCCCAAAAGCAGCTCTCTGCTGTTGCTGCTTGGGAAAACAGCAAGAAAGCAGCTCTTGAAGCTCAGCTGAGAAAAATTGAGGTATTATTTGTTGCTCAGTTATTGGTTGATACAGTGACATAGTTTTTTCTATTATTCATGATCCATGTTTGGCATAATTCTGAACATTATAATCAAGATAAGAAAGACAAAATAATGTAAGAATTTATGTTGTCCTGTGTTAGATGGAATAATATACATGATTCTGTTGACACAAAAAATATCCAGATTTTTTATCCAATAAATTCTCTTTTCCTCACCCCTTGTCACATTCTTACCAGACATGTGGAACCATTATCCAATTACTCTCTTGCTTTTGTCAAAATGGTATCAAATACCTATGGAGTCCCTAATTGAATCCATTTACTAAAAGAATTAAGCTTTTATTAATGAAATGAGCAGCTACAGTCTGGAACGCACTAAAGTTGATACTTATTTTATAAATAGATTTTGTCCATATCCATTTAACAGGTGAGCTATCTCTTTCTATCATAAGAATACAAAATAGTATATAAAACACTCCAATTTTGACAGCAGAAGTTAAACATGGCTTCTCCTCGGAGGGACCCCCTTTTCTGCTTCCTTTCCGTTCAAAAGGATAAAATTTAAAAGGAAAAATATTCTTTAACACATTTTTTAGTTTAATTTTGTCACAGTCAATATAAAGATTTTTATATTATTAATCAATTAAAATTTATTCTAAATATTACTCAAGTAATTATCATAAAAGTTAAATAATCTTATAATACACGACCATTTATGATGATATTTACATGCTAGTGTATTTTGTTTATATTTTTTAATTAAGAGGGCATTCTAATTAAATTTATTTATGATATTCAAATAATGGAAATGAAATTAAATAAGATTTAATGGAGCGAAATATAGATAAACAAATAGTGTATATTTGGACAGAATTGATAAAAGTTATAAGTTTGATGGAGGGTTATATATGTCGTTATCTCTAAGTTTTATATGTTTCTTTTTTAGTCATTTTCTTCTTCATCTCCTCAATCTTTTTTTCTCTCTTCTTTTTTGTTATTTTATTTATCTTTTATTTCAACTTTCTCGTATCTATCATTGAGTTCATCTACTATCAACTTCAATTAATTTGAGTTGAACAAGCAATTAACTTGAATTAAAAGTGTTGTTAATGTTGTTAATTCAAATAATTGAACTGAACTTTGAATGTCACATAAAAACATACAAGCACTTAAAAGAGTATCGCATTCATATTTTTAACACACTCGAGTCTAAGCAGGAACAACTAGAGAAAAAGAAAGCAGAATATGGTGAAAAAATGAAAAACAAAATAGCCTTGGTTCACAAGCAAGCAGAGGAGAAGAGAGCAATGGTTGAAGCCAAGCGTGGTGAAGAAATTCTCAAGGCAGAGGAAATAGCTGCAAAACACCGTGCAACTGGAACCACTCCAAAGAAGGCCTTTGGATGCTTTTAAATTTTTATTCTTTTTTTTTTGTTGTGTTTTTGTGTCTGATGTCATAACAATAATGAAATTTTTGTCTATAATATTTTCTTGTTTGTTTTTTAAATGTTGTTTATGTGTGTACGAAATGGAAAGGGGGACACTATGAAGTTTGTGACATACAGAACAGCCTCTAGATCTTTTTGTTAAGATGAAGTGTTCTATGCTGTTTATTCATTTGTTTTTTTCATGACAGAATCATTCTATTCATCAAGAAATAGATTTTCTCTCTCTTCGTTATTAAGAATTATTTTGGAGTGAATCTATAATTTTTATCTTGAAATTATAATGTTCAGTTGAATTGTTCTAAAAATAAAAGAAAGGGAAAAATAGTTTTTAAAATTGTAAATTATTTGCTTACTTTGTTGTTAATTAATTGGTGTCACACCAACAAAAAGTTGATATGAGTGGTATTAAGTTTGATTCCCTTAATCAAGGTTTTGGATTTAAACTTTGTAGATGAAAAAATATGGTTGAGAGGAACGATTTTACTAAATCAGATTTTCTGACAGAGATTAATCATTTGCAAAGACTGATCGATAATTCATGTCAATATCATATATCATTGTCAACAACAGAAAATTAATTGGTGTCTCAACAATGGTGTTGTTCCCATCCTTACCCGTTACCACAGGACATTAATAAATGAGAATCATAATTCATAAATAATTTTGCAACAATTTTGCAACTTCACACATTCAAGTGAGTTCCTCCAGGTTGCTACGACATAAATTGGGACGAATTTGAAGTTTTATAAGAAAATGTGAATAATCTGTATGCCTATTTGAGGACAGTATTTAATGATGCGGGGCTTCAAGGACTATAGGCGAGTGCTTGGTTTTATGCAATAATAAATAAATGTGCGCAGCAGTATGATCATCGTTGAGTATCTTAAGATAGTTGCACACTTGCACGTACTTTGTGTTTCTCTTAAAATTAATTAATCAAAAGAGTCCTCGGGTTAACTATTTACCAAGGAATATAATTCAGTTGATTGAATGCGTAAGTTGTTGTAAATCCTCTCTTCAATTCATACGGATTCAAACAAAAAAGATTAACTATTTATTTTTGTAACCGTTGCTTGTGTAAATGGTTCATGGAATGGAGATAAAGTTGCTCTTATAATTTTATCGGTTCAAGAAAGGGGCAACTGCATGATTGCAACTTGTTTGCAAAAGAGACTGCTTAAAAGTTACAATAATAATCAAATTACTTGAGTAACTAACAAAAAAAAAAATCAAATGGTGAAAAGTTGAGAAAGAAACAGTGGTACCAAAAGCAATATCCACAAATATTTTGTTGTCTGTGAAAATAAATTAGTGGAAGAGCTCTTGTTACACAATATCAGAATTTCAACTTTCAGTTATACAAAAGCATGAGAAGCAAATCAAATCTCCTAAAATAAAGGAAGCTCAATGAAAGATCATAAGAGTAAGAGAATAAAATTTTGAGGTATTAACCAGAACTTATCATGTTAACCTCGTGTTAGCAGGACTACTCCTCGATATCAAACACTTTGCTTTGAATTTATTCAAAGTCACTGAGAGTTGAAGAGGCAGGGCTTATTTATAAGAACATTGCTACAAACGTTGTTTCAGATAAAGATGTAACAATATTATAGGAAAATGTTGCAAGGACCATTCCATGCATGTATGCTATCCAGTGCTTAGAGAAAGAGAGAAAAAAGAGATATGCAAGTGTAATAGGTCATAGATGTTGATGGAATATTCATAAAATAGGGTTTTTTCACTTGTCACCTCTCATCTATGTATATCTGAGTCCAAAGCTATGGTAGAGCGCCAAACCAAGTTTATTCCGGCAGCAGAAGAGATAACCAAAGCTCTTTCTGTTCTTGTTCTGGAGCATGAGTATGAGTTTTGTCTTTCTAAATATAATTTCTAGAGATGATATATGGTTCACCAATTAATTTTTACGGATAGCATATGGTATTTTCCTTAACAAATGACCGAAACACTTCTTTGGTGTACAGCTATTGCTCTTGCAAAAATAAAGAGAAAGGTTGTCTAATGTGAAGGCATGGGAAGAAAGTGAGAAAGCCAAAGCAGAGAATAAGTCTTTATTTTAATTTCATTTTGCAGTTTGTAGTAACTTGGCATAAAACCATGTTACATTGTGTAAAGAACCCTAACTTTAAAATAGACAATCTATCAAATAAGTTCTATGGTGATACGGTTTGCATAACACAATAACCCTCCGAGTACAAACCCTTCATAAGTTCATACGCTTCAAGATCAGATGAGGCTTATACTTAAGATGTGACTTACCAAAAAAAAATAAAAATTAAGATGTGATTTGTGATCTGTATGTCAAGATGTTATGGGAAGAATGTTTCTACAAATTTACAGTGTCATTTAATTTTTTTTTAGTCTGTTTCATTATGTTAAGTTTTTCGTAAACTTGAGAAATTGTGTTGCAGGGCACAAAAGGGGTGTTCTATTCTTGCTGCTAGGCATAACAGCGAGAACGCAGCTCTGGAAGCTAAGACTAAAGTTTTGAGGTAATACTAATAAAAACTAACAATCAACAACTAATATTTGTCCATAAAAAAACTTGTTGTTCAGTTATTGGTTGACAAAATGACATTGTTTTGTCTATATTCATGATATCATGATGCATGTTTGTCACTGCACATAGAGAAGCACGTCATTTTTAAAGGTGTATTTTTTTTTTAGTTGAAGATATAATTCTACACAATATAATCAAGATAAGACAAAACAAAGTAAGGATTTATGGTGTCCCATGTTACATCGAATAATATACTTACATGATTACATGCTTCTGTTGACACCAAAATAAACTTAGATTTTTTATCCAACAAATCTTCTTATCTTCACTCTTGTCACTATATTGAGTTAAGTGGGTTCACATAAAGATACAAGCACTTAAGAGTATATTGCATTCAACTTTTTAATAACACTCTCGTGTCTGTGCAGGAAAAAATAATAGAGGAAAAGAAAGCAGAATTTTATGACAAAGTGAATAACAAAAGAGCCTCAATGCACAAGCAATTAAAGGAGAAGGCAACGATTGAAGCCAAGCTTTGTAAAAATAAAAAAAGAATCTCAAGTTACAGAAAAATGCTGCGAATTACCGTGCAACAGGACTCCAAAGAAGTTCCTTGGATGCTTTTGTAGGGTCTGATGTCATGGCAAAAATGAAATTGTCTACAACTTTTCTTCCTTGTTTTTAAATGTTGTCCATGTGTGTATGAAATTGAAAGGGGAACATTATGAGTATGTTTGCTAATTAAGGTTTAGTTGTTTTATGATAAGGTTTAGATTATGAGTATGTTTGCTAAGTAATTAAACAAAGATTTTCAGTTAATTTCTATAAGATGCTTTGTTCCATCTTTTTCTTTTCCACAAAAGAATCATTCTTACCATGAAACATCAAGCGATAGATTTTCTCTTTATGGAAGATGATGACGTTTAATATTTTTTACTAATGACTAGGAAGATACCTTTTGTGCTTCTTATCGATTTTCAAGTGTTTTTGTTTAATATTAGTTGCACATAAAAGTGATAAAACAAATGAACACGTCAAAATCATAGACTACAGACTATACAGAAACGGAATGTGTTTAAAGTTGAGGGTCAAAACTCTAAAGAGCTCATGGGCCAATGTTGTATTACATCTTTCCAGCTCTAAAGTTAGTAGTAATTTAAGTGTGTAATTTTAGTGATTACATGTAAATAGTGATACGGTATATCAATAATCGATATGATATGGGATATATATGAGTGTATCAATATAAATTTCAAAATTACATATAAAAAATTAGATTAAGAAATAACAATACACTAATTTCAGTCAACTAGTCGCATTTTTACCGGTCCTTAAATGTGAAAGCCTAATAATAATCAAATTTCTGCAATGTCATTAATGCTGAATAACCGTTGTACTCAGCTATAATTACTAGTTCATTTTCTCCAATTCTAATAGCATGTTTGGATTAGATTAATTTGTTGAAAGTCAAAGGAAAAAATAGCAGCTTCCACTTTTTTCACATTAATTTTTGGTTTTCGGTATCAATTTTGATAGTTATCCAAACATGCTATAAGTCTACAAAATAGCCAACAAAAAGCTACATGTCAGCATATCAACAACATCATACGTGCACTAATTAAGGGTAAGGAAGGGTTGGTGTCTCATAATTCTAAGAAGCTCATGTCATTGTTTATAGGAAAGTCCAACAAGAGCTGCAATGAAGTGTCACAAGAGTCATGTTCTAGTTCACTAGAGCTTGATGATGAATCAGAGACAATTTTCTTAACACCCCACAAAAACTCCTTTTTGACAATGCTTGCTGGGGTTGAGGAAGCCAAATCTGTTGTGGTGGTAGTAGTGGTGGCAGACAGGGACTCACATTTGATTGAAGATTCTGATTTGTGGACATCACGAAAAGATTCTCCAACTTCAGAGTTCCAAATGCGGAGGAAGTAGTCAGAGTCAGTTTTGCTGTTGGTGGTGTTTTTGAAATATGGTTCCCTTGAGAGCCTGGCCTCTGCTTCAAGCCTTGCACTCTCCCACTGGGCCATGTGGCGGGTTGAAGTGGATGATGCATGGGCCTTGTCATGTAGGTTGTGTGGAGAGGCTAGTGGTTGGTGGGTTTGTGGGTCCAGGCCCATGCAAATGAGACGTTTCTTTAAGTGGGTGTTCCATAAATTCTTGATCTCATTGTCTGTTCTTCCTGGTAGCTGAGAGGCTATAGTAGCCCACCTGTGAATTTGTTCATTTGTTGAATATTGTCAAAATAAGAAAAAAAGAGAAATTATTATACAGTCTGAAACTATTATAATCTCTACTAATATCTACATGACGTAACTGAGTTTACTAATTTTTTCTCTTATTGTTCGAAAAATTTGAGTGTATTACGTAAAAGTTGATCAAGACTATAGATACGTGATGATCCTATTGTACTTAATAATTTCTTATAAAAAGGACATGCAATTGTTATTAACTGCACTGAAATTTGAAAATATTAATTGGAGACCTCAATGATGATAATTGTTGTTCATATGGCCCAAGATGTCTTTCCTTGGGGTTCAAGAAATAAATGGTTCTAAAAAATAATATTAATGAAGGACAATCAATAAATAGTGAAATTGGCATACAACTTTGTTAATATTAGTCTTTGATTCATAGAAGCTAAATCTAAAGTTTCTGAACATATTGTCAATCAAATTAAGTTTCAAGGATTATTTTGACTAATAAAATGTGTATTCACCACACACACACACAAAAAAAAGACTAATGAAATGTGCATTTAAGCACTAATTTGATTGAGAACATCTTCATGCAAGCTCTGGTGGTGTAATTTAAATCATTTAGGTTTTAATTCAAGCAAGAACATATATTTTAAGCTTAAATATATTTTTGAAAAAGATAGAATTTTTTATATTTGGTTCCTATAAGTTTATTTTCTAATCTTAGTTCATTTAAGTTGACGTTTTTTCAACTTTGGTCCGTGTAAGATATTTTATTCATTTTTAGTCCTTATAATTTTATGTTTTTTCAATTTTGGTCCTGTAATTTTATTTTTTTTTATATTTATAGTTCCTTTTAGTTCGTGTGTACATGATCAAAATTGGAAATGCAAATTTACATGACTAAAAAGAGTAAAATATCTTATAATGATCAAAATTAAAAAGATACAAATTTATAAAAATTAAAATTTAAAAAATAAATTTATAGGAACTACAAATAAAAAAAACCTTAATTTCCATGAACAAAAATTTTGTTTTTATCCATATAGTAACATGAAATTTGAATCTTTTTCAAGAGTTATTCCATACAAGACAAAGATAGACACAAGATTCAAAAGAGAGTTAAACCTTGTGTCTTTCTCAATTTTGTTTTTATCCATGTAGTAATATAAAATTTGAATCTTCTTCAAGAATTATTCCGTACAAGACAAAGATAGACACAAGATTCAAAAGAGAGTCAAAGTTTATGTCTTTCTCACTCTCCTGTTGCACAATAGCTGCTTCAAAGAGAGAAACAGGAAATTTTAAACCAGTAATGTTATTTGGTATGAGAGTTATGTTACGAATTGGAGTACGAAAAGTAGGATTGATAACCATACAAGGTGGAGTGGTTATGAAAAGATTTTTTTACATAACTTGCATATCTCTCTTTTAAGTTTTTAACCAATCACATTTCTTCCTAATTGTTTCCCGAAATATTTTTCGCACCAAATAGCATTTTCCCATTTTAAACACCAATATCATATCAAACTTTCAATTCCGAAATATCTGCCATTAACAGAGATTTGGACTCCATATTTTTCGCACCAAAATGCATTTTCACATAATAATGAGTTGAAAGACAAGAACTAGAACATTGACACTTCAATTCTCTAATGAAGCAAAGTTATATAAGTTTGAAAAAGTATGGATGAAAATGTATCTCTATCAGGGATATCTGGCTTGCCTGTATATTTAAAGTCTGGTCTGATTTGACTTGTTTATTACAAAGGTTAGACTAAGACTTTTTGAAAAATCTATTTAAATGAAAAAGTCAGGCTCAAGCTTTAAAAAAAGCTTGTTAGACTGGTTTATTTAATATATATATATATATATATATATATATATTAAAACTTAAAAATAATATATTTTTTTCTAAAAATATTTTTTTATTATGAAGGTGGATGATCAATTAGTTTAAAAAATCACCTTGAAAATCTCATAAAATGATTATTACTTATTTGAAAATATAAGTAAGATGTTGAGACATTTTCTTTTTTAAAATTGTTTCTTTAACTTTTCTAAATTTATTTAAAGTGTTTTGTAAAATTAAATTTCCTATTAAAAATAAGTTTTTTAATAGACTCGTAAGTCAAATCAGACTTTTAAATAGGTCAGGTTAAATCTAAAAAAGAAATCTATGACAATAAATAGGTTAGATCAAATTTTATGTTTTTAAATCAGACCATGATCAAACCTAACCAAATCTGACATGTCATGTCGTGTTTCCACCTTACTAACACAACATAAGAATTGAAATAGATATTTCCATCATTTAACAAATTTATGTTAAAATTTTGTGTCTCACTCTTAGTCAACATTAAGTACCTATTTCCAAGGATACCATGAAGCTGTATGATTAGTTTTTCTTCCTCAAGTGTAAAGGAACCACGTTTAATATCTGGTCTGAGGTAGTTTGTCCATCTTAGCCGGCAACTCTTACCACAACGAAGAAGACCTGAAAGGGAGGGTTAAAGACAAGTTATGTAAAGCAAATATAAAAAACAAACTGTTCATGTGAAGAAAATCTACAAATGGACGAGTAAATTAGCACTTGGTTAGCTTATGTGTAACAAACCCAATAAAAATGAAGGCCAAGTTTTCCGTTGAAAACAAAAAGAACCAACACAAAAACATGACCTGATATTTAGAAACAAAATGGTTATTAATGTAAAATCTACAACTAAACTTAACTTGAGTACATATTTCAAATATATTCAATGCGTAAAAATATTTCTATTAAAATTTAAGAAAACGTGGAGTAAACACTTAAACTCAAGTTCATACATCGAGATAGAAAGAAAAAAAGAAAAGAAAATTACATATATGATAGATAATATGATGTAATATAAAAAGAGAAAAAAAAAATAGATGTTAATAGAATGTTTGGATGATTTAATGTCCACATATTAATACTCTAAAATGAGAAGCGTTAGTATCATGTTCTTTTTAATTGATCAAATTTCATTAAAAATTACAAAATTATGAGGTGTGATATCTTAAATAAGGAAGGAGTCAAACACAATTTTGTTATTTCTAACCATTTTTTGCAAGTGTGTTAAAGCCGATTTCAGATAAAAGCTTCTCTACCTAAAGGTGCAAAGTGCAGACTTACCAGCAATTTAAAAAAAAAAAAAAAAAAAGAAAGAAGAAGAAGAAGCTAAATTTAAGGAACATATGATTAATATCAATGGAAAGCTAGCTTCAAAAGTAGCATCTTTCATTGCTTTCTAAGTGTAACAAAAAGAGGGGGGAACTTTTGTTTCCAAGTGAGAAAAAGTGATTTTTGAAGTAGAGTTTCAAAACATAACCACTAAAACAAGGATCTCAAGGTAGGGCATGAAAACCTGCTAAATTGGGGAGAGAACGCCAACTTCCATGACCACCATTCTTGTTAATATAATTAACAAGAATCTCATCCTCTTCAGCATCCCAAGGACCCTTCTTCAACCCCATCTTGTCACAACATGGCTTCCTTCCCATCCTTACCAACAAAGGACATTCACAAACTGAAAATCATAATAATATTCACATATTAATAAACCAAATATAAAAAAGAGATAGCAACATATATTTTTTAATTTTTTACACACACAAACCTTCAAGAGTGAGTTTCCTTGCACGTTGCTAGCTAGCACTTGAAGCCTCGAAGTGGTTATGACATAAATTTGGAAGGATATAAAGTTGTAAGGAAAAAATATTGTGTATCATTATGATCATTATGGCTATTCGAGGAGGCAGTATTTAATGATAGGGGACTTGCTGCAAGCACTATAATAAAGGTGTTCAAATTTAAAATGATTTAAAATAAAAATCAAAAACTGTTCAAAAAATCTAAAATCTAATCAAATTTATTCTTTTCAGGATTTTTTTTATGATTTTTTTAAACCGATTAGTTCAATTTGGTTTGCAGTGTATCACTTATTTTTATAATATTTTGTGTGTTATATATAAAAAGCTTATAGCTTATATAATGTATATTACTTTTTTTTAAACAACTTTTTAAGATATATTTTATTTAAAATAAATGAAATTCTACATATTTTTATGATATAAATTTTAACATATTTTTAATGTAATTTTATTTAAAATATGTAAAGAAAATATATAAATTTTAATGAAATAATATTTGAATAAAAATTATAAAAAATGAATCCAACCAAACTACATAATATTAATTTGATTTAATTCGAATTTTATTTTAAATCAAAACTAAATTACGTATATTTTTAAATTTAATTCAAATAAATTTTGGATCAAATATCAAATTAAACCGAACCACATTCAGAAGTGGAATCATGGTTCCACGTACATTGTGTGTGTCTTTTCTCTTTTGTTTTCTTTATTACATACTCACCGTTAGAATTGTAAGACCATCTTTATCTATGTCCCTGGTTACACAGCTTACTAAAATAATAGTAGTAATTAATAGTTAATCTAAGTTTTGATGAATTAATTTTAGAATTAATTATACAGTTAGTCCCTTAATTATAATTAAAAATTCGATTAAAATTTTCAATTATTAAAATATCCAATAAGATTCTGTAATTATTTAAAAGAATTCAATTGGATCCCTGAATTGTTAAAAAATTCAATCAAATCCTTAAATTATTTAAAAAAATTCAATTGGATCTGTAAAAAAGTTTCAGTTAGATTACTTAATTATTGAAAAATTTAATCAACATATATTTTAGACTAAAATGCAAATTTTATCCTCCTATTTTATCAAATTCATGATTTTAATCACTCTAATCTTTAATTG
>PYAF01005229.1:230432-244711 GCA_007407185.1 Glycine tomentella | reverse complement strand
AGGGAGATAAAAACTACATTTTAGCCTATATTTTATTATAGAAAATGACTTAATTGTAATGTTTAAAATAATTAAAGGACATAATTGAAATTTGAAATAATTGAGGGACTAAATTCAAGTGTTTTAAATAATTAAGTTGCTGAATTAAATATTTTAATAATTGAGAGATCAAATTAAATCTTAAAATATAATTAAGAAATTAATTATATAATTAAGACTTAATTTTAAGGAACTGTACTTGTATTAGTATAAACAGTTGGTGTTTTAAGTGAGAGGATCAAAAAAGAAGTTGCAATAATGAAATCTTATAAATGCTGTACGGGAGTATTTAGCTGACAAATTGATTTGAGAAAATATTTATTCTTTTCATTTTTTTATTCACTTTTAATTACAAAAAAAATGTCATATTATTTTCATTTTTTGTTTTAAAAAATCATATAAGCAAATACTAAAAATTATTTTTTATTTTTTTTGCTATTATTTTTTTTTAATTTTCTATACCAACTCAAAATAAAAAATAAAAACAGGAAATATTTTCTCAAATCAAATAGCCCCGTAGATTCTCATGTTTTTAGATTTTTTTTAAAAAAATACAGTATATATTATCAGAAATGCCTTATTAATCGTTTCTTAAGAACTGTACCAAAAATCGTTTCTTAAGAAAACCTTCTTATGAGAAGAAGTGGGAATCCAAAATTTCTAAATAAAAGAGAAGTTTAAATGAATTTATAATAATATTTCAAAAGTCTTTTAAATATATCAAATACATTCCAAAAATTATAATTTAAAAAAAAAACTTCTCCAATGGCATCTAAAAATAAAGTTCATAAAAAAAGGAGGTGAGATTTTCACTTTTGGTAAAAACACTACTCTTTTCCTTTCAAAATAATTATTGTCCTAAATTATTTTACACAAACTAAAAATAATAATAAATTAATAATGAGATAGAGTAATAATTTTATAAAATTAATGTTATATCATCTTTAATTCATTTTAGATTTTGTAATTTACCATTATATTATAAGAAAATAAAAAAATAATTAATATTACATTAAAAAATTAAACTAATTAAACTAATAATCTATTTCTCTCTCGTTGCTATTTAGTAGAGTCAACCAAATCGTTGCTATTTAGTAGAGTCAACCAAATCAAGGCTATTTTTTTTTTCAGTTGCCTCTCCTCCATCCAATTACTCCTTTGCACAGGCAAACCAACCATCTCAATACCACCAAAATGAAGCCTTGCCCCCTAAAAGTGCTTTTGGAAGAAGTGAAAGTGAAAGGAACAAAAAAAAACATGTATAATAATATTTTTTTCTTTATTTAGTTGAAGAGAATATGAAAAAAAAAATCTCAATAAAAGTTGATTACAAGATAAAAAAAATTTAAAATTTTCTTTCCTTTCACTTTTCATCCAATTTAAATTTTAAAATTTTCTTTTTTTCTCTTATTTTCTTTTCTTCTTATCAAGTAAGTCAAAAATCAAAATAAAAACATGCACACCAAATGCATGTTTAGTTGGGCGTCACATCCCACCAAAGAGAATTTAATTTAATTAGTTAAATATAATGTAAGTTATAATAACCTGTAACATTATCTCTTATTCCTGCATATAAAAAAAATTCACATATGATCCGCATTTTTTGGAGGTTGATGCGGATGCAAACACACTACAAGTCACCACTTTATTTTAATTTTTTTTATATACATCTTTTATTTATCTTCAAATCATCGTATTTAAAATACAAAACATAAAAGCTGCATGATAAAAGAAGATAAAGGGTGTGTGTTCTTTATCTAAGGTTTTTGTTTTTGCACATAAATGGCATGACAGATAAAAGCGGATGCAGTGAATACGATAGTGACTGCATTAAATACAGAATCAAGAAGAAGAAAAAAAAGTTAGTACTATAAGATTGAATAATGAACATGTACATCAATACATACAGTGACATGCTCAGAGATTTCAAAGGATAGACTGAGCGGAAACGAAGCATCGATGAAGGTCTAATTAATGACTTGCAGTGTACGGATTCAGCATCAAATAAGCATTTATTTTTCTATATTTCATGTTTTTCTATGCAGAAATAAGAATAATAAAATAAAAAGGGTAAATAACTATTTCTCTTCAAAAGAGGAAAACTATTTTTGTTCATGAAGGTGTCTACTCCATCAAAAAAGAATAAAAATTTTGATTAATCCTCTTAAAAAATATAATAATTACATCTTGTAATTAGTTTTGTGAAACAATTTTTTTATTAAATTTTAATATTAAAAGACTAATTTGATAACAAATATATTTTTAAAAGATTAATTTGATATTAAATTATAAATTTTAGAGCTTAACTTATCATTAATTTGTATATAAAATATAATTTTCATATTTTTACACATTAAAAAATTAAATTAAAATCTATATTGTTCTATATATTAAATTGTAATCGATTTATACATAATTTTGTTTAAAATATCATCAAATACTATATGTAAATATCTTTCTAAAAATAACTTAGTTTATTAAATTATAAAATGAATAATGATACATAAATATCTATGTTTTTTAAACATCTTTTCTTTTTCTATAAATCTCTTTTCATATAAAATTATAATATCTATAATATCTATATTTTTTTTACTTTTCTCTCACATTAGGTGTAAATGGATATATTTGGAGTCCATGTATAATATTTCTTGTAGAAAACTAACTTTTTGCCGGACCTAACTCTAGCTAGTTAGTTTGTGATTGACAAAGCAAAATGAGACAGAATAAAACATAATATATATATATATATATAAATTTTATTTGATGCATATTGTATTTTAAAAAATAAATTAGAATTCAATGTGCATGCCGTGAGACGGGATATTAGCGAGGTATGACTTGGTGTATTGTGCATTTTCTTTTCTCATCTTGTACGTCTGAGTGAGTCTTTCCATTTAGGTAATTCTGTTCCCAGTTCTATGTTCTAGATATTTGTATAGTTGTTTCCCCTCATATGGAATCTATTCAAAATAGTATTCATGGATTCTTACATCTAATATTTTTCTTACAATTTTGCCGAGTTAATTTTTCAAGAATAATAATATACCACACAATAAAATAGATGAATGAACTGATTGATTAAGTTTTCTGATAAACTTTCGACCAGACGATCCTTATCCTGCAGTGCTCAGCTTCGGGTAATAAATGCAATCCTAGCTGATATTTTTTTTATGTGTATTTTTTACTTTTTAAAATAATGAAAAAGCAACAGTGAGGTTAGATATAGTACCATATATCATTCCTCGAAAGTCCAGTATTAAAGACTCGATCAATCTAAATTCTAGATACAGATATATCCAAAAAAATAAAACTGAAACTAACGTATTATCCAAAAATTGGTGTGCAAATTTATGAGGATTATGAGGCATAGTTTCTTTTTTCTTTTTAAGGGAATTAGTCATAGTTTCTAAAGCTACCATTTGTCAATATAGACAAACCAACCAAGTCGGGCATTATCTTGTAAGACTTCATTTCACACAAAGTAACAATCCATTTCGGTGTGTTTAGTCCATTCATTCATGAAGACGCTGGCTAGCCTGGAAGATGTAAACATAACTGTCACATTCACTTCATATGTATTTTCTTTTCACCAAAAAAACTCATATTTTCTCCGGATTTAAATATAAAAAATGAACTAAATTTTAAGTTAATTAAAGAAGTTAGTTAATACTATTTAATGCTACTAATCACATTTGAAAAAGTAAACTGCCAACCCATGCAGGTTTAAAGATTCCATGAATTCAGAACAACAACTTCTCGCACCCTTCATCCCGTTGCGATCCATACCCAATGGATGTACAGTAAACAAATTACGAAATGTTTGTCCCATAAATACATATCAAAGTGTCCTGAAACAAATGTGTTTTCTAAAATAATGTCCCATATACAGTTGAACAAAACACTGAAAAGAGAATAGGAAAAGAGAACTTATACTAACTATTTGCTTTCTTAGATTTTAGAATCACTAGTTTTGAAAATATTTCCAAAATTTAATGGAATTTGAATGAGAAATTAATTATTGAAATGGTGTAGAATTGTTTTAGAAAAATTTATTATTTAAAAAAGTGAAGAAAACAAAAATGCTCTTAATTATACATTTGAATGAAAATATATTATTTGCAAATATACTAACAAATTGTTGACAAAGTTAAGGATTTCCTGTATAAAAACGAATTGAAAAGTAATAAACTGATGCTTGGAAATTTGCATTCTTTTTTACTTGAAAATGTGCATTCTACCCAATGCTGAAAATCCACGAAAATCAGAAGATACCCAGCAGAAAGACCATTTCAGTCCCATGTCTTCATAGCTTCATGAAATTAACAACTGAAAAAAAACAAAGGAAACTATCAAAAGAAGCTCCACAAGCTTGGTAAGGCCTTCGAGTCTTCAACGGCAATGGCCATGAAAACCCTAGCGACAAGCAATTGTGGATAAACCACCACCACCATGAACCATATGGCATAATATGAGCAGCAAATGTTGAGATTTCTACAACTAATTTACAATCTATAAGAGAACCCATAATGGCAAACTGATAGCATAAGGGTCTTGCTAATCATTAACCCTAGGACACTGATTAAGGAATCGAAAACAGAATATTTTTATTAAAATCCACAATGAAAATGCATTGGAAATCACAGTAGAGAATAGAGATATATTCATGACACTTTCATGAAAAGTTACTATTTTGAATTCCTTAGTCAGTGCCCTAAGGACACCGATTAACATTTGCCATAGGATAATAGCATAAGGAACATGTTCATACCAAGGTATATCATCCCTAAAACATTCAAATATAAAACTACAATACTAAAAACATGTAATGACAGAAGAAATCTGCAAATGTAATCAACAGAAACCCAAACTGGACCCAATAACCATCTGGCAGATAAAAGCCAATATAAAACTTTTTAAAGGTCCCAATAATGTTTCAGGGCTCCCAAAACCAGAATTAATCCGAAAGCACTCAGTAATGGGTCCCCAATAATACCCAGTTTTTGACAGTGCATCCTCTCATGCCAGGTTCCAATAATACACAATTTGTCACTAGCTTTGCAGATCCACTCATCCACCTACTTGAGCCACGGTCACACTAACCTGCAAGAAATCCACACGTCAGCAACAGCAAATAATTGATAAACCATGAGCTAAAACAAGTACGCATATACCAATGCATAGAACTACAAGATTAATTTAGCATATACAATCCTGAACATATTTAGTACATAAAAGGAATCCAGGCAAAACTTCATCAAAATATTTAAAAAAATGAAGATAAATCAAAATTGATGTTCCATGAATAGACAACTAATAAAACTACATATTTTTGGCTGATCACAACGCATTTATTTCATTCTTAAAAGAAATTAATTACAACATCCAAGTCCTTTGTGAGATAGATATTGAAACCAACTTGCAGTAACACTTAAAATTATTCATATTTATCTCCACTTTTAGAGACAACTCTTATCTGAATTTGGGAAATGCCCATTATAGATACGGAAAACATAAATCCTATCACTCACCACTGCTATTAGCCACAATTGTAAACACAACACTGGTATTTACAGCCAATCACCGGCAATAAATTGCCTGATCAATTTGTGGGGGAATCTGCTTTATTTCAGTTCCAAGTTCTTGTTCAATCCTATATCTGAAAAAAAGATGGAATGCATCAGAAAACATACAACAAATATCTTTAAAAAAAATCAATTCAAATGTAAATTACATACAGATTAAAGCGATCCTCATAGGTAATCAAGTTCACTGCTAAACCAAGGTGCCCAAACCTCCCAGAACGACCAACCTATCATCAGCAGAGCATCCTTTAGAACATGTAACATAACTAAATAGGTGAGGTAGGGAGTTAGCACAAATCAAACATAACATACCCTGTGCAAATAAGTCTCTGCATTCTTGGGAAAATCAAAATTAATAACAACATTAACTGCTTGAATGTCTATTCCTCTAGTAAAAAGATCTGCAAATGTTTCACATATAAATATATGAAAAACTTAAATTATTACAACAGTATTTGTAAAAGTAGAAAATCTAACCAAGAGTTTAATTATACAGATACATTAATATATCATGACAAAAACCCTACACCAAACAAATATAGATTATAAAATTATTGATTACTAAATTTTTCTTTTTAAAATAAAAATGCAGATATTATCAGAAAAAGAAAATGGACCAAAACCTAATAAATATTGCACATAATCATAACTGGTAGGATGGGTATCATTCAAAAGCAACACAAAAAAAAAAAAAAAAAAAAAAACTTTATTTTGCCCATTCATAGATTCTAAAGTGTCAGCAACGTACCGGTACAAACAAGATTTCGACATGCGCCATTACGAAAGTCGTGAAACACTCTGTTACGATGGTCTTGCAACATCTTTGCATGAATGTAGAAACATGAATACCCAAGTTCCGTGATTTTCTTAGCAAGGAGTTCAACCCGATTCACTGAATTGCAGAAGATGATAGACTGGTTTATTTGCAGCTGAAATACAAGCCATCATCAGCATTAGCATCATATTCACCAGGCAGCATATAAGAAAATCAAGAGAACAAAGAAAAAGCAAACCTTAGAAAATAGAGTATTTAGGCAGTGGACTTTCTGTCTCTCTTCCACGAATGCATAAAATTGTGTAATACCCTTCAGGGTTAGCTCATCCATAAGATTGATGACATAAGGTTTTTGAAGATACCTATCTTTGAAATCCCTCACAGTAACAGGAAATGTGGCTGAAAACATCAAGATTTGACGGGTTGTAGGAAGAAAATGAATCAGCTGCTCTATAGATGGTTGAAACTCTGGGGACAGAAGCTTATCGGCCTGACAAACACAAAAAGCTAAGCCTCAGACTGATAAGTAACAGTTACAACTGAAGACATAAATCTTAAAAGTGCAAAGAATGAACATGCACAATAATGCAAAAGAGAAGATATTCTGCTCAATATTTAAAACATGAATGAGAAATCAATGAACAGAGGCATCTGCTTCCACTACCAATTTGAAAACATTCACAAATACAAATTCCTAGTCCTAGCACATTGGACAAAAAATTAAAGAAACCTAAATGCACATCAGAGCATATTCATCGAATAAGATCCAATCACGATTCTTACCTTTGACTTCCTAAACCTCTTTAAATATGAAAAATGTTTTCCAAACCATTCATGCCTCTCAACCAAATTATATGAATGAGTGACTTACAGGTGAAATGTGTTTACCTCATCCATAACAAGCATAGCGCAATCTTTCAGAATACAAACACCTTTCTTGGCAAGATCTAATATTCTTCCTGGAGTTCCAACTAGTAAATGAACTGGTTGATATAAGCGCATTATATCATCTTTCAGGCTGGTACCACCTGTTGTAACCATAACCTGAATTTTCAAGTGCTTTCCAAGCTCTTTGCACACTTGAGAAGTTTGCAATGCCAATTCTCGGGTTGGGACCAGTATAACAACTGTATGACACAGAAAACATGGGTAAAGCAAATCATCATGCTTATTCAAAAAGTCAACAGCCATGAAATAACTGAAGATAATGCAGAATTGAATCATGAATCAACAATGCCACCAAAAATATATCACAACTATTTTCAATCATGAATCCAAGAATCCACATATCCCATCTTCATCTAAAATAACTTTTTGGTAGAATCAACAAGATATCCATTAATTTAAAGGGAATTTCAAAATCCTGTAACTAAAACATAGAGCTTTTACTAAAACCAGATGTCCAGTAGAGAATAAAGAGAAGACAAATAAACTCTGAATCAAACATTGTTTCATATATATATATATATATATATATATATATATTACTTCAATTCTGTGTAGGGTCATCTCAGATTTGTTGCACCGAGTGAAGACTGAAACTAAATACAATCAAATTGTTTCATGACAAAAACAGGCTACCAGATATGCTGATGGAACTGAGACATCTTTATATAGAGTCCTTTCAACTAGGCTATGAGAATCATGTGAAAAGTTAACGTAAGAGGACTAGAAGAGGATATCAAACCTTGAATAACATTATTGTCCTGATCAATTTTTTCCAATGCCGGAATGCAAAATGCAGCTGTTTTGCCAGTTCCGTTTTTAGCCCTAGCAAGAATGTCACTACCAGTAAGAGCAATCGGAATGCTTTCTTCTTGGATGGGAGAAGGCCTTTCAAAACCCTTCTCATATATTCCCATGAGCAGCTCACGCTTCAGAAAGTAATCCTCAAACTCATTTCCTTTAGTTGCCGTTACATCCTGAGGACCAAAAAGGCGGCAGATAAAGACAAACATGTAAATATTATAAAATAAAATTAATAATGAAAACCCCGTACGCATAGTAGCTAAACGGACTAATAAATGGATGGTATCATTTATTATGCCTTTCAAGTAGATATTAGAAATATTAAGTAATTATTTATACATAAAACATAATAACAGTATAACACTAAATTCAGAAATTTAAAACTAAGGGTAAATGCTAGGGGTATTCGTGGTGCCGTTGTGAAACTCAAGTGATATACACATAAAAAGCATAACATTGAAGTAATATGTAAAGTATTGCTGTTTGGTTCAGTTTTAGAAACACAAACCACAATCTAAACCAAACCGATCAGTTTGAGCACAAAATCATCCAAACAAATCCAAAAATTGTCGGTTTGGTTTGGTTTTGGGTTTTTTTTAGCGGTTTTCGTTTTTAGTTTGGATTTGAATAGCCCTAATAAATGCCATTGATTGCACTAGTTACAAGGAATAAAATTCAGTACATCTACTAAATCTGTAGACAAAGTATAAATAATTGAACTAGTTTGTAAAATCAATATGATTGTAGTCTAAATAACTGACAGTAATTCAACACAAGGCACTAAAAAAGACAAATCAATCAATGAAATTCCAGTTAAATTCTATGACAAGAATGATCTTCACCAAACATTTATAATGTATGAAAAACATGACTCCATACTTATAAGGATATGCAAAAACTAAAAGTAAGAAATTAGAAATATCACAAATAAGGTGTAATGCTCTAAGGATCTCAAAGAAAATATATAATTAACACAAAATGCACATAACAAATAACTTCAGGCATTACATGATGTTATTCCATGACCATACCTCTGTCTTATAGCGACTATCAGCTGGTGGAATCTTTAGTCTTGCTTTCCAATCTTGGGAACTAATAAAGGAAAACCAAAAAACAAATGAGGATTCTCTTATGTTGTGAAATAACAGAACAACTAGCAAGAAAATAGCTTCATCTAGCAGCAAAAAAACTAAGCCATACATTGTGATTTGAACAATTCCCAAGTTATTGTAAACTCATAATTTCACCAAAATAACTCATAATTAAAAATCCTAATCGTTTATAAACTTTACATCATAAACAGATAAACAAAAAAACATGTTTCAATCATTGTTATCAAAATTGTATATATTGTTATACAATTCATGTGTTTCTATTCAATTCTGAGACACAGCATACCGAGAATCATATGAATTGCAGGATTCTTTTTACGATGAATTGACCACTCGGATAAAAAGACTCAGAGGGCAATCCAACCAGACAAGGAGTCATGCAAAACAAGGTAAAAGTGCCGCACATCGGTTCTCAAAAGTGCACAAGCAGCAGCACATAGAAAGAAGGCCGGCAACACCACAACAGGACCTCACAATCAGGCTGGACAGACAACAGGATCTCTTTGATCTAGAGACGCCAAAAGAAGACAGGTTCCAGCAATACCAGTGTGATCAATGGAAGAACATAGAAATTCAATAACCCATTATATCATACAACGGATAGCACCGCAGACAAATAGAAGAAGTCGCATTCACATAGCATTTGAAATTTGAGTCGCACTCAAATAAAAATTAGCACAATATTAACTAAATAGTGGTAGAGTCGTGATCCACAGGAATTCCACAATGCAATAGTACTATAGCAGCGCTACAGCACCTATTTAACAACACTGGGCAATACACTATAACCGTATCCACCAGTCAATCCAGCATCGGATGCTACAATAGCATCACCAAAAAGCTAGACCACAAGAACACAGAAGTAAAAATCCTCCACTCAACAATGCAATCACAGCCATTGTTGGCCAATGCAGTTATGCACAAGCGACCAAACCAATCAAATTTTCAAATAAAGCTTTCACCATTACCTACACAATCAGAAACCAACATCAACCAAACATACCAATAACACCAACTCAACACTAACCCTAACCCTAATAACAAACCACGCATCGTATATATCGAAAACTACAATATACGCACCTCGAATCCACGGCTTCAGACTGCACGGTCTTCTCGACCTCGTCGACGGCGTTGGCATCCCTTCTCAGCCATTGCTGCTGCTGCTGCTGCAACAAATGCCTCTGCACATATTGCGCCTGTTGCTGCTGGTGGTACGGCGGCCGAGCCTGGAACGCGTGATGATTCTGGTTCAGGTTCGGGTTCTGGCTCAGGTTCGGATTGAAACCCCCGCGCCCAAGTCCCATCCCGGGAGGGTACCTCGCTCTATTGTTGTTGCTGTTGTTGTGATTCATCTCACCGATTCAAAACCCTAAGAACTTGACAAAAAAATTCTAACCTAAACTACCGAATGAATTTACAAATCGAGACGAAAACTACGCTTCTGAGGGGGGAAGTCTAGTATCATAGAGGGAGAGAGAGAGAGAGAGAGAGAGAGAGAGAGAGAGAGAGAGAGAGAGAACGGGTTAGGGTCTGCTCTTGGAAATTGGAGCGGAAATGGTTTCGGATTTGAAAAGATCTAGAGAGAGAGAGTGATGTAAGAGAGAGAAAGGGTTTTATGACGTTCTTCGAGTTCAACTCAACCCACGGAGAGAGAAGAAGAAGAAGAAGAGAGGGTTGATTTTTATATTTGTTGGTTTGGAAGGGTTAAGGTTGAAAGAAAAAGAACAAACAAGTGAACCACACAGAAAGTGAGAATGCAAAAAGAAACCTCTAACCTTCGTTGTTAGTTTAGTTCCCTCTGCCTTTTCTGGGTACGATACGAATTTCTTTATTTTCTGGTTATTATACTTTGGCCCCAGTTCTTCCTTTTATTGTCTAGAGTTCCCCAGTTTCTTTTCTCTCTCCATATTCATCATTTGGTGAGTCGGATCCGAGACACGGGAATGCAAACCTCAAGTTTGTTTTTCACTGATCCGTATAACCTTTGTTGGTGTTTCGTGCTTTTTACTAGATACTAGGATTTTAGTCAATGCAATCCACAAAGGCACAATGTAAATATCTACTCTGTATAGCTAAATTTTTTCATAAATGAATTATGAATTGTATTTTAGTTAATTTATGATTAGAATTTTAATTAATGAAACCCACAAAATAATTTATTTTACATTGCTGAAATTTATCATAAATAAATGAGTTTTTTAAATATTACTTCAGTTAATGTGATCTTAAAAATAAATGTTTACTTCATATAACTAAATTTATCACAAATATATATATATATATATTTTAATAGTGCTTTAGTTGATGTATTTAACAAAATAAATATTTACTTTCTATGAAATTTATCATGAATAAATGTGTTTGAATATTTAATTATATTATAATGAAAATTTTAATAAATAATTTTTTAGCATATTGATTATGTTTTATATTTATCATAAATAATTTATATTATATTAAAAAATTACTTTTAACTATTATAATTTCATTTAAAAATATTGAAATTCAATTTTAAAAATAAAATAATAAATTGAAATAGATAATATATTAAGAAAAATCTCTTTTTTAAGGAGATTAACAAAAATCTCAAAATCCGCTTTCGTTGAATATTTTGGTTTAAAAGCACTCTTGTTGAATGATAATTCTTAAAAATGCCACTTAGAACATCTTTAGTGTTTGATCTTATGTAAAGATCTTGAGCTCAAGATCTGATTTTCACAAGATCTCCCAATAAAGGAAGTGGAGAGATCTCCAACATGGAGAATAGGTTTTTGTACAAGATTCCTCAAGATCTACACATTATTCAAAAAAAAAGAATAAATTTTTCTCTCTTTCTCTCTCCCTAAGATCTCAAAATGAGATCTACCATTAAAGAAAAAAATTAGAGAGATCTTGAGAGATCTTTAATCCTATGTGATAGTATAGGGTCCACTAAAAAGTAGTCTAAGATCTTAATTTAAGATATACAACTAAAGATGCTCTTATCCAGAAAAAATTAAATTAAATTTGGTGCACTTTCTCTCTCTCAAATAAGAGTAATTTAGACAATTTTCTTTTAATTTTCATTTATTTAATAAATCATATTAATTAGTGCGCTTAATCTGTCAAAAAATTTAATTATGCATTTAATAGAAAATGGATATTAAAACTTCACATTTATTAATTATTAGGTAGTATACACGAGTAAAAATAAATATTTTATCATATAAAATTACTTTACTATAAATTTAACAACAATTAACATAATAATTTTATGATACATTATTGTTTATTGTTTTAACAATAATCAATTATTCATTTATTACTTTTTTTCTATTTTTTTAATCATTGGAACAAAAAAAACAAACAACAAAGAAAATTACACCCTTGTATGAGAACATGTAACATCCAATGTAAGATTATATCTCAAACCAAAGGGGCAATTTCTGAAAAGAGAAAAAGAAACTTGCGAATTAGCTCCATGCTTAGTTAGCCAATCCGCACATGCATTTGTCTCTCGGAGAGTATTTTATTAGTCAGAAACTAAGTAACAACTTCAAAAGATGGAATACTATTGATATCAGAAGCAAGAGGATGGGAAAAAGGAACATCATTGGAAACAATCCTAGGAGCAGGAGATGATGTTAACGTTGAAAATGCCAATTGCACTAGATTAAATAAAGTGAAAATTTGATTCTTTAATTGCCAATATATCTTGTTGACTAAGGTCCTGAAAATCAAATTGTTTCGACTTTTCCAAAGAAACCAACAAGTAATAGCAAACAGAATTCTTTTAGGCACATTAATATTGTTTGCTTTCAACCAGCATGACCTGTCATCGCCAAATATAATGCTGCAACACATCAACATTGAGCTGACTCCAAATTCTTCTCGCATGAGATCAATCCCTCAATAAATGAAGTATAGACTCTTGAAAAAGACCACACCTGCAACAAAAACCATCAAAGGAAATATGTTTGTTAAGTAGAAAGAGATTTGTTGGAATGCTTTTGTGAATCTAGCATCCAAATGAAGCTGGCTTCATGACTACTTCTAATTTTTGCTTACAAATAGTGTGTACTCTTTTGTACCAAGTCATGACACATGTTTTAAGATCTTTTGAAAAATTATTGTGTAAATATTTATGTATACTTTTGTTTACGTCTAAAAGTTTTATAAGTGCATATTTATAAAAAAATGTTTTTGTTTATAAAAATAATAATGTATATTCGATTCAAGTACCAATATGGTGTACATGTTACATGTTAGTGTATGTGCCTCTACCATAGTGAAGCTTAACAATGGTGTGAAGAATGGTCTCTATTTTAAGTGGCAAAATGGTGATGTTTGCTAACATGAGTTAAAAGTTGTTGATAATTATGTGCACGTTTAGAGATCTGTTCGATTTGCTACAGCACGGTGAAATAAGGGGGAGATCCATTGATGAATGTTGTTTATTCACAGCCTTTCCGACCGGTTTCGAAATGTACCTATATGATTGTTGAGTAATGTTGTTGAGAGATGGGCTAATATTTTGCTGCTGTTATTGTTGCTGATATTTCGCTGTCATAATTGTTGCCAATTTTGCTGCTGTTATTTGTGCATAAAATTAGGATAGTTATTTTGCTGCTATTATTTGTGCATAAAATTAGGATAGTTAGTAGACGTCTTTTGATTTCAAATAATCAGCTGTCTATTTAAAGGCACTCTTCCAATGAAATAAACAACAGATTGGATACCAAAATTTATCTTGGTATCAGAGCACTCTGTTCACCTTCCGCATAAAACTCTGATAGAAGCATAGCCATGGCAGGCGCAAATCAGGAGGGCAGTAGCGGCACTAAGTTGGCCATTAACAATCAGCGGTCACCTTACTATTTAAGCAATGCTGATGGTCCCGGTGTTCTATTAACCAATGTATTGCTGCGAGGAGAAACAAATTATGATGCGTGGGCCAAGGCCATGAAAAATGCTTTGAAAGCCAAGAACAAGCTGGGCTTCATTGACGGTACAGTGAAGCAGCCACCAGAAACAGAT
>PYAF01005229.1:199940-230332 GCA_007407185.1 Glycine tomentella | reverse complement strand
CTTTCATGAACGCACTAAGCATATCGAACTTGATTGCCATTTTGTCCGGGAACATATTTGGAATGGTGATCTCACCACAGCCTATGTTCGGTCCGGCTCCCAGCTCGCTGACTTGTTCACAAAGGCACTCGGTGTTTCCACCTTTCTTGCCTTCCTTCCCAAGTTGGGCATTTCTTTCTTACATGCTCCAACTTGAGGGGGAGTGTTGAGAGATGGGCTAATATTTTGCTGCTGTTATTTGTGCATAAAATTAGGATAGTTAGTAGACGTCTTTTGATTTCAAATAATCAGCTGTCTATTTAAAGGCACTCTTCCAATGAAATAAACAACAGATTGGATACCAAAATTTATCTAATGTATTTGTGAGAAATTTATTATCATGAATTTTCTACGAGTTTTTTTTAGTGGTAATTGTATGGGTCCCCAAAGAGACTCAATTATTCCGACACAATTTTATAAAATTACAAGACATTGTTGTGATTCAATTTTCTACAAAGTTAAGGATAAGAGTCTTTACAAGTGTCGTCATCATCACCTTGAACTATCATGCTCAATTGTTGTCAAATAATTCACTGGAAAAATATCTATATCCACGTGTGAATTTGACATTTTTTTTAACAATGGTCGTATTAATATTCGAACTTATGATCTTATACATATTATCCCAAATCTCACCACTAGGTTGATCCTAATGCTTGTGTGAAGTTGTCCTTTGAGTCCATTTCAAATCAATAGTTTTCTTGCTTTCAGTTTCCAAATAGAGATATGGACATGCTACAAATGTTATTTTTAGAGATTATAGTTTTAATTAACAAGAGTGATGATTTTTACTTTTTTAAGAGATTTTAAGAGACAACCAATCTAACATTTCTTCAATCCTTCATTATTCTTTTATTAGATGCTCAAAAATTGATAGTACACCAATGCGCAAGAGATGATATTGCTCAAGACAATGAGATAAACACGATTACACCAGTGATATTATCCCATTATATTATAAGCATTATTCTATTTACATTATGTAAAATTTTAATGAATTTTCTAAGGATTACAATAATAAAAAACCAAATAGAATATTAAAATATATGATTTTCATAATTAATAGATAAATACTATGTAACTTTCTCCATAGAAAGACTTTTCTCCGATAAGCTTTAATTCCTTAAAAGAGAATAAATAAGATTTAACTTCTTTGACTGTTATTTCTATTCTCTCTATTTTTCGTGATAACTAGGATTTTAAGAAAATATTTTTATATCAAGAATGAAACCTTGTTTCAGATTAATGGAATTAATCCTACTCCCATTAAATAATAATAGTTATTTTTAAAAACTTTTCCAATTTAATCTAATTACAATTTAATCTTTAATTATTAATTATTTATTTATTAGTACCTAAATAAGTCACATAGAAACATTGATTCTTACATTAATCGTCCATATACATCAAACACACCCTAATTAAGAACGACAAAATGAGTGAAACATTGTCTGCCCAATAAAGATGAGATAGGCACCGGCTTCTTGAAAGTGACAGAGTTCAGTTCACCTAAAACTCCGACTATAATACTAAAAAAATAAGAAAATAGGTACTTTATAATTTATAACCTTGTGGTTGCATTCCAACTTCCAAGATAGACTGAATAAATATCAGAAAATTTAATTGCACATAGAGGACAGAGACCTCAACCAAATTAGGCTAGTGGTTTCAACTCTAAAATGCATGAGTTTACATTCTGATAACAAAAGTAAAACTCAAAAGAGTACCAACAAAATAATTCCAAAGAGAAAGAGAGAGGTGAAAGTATAGTTTATTTGTTGCGTTTGGCAGCACGCCTTCCTTGGCCCTTCTTGGGTGGTCCTTTTCCTCGGCGCTTCAACATTTCAAGCTTTGATAAGCGTCTAGAAAGAACATTATAACAAATGTTGAATGAGTGGAAGTCAATGTAAGATAATTAGTAAAAGCTACCAAAGATTCTGACTGTAACATAAAGAACATCCTTCTACTGACATAAATTAGCATTACTAGAATGCACTTGATGCAAGACAACATAGTCAAATTCACCGTGGAAATCAAAAACACAATTGCCCTAATTTAAATATCCGAGTTTTCACGTTGAGAAAGAAGTAGTGCACTAAAATTTTAACAGAAACATTCATCAGCCACCATATCCAGTATAAGAATATTTCTAACTTGCAATGTTATCAATGGCGGAAGGCCAAAATTCTTCCATATAAAACGGCATTGCGACCTATGGTGCCATCATAGCAGGCCTCCCTTCACAAATTTCCTATGGCAGTTGGCAAAAAAACTGCCATGGCAGCCATAGCGCTGCCATTTAACAACACTGCTAACTTGTAGAGGAAGGTTAGCTAAACAGAATATAATTCGCAACAAACCCTTGTATTTTGAAAGCTGTAAAATAAGTTTAAAGACATACAATGGAAAGGGGTAACATAAACATATCTACAAAATGGGACAAAAATTCAGAAAGTAAAATTTTACCTTCAGATTGAAAATAATCCCACCACCAAGACAACAATAGAAATTAGTAATATACATTTATTCACAGAAGAAAAGTACTAGCAACATACACTGCAAATCACTCCTTCTATCAGACTCCTATTGTTAATTAAATACGGAATGAAACCTACTAAGTTTTGTCATTCACCAAATCATAATGTGTCAACATATAGAGCAGTCCATACCAAGTGCAGAGCAACCAACATTGCTATTGCCATCCACACCATACCACTGCGTTGAATCCCTAAACTGATCGCGCTCACTTAGCACGGCTTAAAAGAAATTATTAAAACGGGGTTTCAGGTTAACACACAATTTCTCCATTAAATGAAGCACCGAGTGATCAAACCCCAAAGCAGAAAAAGGGAACTTTACGATACCATTCCATCCATTAACCAAAATAACAAAACCCCATAAACTCGCACGCCAGGAAACTCCAGAAAAAAAAAACAAAAAAAAAAAAAACAAAAGGACAGCAACACAGAGGGATAAACACAAACAGGTAGTGGGCATTCCCGTGCAAGCAAATTACGATGGATAAAAATTGAAAATGTGTGTACTCTTGTTCTTGACGGGCCATGACCAGAGGATCGTCTTTCTTGATGTCGTGAGGGTACCACTGAGCGACTTTTTCACCAAAGAGCTTCATGCGGAGAAGCTTGTGAGGAGTTTTCTGGCCAGTGGGATTCAATTGGTGGCCGAAGATCCTGGCTCGTGATTCCACCACTCCTTTATTGATTGCGGCACTCAACAAGTTCTTCAAACTACCACTAGCCATCTTCGTTTTTTTCTGTGACGGTGGTTCAGATTCGCGCCACAAAGAGGAGACTCTGTTGTGTTCTAAATCCCTCTTTGGATTTTTCACGAAGACACGCAGATGAGTACTAATGCTGCTGCCTCACAGGGACAATTTGGGAATTTTAGAAAATTAAAGGAAAAAACAAAAGAAGAAAAGCCTACACCTCAATTATCTCCTCCGCTACTTAATTATAATGGAATATCCAACGATATATTAAACTTTCACATTGTGCACTACTTGACACACTTACGTATAATAATGAGCATCCTTTTTAGTAAATCAAAGGTCCAATGTTTGAAATATAACTACACTTCATACTAGATTAATTTCAAGATCAGGTGACCGAGTTACACCAACTTTTACTAGTTTTGATTAGATTTGACTGAGTCAAAGACACATAAAATTCAATTATCTTATCAAACCAGTTGTGGTTCTGATTTTCAATTGAAAGATCTAATTTTTAAAAATATAAAAATATGATTATAACATAGCATGTTCATTGATGATGTGATTCACCTATATGATACTTGAATGTCACATATGTGTCATATAAGTGTATTATTTGTCATTAATCTCATAATATAAAATAATAATATATCTTTTCTTAAGTATGTATATATCTACTTATACTTTCATGATAAATTTTTTAGGGTAAATATTCTTATTATTTAGTTTAGAAGAAAATAGAGAAAATTTGAGATTTTTTTTTAAAAAAAAACTCACATTTTGATTATCTACCATTATATTAAGATTTTAGGGTTAGTTCAATATTTATATAATTAAGAAATTTTTGGATAAAACCTATTTAAATTAATTAAAACAATTTATTAAATTATTTTTTTAATCCGTGAAAACCAAAGACATATATCAAAAAGTTAAGACAACTCAAACATATTCATCCAAATGAACTAAATCTCAAATGTGCTTAATTTCATGTTAAATTTTTTAGAATCGTATTGAAATAGAAATTAACAATTTTAGATAAATCCACATATTTGGTTCCATCGAAAAATTGATTTTAGATTCAAAATTAATTGAGTTAAAATAACTTTAAATAACCTTGTTAGGCAAAGAATTTTATATTGAGTTACATTGCTAACTTGCTTTTCAAATAAAAACATATCACTCCAAAATCAATTTTATTCAAAATCAGTCCAAACACACTAAAATTATATGGATTTATTTAAAATGATCGATCTGCAAATGTAATCAACAGAAACACAAACCGGACCAAGTAACTATCTGGCAGTTAAAAGCCAATATTAAACATTTTAAAGGTCCCAATAACGTTTCAGGGCTCTCAAAACCAGCAT
Source organism: Glycine tomentella (assembly GCA_007407185.1). Taxonomy (NCBI): domain Eukaryota; kingdom Viridiplantae; phylum Streptophyta; class Magnoliopsida; order Fabales; family Fabaceae; genus Glycine; species Glycine tomentella. Next base: position 225,697 of record PYAF01005229.1, on the reverse strand, counting down.
TAATCCGAAAGCACTCAATAATGGGTCCAATAATACCCAGTTTTCGACAGTGCTTCCTCTCATGCCAGGTTCCAATAATACAGAATTTGTCACTAGCTCTGCAAATCCTCTATTCCACCTACTTGAGCCACGGTCACACTAACCTGCAAGAAATGCACACATGTCAGCAACTGCAGCTACATAGGTTATAAACCATGAGCTAAAACGTGTAGGCATATACCACTGCATAGAACTATATGAATGTAGATAAATTTAGATAAGATGCTAGCAACACACACTCTAACACTATTTTGAACACATTTTTTTTATTGGTTGAAATTTATTAAAAATTACAAAAAAATTATAAATCCCACATCTTATTAAATAACCCATGATTTTGTAGTTTCCAATAAATTATAACCAATAATAGAGTGCATTAAGAGGAATGTGTTAAAGAGTGTGTTGCTAGCCCTTCTCATTTAGGGTATACAATCCTGAACGTATTTAATCATGTAAAGTATCCAGGCAAAACTTCATCAAAATATTTTTAAAAATGAAAGATAAACCAAAATCGAAGTTTCATGAAAAGACAACAAAGAAAACTACATATTTTTGGTTGATCACCACATTTATTTCATCCTTCAGAAACTAATTACAATATCCAAGTCCTTCGTGAGAAAGATATTGAAACCAACTTGCAGTTACACCTAAATTATTCATATTTATCTCAAGTTTTAGAGATCAGAACCCTAATTTGGGAAATGACCATCATAAATACGGAAAACATAAATCCTGTCACTCACAACTGCTATTAGCCACAATTGTAAACACAACCATGGTATTTACAGCCAATCACCGGCAATAAATTGCCTGATCAATTTGTGGGGGAATCTGCTTTATTTCAGTTCCAAGTTCTTGTTCAATCCTATATCTGAACAAAAGATGAAATGTGTCAGAAAACATACAGCAAATATCTTCAAAAAATCGATTCAAATGTAAATTACATACAAATTAAAGCGATCCTCATAGGTAATCAAGTTGACTGCTAAACCAAGGTGCCCAAACCTCCCTGAACGACCAACCTGTCATGAGCAGAGCATCCTTTAGAACATGTATAGAAAATGAATTAGGTAGGAAGGTAGGGAGAGAGCACAAATCAAACATACCCTGTGCAAATAAGTCTCTGCGTTCTTGGGAAAATCAAAATTAATAACAACGTTAACTGCTTGAATGTCTATTCCTCTAGTAAAAAGATCTGCAAAAGTTTCACATAATATATGAAAAACTTAAATTATTAAAACAGTATTTGTAAAAGTATAAAATCTAACCAAGAGTTTAATATACAGATAAACTAATTCATGACACAAACACTACACCAAACAAATATAGATTATACAATGATTGATTACTAAATTTGTTTTCTAAAACAAAAATGCAGATAATATCACAAAAGGAAAATGGACCAAAACCTAATAAATATTGCACACAACCATAACTGGTGGGATAGTTATCATTCACAAGCAACAGAAGAGGGAAAAAGAACCTTCATTCTGCCCATTCATATGATGCTAAAGTGTCAGCAACATACCAGTACAAACAAGATTTCGACATGCACCATTGCGGAAGTCATGAAACACTCTGTTACGATGGTCTTGCAACATCTTTGCATGGATGTAGAAACATGAATACCCAAGTTCCGTGATTTTCTTGGCAAGGAGTTCAACCCGATTCACTGAATTGCAGAAGATGATAGACTGGTTTATTTGCAGCTGAAATAGAAGGCATCGTCAGCATCAGCATCATATTCACAGGCAGCATATAAAAAATCAAGAGAACAAAGAAAAAGCAAACCTTAGAAAATAGAGTATTTAGGCAGTGGACTTTCTGTCTCTCTTCCACGAATGCATAAAATTGTGTAATACCCTTCAGAGTTAGCTCATCCATAAGATTGATGACATAAGGTTTTTGAAGATATCTATCTTTGAAATCCTTTACAGTAACAGGAAATGTGGCTGAAAACATCAAGATTTGACGGGTTGTAGGAAGAAAATGAATCAGCTGCTCTATAGATGGTTGAAACTCTGGGGACAGAAGCTTATCGGCCTGACAAACACAAAAAGCTATGTAAAGCCTCAGACTGATAAGTAACTGTTACAACTGAAGACATAAATCTTAAAAGTGCATAGAATGAAAATGCACAATAATGCAAAAGAGAAGATATTCTGCTCAATATTTAAAACATGAATGAGAAATCAATGAACAGACGCATCTGCTTCCACTAACAATTTGACAACATTTATAAATACAAATTCCTAATCCTAGCACATTGGACAAAAAATTAAAGAAACCTAAATGCACATCAGATCATATTCATCGAATAAGATCCAATCACAATTCTTACCTTTGACTTCCTAAACCTCTTTAAATATGAAAATGTTTTCCAAACTGTTCATGCCTCTCAACCAAATTATATAAACGAATGACTTACAGGTGAAATGTGTTTACCTCATCCATAACAAGCATAGCGCAATCTTTCAGAATACAAACACCTTTCTTGGCAAGATCTAATATTCTTCCTGGAGTTCCAACTAGTAAATGAACTGGTTGATATAAGCGCATTATATCATCTTTCAGGCTGGTACCACCTGTTGTAACCATAACTTGAATTTTCAAGTGCTTTCCAAGCTCTTTGCACACTTGAGAAGTTTGCAATGCCAATTCTCGGGTTGGGACCAGAATAACAACTGTATGACACAGAAAACATGGGTAAAGCCAATCATCATGCTTATTCAAAAAGTCAACAACCATGAAAAAAACTCAAGATAATGCAGAATTGAATCATGAATCAACAATGCCACCAAAAATATATCACAACTATTTTCAATCATGAATCCAAGTATCCACACATCCATCTTCATCTAAAATAACTTTTCAGGAGAATCAACAAGATATCCATTAATTTAAAGGGAATTTCAAAATCTTGTAACTAAAACATAGAGCTTTATTAAAACCAGATGTCCAGTAGAGAATAAAGAAAAGAGAAATAAACTCTGAATTAACATTGTTTCATAAATATATTACTTCAATTCTGTGTAGGGTCACATCTTAGGTTTGTTGTGCCGAGTGAAGACTGAAACTAAATACAATCAACTAGTAAGTTGTAACAGTTTCAGTATCTTTCATGACAAAAACCTAAGAACATATAAAAACCAACTTGATGTGCCCTTCAAACTTCAACACCCAGCAGCTTGTACTGCAACACTAGTTGAACCTTACCAGTCACAAATCCCATTTTCTTTTTTTAATAGAACACAGCTTACAATCAGTAACAGGCTACCAGATATGCTTAGACTAAGATAAGAGGACTAGAGGAGGACATCAAACCTTGAATAACATTATTGTCCTGATCAATTTTTTCCAATGCAGGAATGCAAAATGCAGCTGTTTTGCCAGTTCCGTTTTTAGCCCTAGCAAGAATGTCACTACCAGTAAGAGCAATTGGAATGCTTTCTTCTTGGATGGGAGAAGGCCTTTCAAAACCCTTCTCATATATTCCCATTAGCAGTTCACGCTTCAAAAAGTAATCCTCAAACTCATTTCCTTTAGTTGCCGTTACATCCTGAGATACAAAAAGGCGTCAGATCAAGACAAACATGCAAATTATAAAATAGAAGTTAATAATGACAAACCCGTAATCATTGTAGCTAAAACAACTAATAAATGAATGGTATCACTTATTATGCCTATCAAGTAGATATTAGAAATATCAAGCAATTATTTATATGTAAAATATAATAACACCACACTCAGAAATTTAAAACTTGGGGTAAATGTCATTGATTGCACTAGTTACAAGGATTAAAATTCAGTACATCTACTAAATCTCTAGACCAGTGTTGTTAAAATTCAGTACATCTAATAAATCCCTAGACCAGTGTTGTAAAATAGCGGCTATGGTGCCGCCATGGCGGAATGGCGTGACAGATTTTTTGCCAACCGCCATAGGCAACTTGTGAAGGAAGGCCGGCCATGGCAGCGCCATAAGGTACAATGGCATGTTTATAGGGCATAATTTTGGCCTTCCGCCAGTTTTTTCATTTCGCCATTGATAACACTGCTCTAGACAAAGTATAAATAGTTGAACTAGTTTGTAAATTCTACAGGTATGATTGTAGTCTAAATAACTGAAAGTAAATCTGTACAAGGCACTTTAAAAAAAGACAAATATCTAAATGACATTCCAGTTAAATTCTATGACAAGAATGATCTTCACCAAACATTTATAAGGATATGCAAAAACAAAAAGTAAGGAATTAGAAGTATCTCACAAATAAGGTGTAATGCTCTAAGGATCGTAAAGAATATGTGATTAACACAAAATGCACATAACAAATAACTTGAGGCATAAAATGATGTTTTTCCATGACCATACCTCTGTCTTATAGCGAGTATCAGCAGGTGGAATCTTTAGTCTTGTTTTCCAATCTTGGGAACTAATAACGGAAAACCAAAAAACAAATGAGGATTCTCTTTCCTTTTGAAATAACTAAACCACTGACAAGAAAATAGCTACATCTAGCAGTAAAAGAACAAAACCATACATTGTGATTTGTACAATTTCCAACTTATTGTAAACTCATAATTTCACCAAAATAACTCATAATTAATAATCCTAATAGTTTATAAACTTCATATCATAAACAGATAAATACTAGAACATGTTTCAATCATCATTATCAAAATTATATAAATTGCTATACAGTTCATGTGATTTGATTCAATTCTGAGACATAGCAATTCAGACCACATTTAGAATTGTTTTTGGTACTAAATTGTACATAAAATCATCTGTACTGCATATGAATTGCAGGAATCTATATTGTATTATACAGCAACAGGGTCTTGCATAAAACCAGGTCAGGTCATGCAAAATCTGATAACCATGGTTTCAGTAATCACAATTTGAGATACATTTATTAGTTATATTGCTGAAATTGTAATGAAAAGCCTTAAATACAAATAACAAATATCTAACAAGTATAAATGAATAAAAGGAAAAGAGTATGGTTATGTCAACTGCCAAGAGCAACAAGACTTGTAAATTCCCAAATAAAAATAGACCATGGATGTCATTTCTTTTTACGATGAATTGTCCACTCGGATAAATATTTCACAGGGCAATCCAACCAGACAGGGAGTCATGCAAAACAAGGTAAAAGTGCCACGCATTACAGTTCTGAAAAAAGCACAAGCAGCAGCACATAGAAAGAAAGCCAGCAACACCACAACAGGACCTCACAATCAGGCTAGACAGAGAATGGGATCTCTTTGATCTAGAGATGCCAAAAGAAGACAGCCAGACAGGTTCCAGCAATACCGGTGTGATCAATGGCAGATCACGGAAATCCAATAGCCCATTATATCATATAACAGATAGTGTTGCAGGCAAATAGAAGAAGTCGCATTCACATGACATTTGAAATTTGAGTTGCGTGAAAATAAAAATTGGTACAATATTAACTCTCTGGAGATGACATGAGGATGCAGGATGCAAGCGGCAACCACAAGCCCCATGGCCGCAAGCTGCAAGGATACAAGGAGCAAATAATTGACACATTTGCGATCCCCATGAATTCCACAATGCAATAGTACTTAGCAGCGCTACAGCACCTACTTAACAACACTGGGCAATAAATACACTATAACCACTCCACTATTCAAGCCACCATTGGATGCTACAATAGCATCACCAAAAAGCTACACCACAAGAACAGAGAAGTGAAAATCCTCCACTCAACAATGCAAACACAGACATTGTTGGCCAATGCAGTTATGCCCAAGCAACCAAACCAATGAAATTTTCAAACAAAGCTTTCACCAATCACCATTCCATCATTATCTACAAAATCAGAAACCACCAAACCAACCAGCCAAGCAAGCACATTACAGAAAGACATACAACATAAACTAAACATACCAACAACACCACCTCAACACTAACCCTAGCCCTAATTACAAACCACACATCAAGCAGAAGCGTTATATAACGAAAACCACAACACACGCACCTCGAATCCACGGCTTCAGACTGCACGGTCTTCTCGACCTCGTCGACGGCGTTGGCATCCCTTCTCAGCCACTGCTGCTGCTGCTGCTGTTGCTGCTGCTGCTGCAACAAATGTCTCTGCACATATTGCGCCTGTTGCTGCTGGTGGTACGGCGGCCGAGCCTGGAACGCGTAATGATTCTGGTTCAGGCTCGGATTCTGGTTCTGGTTCGGATTGAAACCGCCGCGCCCAAGTCCCATCCCGGGAGGGTACCTCGCTCTATTGTTGTTGCTGTTGTTGTGATTCATCTCACCGATTCAAAACCCTAAGAACTTGACAAAAAAATTCTAACCTAAACTACCGAATGAATTTACAAATCGACACGAAAACTACGCCTCTGAGGGGGGGGAATCTAGTATCATAGAGAGAGAGAGAGAGAGAGAGAGAGAACGGGTTAGGGTCTGCTCTTGGAAATTGGAGCGGAAATGGTTTCGGATTTGAACAGATCTAGAGAGAGAGAGAGAGAGTGATGTAAGAGAGGGAAAGGGTTTTATGATGTTCTTCGAGTTCAACTCAACCCGCGGAGAGAGAAGAAGAAGAAGAAGAAGAAGAGAGGGTTGATTTTTATATTTGTTGGTTTGGAAGGGTTAACGTTGAAAGAAAAAGAACAAACAAAGTGAACAACACAGAAAGAGAAAATGCAGAAAGAAACCTCTAATCTATGTTGTTAGTTTAGTTCCCTCTGCTTTTTCTGGGTACGATACGAATTTCTTTATTTTGGCGTTATTATACTTTGGCCCCAGTTCTTCTTTTTATTATCTAGAGATCCCCTCCTTTTAGTAGGACCGTAAAAAACGGGCCGGAATCCGTGGCCAACCAAACCCACCACAGGTTCAGCCTGATCCCGTTTTCTGAATTTCAAAACTAAAAATTTAATGAAAGAGGAGTGTCATTATAAAAAAAGGAATAAATATAGCATTTTTCTTTTTTTAAGTATAGCCAGGCCAAAGGCCCGTTGGGCCAACCCATATTAGCCATTTTACCTTTTTTACTCTAAATTCATATGAATTCAAAATTAAAAATATCAGGTCTATGTTATATTAGTCTAACTTGGCCCGACAAACCTATAAGACCGGGCCAAATGAGTCCAATTCTATTTGCACCAATCTTTTTTCAGTTCAATTTGACAATCTGACAAACCAAAACGACAAACCCAATCTATTTTGTTGGGTCTACATATTATTTTTCTTATTCTTGCACCAAAGTGTTGTTTATATAAAAATGGGTAATGTGTGATAAAAGACATGTAACTTTTATTATAATATATAGATTAGATTAGAGAATATAATAAGTTAATAACACATATCTAACTTGATGTTGAATATCGTAACACCTTTAATATAATCAATCGATTTGGATTACATCATGATGTTGATGGGATTTTCCATAGGGTGACATTAACTATAATCCCCAGGAGCATAAATATGATAAAGATCATTTTTTCCTTTATTGACTTGAATCCTTGGTCTGCAAATGAGAGTATTAAAATTTACAAACGCGTGGCGCATGAGAATGTATATGTAAGAATATGGGGCATGTTATAATTGATTCTCTCCCTCACTAAAAATGGGTCCAATCCGGCGCAAAGAGTATGCATTAAGTCATTAACCTTAGTGCTACTGTTAAGCAAGTTTAAAGTTTTAAAATCATATTTGATCCTCAAATTTTGTTAACAATTTTTTTAATCCAAAAAATAAGAATAATATATTCTTTGTTTTTTTTTTTTAATAAAAATATGACAATGAAATAATATTCTTTTAATTTCCTTTATTAAAATGCATTAAGAAAAAAAATAGAAAGGACTTACAATATTATGAAAAATGATGGCTATATATTTTTTGGAAGGTATATTCTTCTTGAGCAATAAGAGAAGAGAGGAAAGAAAAAGTGTAAGAAATAATAAGAAATGTGATAAGAAAAAAAGAGAAAAAAAATGATTTATAACTAATAGAAGTACATAAACATGTGTGAGCAGGTTTCAACTCAATCAATGACTCCCAAATCGATCTCAACTTTGCATAATAAGAAGAAATTGACATGGACCCTTGCTGAAGTGAAACAAGATTGTGTTTCAGCTGAAAAAATAAGAGTGTCATTATGTTGCTCAAAATACTCCATGAGATTACTACAAATAGCCATAGTTGAAGAGCAATGCAAAACACTAACTTGCATCTCCTTGGAAAGTGAATTCAAAAGCCAAGAAGCAACTATGTTATCGTTGCGATGCTAAAGAGAATGAGTAGTAGATCCAATCACAGGTTTTGGAATGGAACCATCTACAAAATCGAACATATTCTTACCAAGAAGCGCCATCTTCATCGCCTTCATCCAAGAACTATAATTATCTCCAAATAGAGGATGAGAAACAAACATCAATCCAGGATTATCGGAAGAATGAATGAATAGAAGTTGTACTTCTTGTAACCATCATCATTTGGTATTCATTAAATATTGCAGTTAATATATATATACTACAACTAAAATTATTTTATCTTTATAAAATAAGAAAGTATGAGCAATAAATTCTTATGTAATTGAGTGGAAAATTTTTAGAAAAATTTGTTTATCTATTTTTAATTCATAAAATTATATAAATATAACAATTAAGATAATTAAAAAAAGTATATATATATATATATATATTTAATTTAAAATAATTAAATTAATTATTATGAACTCATAAATATATTTTTACACAGTTATATAGAGAGAGGTACCTTTAAGGTACTTTTTGATACATGCACTTTGTTTAAAAATTATTTTTAAGAAAATATAATACATGTTCTTATAATTCGAAGATTACAATATTAGGGTGGATCACTATTCAATGGTCTATCAGCATCATTTTTAAGAATCTTTGGATTAATCTAACACAAATTCTTATTATACATCTTTAAATTCACACCATAACTTTACTGTCTTTAGTCTCCATCCTTCTCCGACAGCTTCTCTACCGTCATCGGCACTCGATCACCATCCTCTTTCCCGACGAGCGGGGCGCTCGTCCAGGGTCTAAAATCTTTTGTACCGATAGCTTAAGTAAAAAAAATTAAAAATAAAATAAAAATAAAATCTGTATTAGGAGTCTATTTTGTGTGTTAGGGACCAATTTTTTTCATCTCTTAGTTTTAATATTATTTGCATTTCAAAAAATTTGTGTGCTAGAGGCCCATTTTTTTCATCTCTTAATTTTAATATTATTTGTATTTCAAAAAAATTGTGTGTTAGGAGATCATTTTTTTCATCCCTTAGTTTTAATATTATTTGTATTTCAAAAAATTTATATGTTAGGAACTCATTTTTTTCACTTCGTCCTGGACCAAAGAATTTTCAGGATCGACCCTCTCTTCCCCCTTCGGTCATCACCCATCACTGCCACGTATATGCCATTTATTAACTCTTTTGCAAAGATTTGCCATTTATTAACTAAAATTGCTAAAACATGTTATCATGTTCATTATTTAAATTTTATGTTTTATAATAACTTTTAAATAATATATTTAATAAACATAAATTGAAATAAAAGATTTATATATTCTTTTAAAATATAATAACATTTTTTTGTATCTCACGAGTTATCATACAAGTAAAATTAAGATCGGTGAGCTTCCAAATTTACATTTATCTAGATTACAACAAAAAAATTTAGCCAATCACAATTCAGCTGTGCCCGTATCAAGGAAATAATTTAAATCAAATTGTCTTGACATTCAAACTAGGTAGCCATTATATTCTATTATATATACGAGTATGCATGAAAACATTAAACATTGTCCATGTTCCTTTACACAATAATTTTTCCCTCAACTTCCTTTGCAAGCAAAAAATATTGTGGTCAGTTAATTTAATCAATGTGTCTCGGTTCATTGCATTATGTTTATATTACTATTTTCCTTTTTTTACAGCTATTAGTATATTTGCTTAATTAAAAGATGTTAAAAGGACTTCTCTTATGTCTGTTTGTTTAAAGTTTTTAAAATAATTTTTAGAATGTAAAAAAAAAAAGTGATTTATTATTTGGGGGATTTTGTGAAAATTAGAAATTGTTTTTTGTTTGGTTACAGTTATTAAAAGCAAATTATAATCTTAGTTATTTTAAGAAGGTACTAAATTTTTCTTAAAATATATTTTTTAAGATTCTAATTTTGCACCGTAAAAAAATATTCTATTTTTTCTGAGAACTTATATACAATAAGTACGCTAAAAAGTTAAAATATTTTGAATTGATTTTTCATTAAGAAAAACTAAAAGAATGTTGCCAACAAAATATTACAAATGTTAAAGGTGTCAAGGAAGACGAGTCTCATCAATTAAGGTCTAATCATCATTAGTGCATGTCATGTGCTGAGAAAGTTAATTGTTTATCTTTTAAGCAACCAAATTAGTTAGATATTTTGTTTATGAAGAAATTAAGAAGATTGTGATTAGTCAAACCATGATGAATCTAGATTTTCGGGTATTCATTTTCTCTGGTCTTGCCCAACGTAAAAATAATATTAATAAGGTCGAGTAAAAAAGAAAAATACCTTCACTATATGGATCCCAGTTTCAATGCACTAAGACGGATCTGATACACAGTTCCTTGGGCTATAAGAAAAAGAAGTTATATTAATACAACAAATTATATAAATAAGAAAAAAGGAAACAATTAAAAAATGTAATATATAATAAGAGAAAATAAAGAGGAATAATAACCAAAAACAATTGTATTAAATATCATTTTATGGAAAAAAATATGTTTTTAACCCTATTTTTTTTTTATCAAATTTAGTTTTAGTCCATATATTTTTAAATTGATAAATTTAACCTTTTGACTATTAAAAACATGTGTATTTAGTCCCTAATTTTATTATATATAAATATAATGTTTCTTAATTACAAGAAAGCATTGCCATTTATACAACCATTGTACAATTAAATAGTTATAAATAAGTAGGAAAAAACTAATAACTGTAAATAGGATAAATTTTTACTTCCAGATAATTTAATCTTCAAACTGTATACACAAAAGTGTATTCATCTTTAAAATTTAAGAATGAATATATATTTATTTATAAATGTTAGACATCGACCAACTCACTTTAAGTAGACAACGAAAATCAAAATGCATGTAATGATACGTGTTTGCCCTAATTTAATTTGGAATTTTTCCAGAAAAGATTAGTTGAACCAAATAAAATTTGAAACAAGTATTTTTATATATAATTTTTGATGAAGAAAACTTAAAAACGAAGTTTTTGACAAATTAACCAACTTTTGATGTTTTTGACAATCGATATCATATTTTACATATGATCATATTAGGCTTCAAGCAAAGAAATTAAATTGTGTATATATATCCCAACGAATTATGTTAGATACGCCTTTGTCACTTTGTTTTTTTGGGGAGGAAAAATACGTTTCCTCGCGCGGTGAGACACACCACAAACATGGCAATGTTTTTTTTTTTTTTTAATCTGCAAAATCATTGTATTCAAATGGGTATAAGAGATACTCAGAAAACAGATACAAGCAAAAACCAGAGAAAGAGAATCTGGTCAAAAGCTACATCAAAGGGAAGGATAAACTATAACTGAAAATGACAATGTATTATATATATATATATATATAAAAATATAGTCATAACATTTAATAGTTAAGAAAAATTTTCATCGTGATATGGCCGTCGTTATAAGCTCAAGTATAACAGACTAATTTATTTTTCATTATTGGTTGCACTTCTCTCACTCGTGACATCATTTCTAAGATCGACTGGTTCAAAATCGATTAACTGTTTAGTCCATTAAATTAATCTAACCAAGATTTAACAAGTGAGAACCAACGGAAAGATTGCAATTGTCCAAAACAAATGAAAACCGGTGAAGAAATGACCAAAATTAGCAAGTGAGAACCAACGGACAGATTACAATTGTCCAAAACAAATGAAAACCATAAAGAAATGATCAAAATTAAACCAATGTTATAAATATTATATATCTTCAATTTTGGTAGAATTGATGTTATAAGTATCTTATATCTTATAACATCGTTTTTGGTATAATCAATGTTGTATAATATATTGTAATATTGGTATTGAGTGAATTAATGTTGGTTTTGCTATTATACCATATCAATTTTAGAGAGAAGCAATGTAGATTATAATTTTTAACATTGATTATTATAATCGATATAAAAATGACTTACTTTTAATGATAATTGTTTCAACATTCAAAATTTATGTTAATGACCTATTTTCTAATAATGTGGTGGCGGAAAGACTTGAAAATTGAAACTGTTTTTTATTTTTATACTAATATACATAATCTACTAGATAAATATTTAATATATAAAATTAAAAATTATAATAAAAATTCGATTGAAAGTTCCGTTGGTACACGCAAGCTATAAGCTTTGAACCTTGATGAAATAAAAATTCGATTAAGATCCAATATTTGAGGTAGTTAGTCTAATTAATAATAAACAAAAAAATATATAATTGAGGTAGTTAGAGCATATATTTAGTCCAACCATCACAAGCTGGAGAGGATATCTCCGTCGATGGCCAACACTAACAAACAAGGTTGTCATCAATCATCATCTAACAAAGTGAAAAGATGGGTTTCAACCTATGGCTTATTCTCCATGGCCTTCCTCTTTGTGTTTGCTGCAACCAATTTCATCGTCAACTGGGTTGACCTAGTAAGTCATTTCTCTCTCTTTTGCTATCTTAATCTATCCTAGCTCCTCTTAATTAATTTCTGTGTATGTGTGTATAAGTTCCCTTGTTTAATTTAGCTTTATTTTGATTATTTTGCTTCCTTGTTTTATATATCAATACTACTAATGCATATTTTGTTTATCTCTTTCTTTGTTCTTACTTTTGTTAGTAATTAATTTGAATGATTGATTGAATTCCTTCGCCTGAAGCTAAGGGTGATGCTTTTGTAGTTCTACTCTCTCTCTTTCTTTGTTAAGTTCTTACTTTTGAAAGTAAAGTAGTATGGAATGAAAAAAAAAAAAAAAGAATTTTTTTGTTAAATTGAGAGGGAGAGAGAGAAGACGGGTCCGTAGGGGCAGGAGTAAGGGGAAGAATTAAATGGATTAAGTAAATTACTTAAATAAGATTAAATTTGTTAGAAAGTGGATTTGAATTTAACTCAATCCTAAAAGTTAATTTATAGAGTAAGAGTTTTCTTTCACTTATATATTCTATTTTGACACAATTTTTAATTAATGTGACATTTAGATTTTTCCCTATAAATTTAAAGTTATCCCACCTAGTGACTTCTGGATTAAAAAAAATTTGACCGTTGACTTCTTTGGTGTGTACAGTAGTACTCTATAGTACTATATGATCCTACCAATTTAAGTTCATGTTTAAATTCATGAAATAAGTGTCATGATCATAGGCAGCTAAACTTAAATGAACTAATTATTGCCTACTTGATGTACATTTCAAAGTTGATGCACTCAATAACCCGTTTTGAAGAAATTGAGACATGTTGACATTATTTTTCTCATGATATATTAATCTGTGGGTATAATGATTAAAATCTTATTTATATATAGCCATTATCATTTGAACTGCCAATTTTCAATCTGAGTTTACGACCATGAAATTGATATATATATTAGAGATTCAAATCCTTAATATGTAAACGAGTAGCAATTCACCGAAATTATAATTAATTTGCTTCATAGACGATTTTCCTTTGTCTTATATATAGTAAACTCTGCGATAATAGCAACGCTCAAGATATACTATATAAAAAGAAAATGACGAGTTTACGTATGTGAGGCATGTTTGAATGGTCCAAACAGCAACTAAAAAGAAAATGACGAGTTTTAACATCGAGTTCTCTTAAAAAAAAAAAGCAAAAAAAAAAAAAAAGAAAGCACAACTAAATGGATCAACTTTATTTATTTATTTGGTGGAGGAGTTCACTTGTTACTTATGAAAATTTATTTTTTAAGTTACCTTCCCTTAACTAAAAACTTTTAACTATGCCACTTTGCGCTATCGCTTACTTTTTAGCCTGATATAGACGATAGGCATGGCAACGGGACCCGAACCTGTGGGTACCCGTCCGAATCCGCTCCGTTTTTAATGGGGAAAAATCGAATTTTTCGGGTTCAGGTTCGGGTTCGGGTTTTCTCTGGTAGCCAAAAGCGGGGGCGGGGACGGGTATGGGGTTACTGATACCCGCCCTGCCTCCGTCCCCGCTCCCCGTCCCGTAATAAATAATATTAAAAAAATAAAAAATAAATAAAAAATATATATTATTTTCTATTTTTTTAATTGAATTGATTAATTTTGTTTTGTAATTTTAAAATTGTAATTCCATATTTTAAATGTGAGTTTGTTATTATTATTTTTTTGTTACATAATTAACTTTTTAATCCTATTTTTCAAATAAAAAAAATTATGTTATTTTTTTATTTTTAAATTTTAGTGAAATAGCGGGGGCGGGACGGGACGGGGAAAATCCGACCCCCAACGGAGACGGGGATGGGGATGGATTTTAAAACCCGACGGGGAATGGGGGCGGGGGCGGGGACGGGGACGGGGAATGTAATACCCGCCCCCGCCCCACCCCGTTGCCATGCCTAATAGACGGTAGAGTGTAAGAATATTTACATAAAAGCATTAAACAAAGGGATAGATACGTGCATATACTTAATGTTGAACAATCTGAAGTAATAAATTATAGATCAATATGCTTATAAAAAAAATTAGATCATTTTACACCACAAAAAAAAGTGGATCATGGTTTTTGCTTTAAATTTAGTGATCATATTTTTAAATTTATTAGATTAAAGGTATGTTTAGAAGTAGGATTTTGGAAGAAAAAAGAAAGGATAATAAATAAATACCCTCTAATTAAACAATTTTTAAATAATAATAAAATTATAAAATAACATCACTTGGGGTTAAGATAATAAGAAGATTAGATGTTATAATACTATATATAGTCCCACTTAAAATTAGTATTCTATCCGAAAGCCAATAAGCAAATAATGTAGTTGCATCATGCAATTGGCACACCATTGCCTCAATAATTAAGGTGCACTCAGTTATTAATAGTAAATCACCACAAAAGCTTGTAGAGTTTGAAGGCTAACCTCTCGCATATGATTCATGGTGGCTGTGAGTATGGTTTAGCATGATGACGAGATGGATTTTCTTCTCCGTCACCGTCTTGGCTGCATTTGTTGCAAGTAGTTTCTTCCTGGAAATTGACCTAGTAAGTAGTCTTGTTATCCATGATATATATCAATATCTCTATATCTATCTTTGATCAAGATGTTATTGCATATGTCTTAATGAAACCTTGGAGATATGTTTTTAATTGTTTCTCCTTGACCCCATTGATTCATATGTTGCCCATCTCTTTCTCTTGGTTTGGTTTGTCCCCTCCCAAAAAGCCTAGACTTTTCAATTCTAACAATCATAGTTGCCTTTCTTTCTTGGTCGATAACCTATATACATCTAAGTTTAAATACAAATTATTGTTATTCTTAGTTGTAGTATATTATAGCTTAGAAGAGCACAAGAGTAAATTTCATCATGAAATTCAGCTAGATGGTAAAGGTCAAATTATTATTAAGACTTTCCAAGCAAGTTTAACTCGTAGGAGAAAATGAAAGAGAAAGCATGGGATGAATGCTTAAGAAAGAAAAAACTCGTTCGATTCTAATTTGCAAGGAATGTATATAATAAAGTAATAACGAAGCAACGTGTGGGGTGCGGATAAAAATAAAATAAAATGCTATGTTATGATCTGTTGGTTTTTAGTATTTTTTGGACAGCCTGTTTGTTCTTAGTTATTTTAATAGAACCAAAATGTATTATTTTAACACGTCTAGCTAGCAAATGCTTTCTTATAAGTACAACACGATGGTAATATATTTATTATGAAAGTGGGAATTATGCGGTTAAATAAAAAATTATCGTTATCATTACATTTTCATCAGGATAATATATGTGGTCTCTTCTTCACACAGTCCATTAGTACTTTTAACACCATCCACACGTTGTGCACGTTTCATTATAATAATATAGGGTGTGCAATGTGGCACACTGGAAAATTTTCCGTATTCTTAAAATGAATTTTCTGTCAAATAATGAAGATAGTTAGTTGGTGAGCCCATAAGAATTAGGGAGCTGAGGGGTCCTCCTAAAACTGTGTACATGCATAAATTTATGATGTGTCTCTAGAATTGTCATCTAGATGATATTGGGTATAAGAATAATGTCTAGAAGGGAAATACCTAGTGGATTGTAGCTGTATGCAAACAATGTTATTGCCTGAGACTATTTGTCATAGATTGTAGAAATCTGCCTGAAATTTTGTTTGAGATCACGAGGATGATGTTAGAGGTTGTCATACTATTGGGCTAGGTTTTGTCATTCAAAGGAGGAGGGAGGTTTTCAACATCTTTGTCTCTTTAACAAGGCCTTTGTCTCTAAGTTAGGATGGGATCTTATCTATTAGCCGCCTGAGGCTCTTTAAGTCAAAATGCTCTTTGCAAAGTATCAGTGTGGGGTGAAGACCATTCCCAACATGTAGTCTAAGAAGGACTATTCATTGTGGTAACATGGCAGAGTGTTTTAAAAGAAGGTCGTTGGTTGATAATTAATGGTGTCATAGTGAGGTTTTGGAAGGATGTTTGGAAGTTTTGGATGAGATTTGTGCTATGATCTCTTCTTGAAATTCCTGCCTTGGATAGATTTGTGTGGAGTTATATAGCTGATGGTTCCTTCTTCACCAATATAAACCTTGCAGACAAATAGGGTGACACTCATGATAGGGGTTTGGAGGGATTCGGATTGTCTCCAGTTATTGGATTTTTTAGTAGTGTTGGTCCCACATATCCATTGTGTCTTTCTCTCTTCTACTGGAAAAATCTAGTTTGGAAGTTGAATATTCACCAAAAAGTTAAGGGATTCTTATGTAAAGCTATCCAGCATGGCCTCCAAATTAAACTAAAAAATTAGTTAGTAGGTATCTCAATTTCCAGCTCGTGCCTACTTTGTATGTAGCAAAAGGAAACTACCTTGCACATTTTAAGGAACTACAATACTATTAAGCAGATATGGCTTCATTGGCTTGGCCAAGGGGCTTCTCTGCCCCAACGATTTCTTTGATATAGGGATGGTTGATTGTGTTCTTTGTAATATAAAACCCAGGAGAATTGCCAATCCTAGGATGCAATGGCAAATTTTTTTTGGAAACATCTTTTATGTTATTTTTGTAAGCATAAAATTAGGCTTATTTTTTTAATCCCATCAATTTAATTGTGATGGAGTTTTGCATGCTTCCCAAAGGCTAACATGTGGTTATATAGATGTTGTTATAAACCCTCTAAGTATGTTGTCCTCTGTGAGGCATCATGGTTCAATTGACATCACGTGGTGTTTACCCATATTTCACACTATTAAATGAAGTGTAGAAGGTTTAGTGTATCAACTAGGATCCAATGCTTTGTGTATCGAGGTCTTTAGGGACCGAGATGGTAACTAGATCTTAGGCTTTGTTAGAAATCTTGAAATCGCAAATGTTTTCATGACTAAGTTTTATGATAAGCTTTTTGCTCTTCAAGTTGTTTGGGGCATGGGCTTTCATAGGATCATTGTGGATTGTGACTCTATACTCTATATAGTGGTGGTTATGTTGATTAATCAAGGTTGTTCTCGTCTTCACACTGATTATACAAAATGGTTCGCATGATTTATGTTTGATTGTACCGTGCTTGGGAGGTAATAATCTCTCAATCTTGTAGAAAATCTAATATGGTAGTTGGTTGACTTGCTAACAAGGCTCATAGCTCTCCTATTGATTTGCACATTCATGCCCCTTTATAGGTTGTTTTCACTTGCTATTGTATGATGTCATGAGGCTTTTTATTTCCCACACTATTTTGATTCCTTAGTTTCATGTTTCTTGGGGCGTAATCCTTCCTCAGAATTAAAAAAAATAAGTATGTAATATATAATTTATAATGGTGGTGTGTATCCCAGCATTCATTTTTATTTATTGCAACCATAATTAT
The DNA here is from genome assembly GCA_007407185.1 of Glycine tomentella. Lineage (NCBI taxonomy): Eukaryota > Viridiplantae > Streptophyta > Magnoliopsida > Fabales > Fabaceae > Glycine > Glycine tomentella. The sequence goes on along the minus strand of PYAF01005229.1, from coordinate 207,578 downwards.
AACATTTGATTGTGCAATAAAACAACTAAAATTTATTTAAAATATTTGCATAGAAACTATACAAAATTTAAAAGTACACTATGTGTTGCTAGCACAAATTTATGAGAGAAATAGTATGTGTACTAATAACATAAAACTTTTTTTTTTTACAAAGTCATTCAATTGTAAGTTATTATGTATGATAAATTTATTAACTTTGATAATAACTAAATTAGAAGTTATTACTAATCATGATTTCTAATTTGCTGACTTTTAAAATGATAGTACATACTCAGTAAACTCTTTATATATAATCGTGTTATCTTTTTTTTTTTTTATTTCAGACTAGAATTACAAGCACTACTATTCTCAAGACAATTATAGTATTCAATAATCAACAACCTCAATTCCCACTTAATTGCACCAATGGAAAGTCAACATCAACATGTCCATCATATTACCCAACAAAATTTGAGTTTGATGATGATTCATCTACTACATCATGTCCAGAGTACTTTAGATGGATCCATGAAGATTTAAAACCATGGGAGAGTACAGGAATCACAAGGGACATGGTTGAAAGAGGAAAAAATATTTCACATTTTAGGCTTGTAATTGTAAATGGAAAAGCTTATATAGAAAAGTTTGCCAAATCGTATCAGACAAGGGATGTGTTTACAATATGGGGAATTTTACAACTTCTAAGGTTGTATCCTGGAAAGATACCAGATTTGGAGCTAATGTTTCAATGTGGGGACAAGACTGTTATATTCAAAAAAGATTTCCAAGTACCAGAAATGTCACCTCCGCCTGTTTTCCATTATTGTGGAGAACAAAATTCATATGACATTGTCTTCCCTGATTGGACCTTCTGGGGTTGGTAAAGTTTCTCTTGCCTTTCGAATTAAAAACTTACTATTATTTGTTTTAGATCCATTAATTATTTTTTGAGAGGACCTAAATATGGGTGGAAACCTCTTTTGTTTTTAATATTCTCATATACTCTATTTCTTCTATTATGTTTTATCTCTAATATACATGTTTGAAGGCACCATGTGATTTCATTATTTTTCCTTTAATTAAAATGAAACATAAGAAACAAATAAGTTATACTTTTATCTATTATTTTCTTACTAGGGCTGAGCTTAGCATAAGACCATGGGAAACAACATTACATAATATACAAGAAGGCAACAAGATTGTCAAATGGAAGGATAGAATACCTTATGCTTTTTGGAAAGGCAACCCAACAGTGTCTCTTATTAGGAGAGAACTCGGCAAGTGCAACGTCACAGAAAAACAAGATTGGAATGCAAGAATATATGACATAGTAAATATATAATCTAAAAATTTACTTTTGTTTTAGGTTATTGCATTAATTATCTCAAGATGAAATTAACACTTTTTTTTTCTCTTTACAGCAATGGTTGCAGGAGAGAGCAAGTAATTTTGAGAACTCAAAACTTGAAAATCAATGTACCTTTAGGTAAAGTTTTAAAGCATATGTTATGATTTTGATTTTTTTAAATAATTATTATAGTAGGGGTTAGTTTACTTTTTTGAATCTGTCACATATAATCTTTTTTAGATTTTACTTACTAATTTTTAAATTTGTTTGTGTTGTATTTTGTGTTAAGATATAAGATCTATGCAGAAGGGGCCACGTGGTCTGTGAGTGAAAAGTACATAATAGCATGTGACTCAATGACTATGTTCATTGAACCTAGGTATTATGACTTCTTTACAAGAAACATGTTACCTTTGCGACACTATTGGCCTATCAGCACCAAAAACATGTGTGAAGAGATTAAGTATGCAGTGGATTGGGGAAATGCTCACCTTGATAGTGTAATCATTTTCTTCCTTTATTTTTTGCTAAATGATTTCTATACTTTGAACAAACTAAAATTGAGTTGAAAGAATGCTAATTGCATGATAAAATAAGCACTCAATTTCAATATACATTACACATAACATCTGAATTTTATTGGAATTAGTATGTAGGATCCACCTAAAGGTTAACATACCTAACAAAAATAATTTTTGTCCTTATGACGTACATATTTATGCATGGAAGTGTAGTTAGAAAAATTTTCTCCAAACTAATGAGCCATTTTACCTTTTACTTAAATCACCTTTTACAAACACAAAATTAAACTTAGATCATCCTAGTTTTTGCACTATGTAGTGAGGAGAGAGAAAAACATACTATAGGTGAGTCTCACTTTAATAAGGTGTCCTTCTCTCTCCTAAATGAAGTTGAAGTTAGTGAAAAGAAACCAAAACTTGAAATTATCATGCCATCTATTTCTAAAAGAGTGTTGCAAATTTTGTTGTTAAGTCAAATAATCAATATATCCTTCTTAAAAGAAAAGTTTACATATCCTTTTGAAAAATAGATTATTCATAAATATAACAAATTAAAAAAAAGAAAATAATTAATTACCTATCGATTCCTTGACTGGTTGATTTTTTTTAATTTTTGCAATTCATTTAAATTCTTTAGCTTATCCTAAAAAAATTATTTTTCTAGTTTATTTTTAAAAAATTTGAATTTTAATTAATTGCAGGCACAAGCAATTGGCAATGGAGGAACTAACTACATCGTAGAAAATTTAAAGATGAAATTTGTATATGACTACATGTTTCATTTGTTAAATGGGTATTCAAAACTCTTGAAATTCAAACCAACCATACCTGTAGGAGCTGTTGAGATTTGTTCTGAAAGTATGGCTTGTTCCTTGCGTGGTCTAAGGAGAAGTTTTATGGTTGAGTCCATGGTGACCTCACCAAGTGATACACCTCCATGTACAATGCCTCCTCCTTATACACCTGGAACTCTAAAAGAGTTTCTACAAGAAAAGGAGAATTTAATCAAACAAGTGAAGACAAGGGTGATCATTACAAAACAATAAAGGCTAATGTTGAACGTGTTGTAGTATGTATGTAGATGTAATTCGTACACACACACACACACACACAATATTCTTGATGCATGTCACATTGTCAATTAGTCATAGTGTAACAAATTAAATCTATCAATATTCTTGATTAGGAGAATGTTTTGTTTTGTTAATTTATAGTATCTATGTCCCCTTTATATAAGGCGTTGTTTTAGAATTTTCTTGTCTCTTTTTATAAAACTATTTTCTAATTATCCCTTGCATTAACTATTTTTTTATATCAAAACACCCTTAATTATTTTAGTTTATAAACAATAAATGTTATGATTTATCTCTTTCTTTCTTTTATGAGGATTAAATAATTAAAGAGTTTAGTTTTAAAAATTTAAACTTTACCATTATTGTTCTCTCCATGCATTAATTATTTAAGGATAATTTTGGAAAAATATTGCAATTACAAACAAATTTAATATTAATAACTACATTAACCAATTTTCTTAATATGTACAAATTACTCCCTCCGTCTCAAAGTGATTAATGTTAAAGGTTTTTTTACAAAGATCAAGAAAATAAGTATTCCAAGAGAATTAACATTTATTAGAGAACAATTTTACTAAAATATCCATGTACTCTGTCTTAATTTTTCAATAAATGTATTATTAAGTCTTCCCAAACAACATTATTTATTACATGACAAAATTCATGTTTTAATATCTCATTGAAAAGTGAGAACATTAGTTAGTTTGAAATTTTTTCAAAGGCTAAAACTATAGTCATTTTGGAATGAAGAGAGTAATTAACAATGTCTTATAATTAGTGGCAAAAGATGGTATGAAAGTTTTAGTTATACTCCCTTATAACTCATATATAGTAATATAACATATAAACAAATATTAATTAATTTCATCCTATTTAGTGATATTATCATCAAAATACTGTTCATTTAATTATGATTATATTTCAAATCACCATTTTTTAATTATTGATATCAAGTTTTAATGAAGGGAAATTTAGAAATAAAAAGAGTTTATTTTTAAAGAGATCAATAAAATTAAATGATGTTAAATAATCCTTAATTAACTTGAATTGTTTTTTTTTTTTTGTTTATATTTGAGTAGGGAGGAAGTATCTTGTAAATTTTAGATTATTACATGAATAAAGACTAATGTTTTCCAAAATATAACTAATAACAACCCTTACCTCATGAACTAACTTTTGAATTTGAATTGAGCATAAATCCAAAATTTCAAAATGATATTAGCATGAAGGGATGTTGGAGATTTCATATTAACTAGTGTTATGACAAAAAAAATTGTGTATATAAGCAAGACTTAACTCTCGTCTCATAAGTTAACCTTTAGAGTTAAGTTATGTCCAAACTTACACAAAGTCTAGGGTGGGACATCATTTCATGTCTTCTAGCTATTATGAGAAAATAATCTCACACTGTTTAATTTAATTTACTTACTTTTAAATAGATGGTTACGATTCTTTTTCTTTATCTTTTTTTTCTATTTCTCTCCTTTTCTTTCTTGTTTTGCCCTTTCACTACTAGAAAAATGCAATTTAGCGACCAAAATTAGCAATGGAAAATTTTCGGCCGCTACTAGCGACCGAAATAGACTCGTAACCATTCTGTAGCAGCTTGCGACCGAATATGAACGTGGTGGCTATGTGGCGTCAGCTACCAAATTTGCAACCAAACAGAAGGGTGGCTAAAGACTGCGGTTTCTACTTCGGTCGCTAAATAAATACAAGTATTTTAGCGACTGAAGTTGCGACCAATGTAGACTTTAATATAGCGACCGAATAGGATTCTTCACCTTCTGCCTTTTTCCTACAAGGCCATGCACCTTTTACTTTTCCACAGCTTTTTCGCTACTAGAGTTACAAATCAAAACTCAAGGCACATTTTCTCAATAACCATGCATCACCAACCTCAAATCTAAAAAAGAAAGCTTAAATATGGAATCACAACCTCAACATTAATTTTGCATATTCTTGAAGGATTATATTTGTTGCACTCAAGTGTGAAGGGTACCTCGTCGCGATATTTTCACTCTAGAGTACCTCAAGAGCGACTTGTATGTGCTTTTGTTGGAACTTGAAAGTGGAGTTAGCGAAATGTCACCAGATATTGTTTCATACTCCATTCATCACCTAGATCGAAGATATATTGATGCTCATGCTCCTAATTGAAGTTGAAATGTGAATGTTCACAAGAAACTTGTGACATCAATATTGCAAGGAAAAATTTGCCAAATTGAGCAACTCAGGTGCAAAACATGGAAAATTGATTGTTTCTTAAGCATGCAAGATAAGGTCGAGATTATAAAAGGAGTTGATGGAGGAGAGATTATACAAGATATGCAAAATTGGTGCCAAAATCAATATGACTAAAGGTAGAGAAATTGTTCGATAAAAAATGGCTAAAACATGTTGGTGATCCTAATAAATATTTGAATTTTATATTTACTTTTTTTCATTTTTGTTTTCTAATAGAACAAAAGTTTAATTTGGTTCTTGACATTTTTTATAGTCCCTAATATAATTAACAAATTGTGTATGCTTCCTGATAATCTCTGAAAAAACTAATAACAAATGATTTTTTATTAGGAAATAAATACAAATTCGTTAATTTATTAGGACTAAAAAATGTCAAAGATAAAAACTAAAATTATTATTTTATTAAAAACTTAATGCGAAAAAAAATTAACAAAAGACAAATACAAAATTTAAATATTTATTAAGAAAAAAAATATTAACCGTAAAGAATTTACCGGATCTGAAATAAGCATATCAGCCTTCTCGAAAACCCTGGCGGGAAATTCCTTTGATTATTCAACATCTTCCGAGACCGAATCGACAGTGGTAAGAGTTATTCTGATCAACAATTCTTGTTTCTTGTTCACATTGATTTCCGATAACTTCAATTTCAACTTCTATCTCTTTCTTATTTTGCTCGACAGTGGAATCATTAGCTACAGTGGAAGCATAATTGTCAACGAAATCGTCGCTCTGTCCATGAGAGAGATATGAAGCCATATCATAATTTGAAAAAAAAAAAAAAAAATGCAAGTGACACCAACATAGTAGTGTGGCCAAACACCATAGAGTACCATCAAAAACCATTGTAATTGATTGAATAAAAGATACAAGTAACACTGTATATGAGTTCTATTTATAGAGCTAATTAGAGAAGTAATTAACCATGAACAACCTAACTAACTAATCAATTTTTAACTAACTAATATCTTGTCATGACATAACTTGAATGGAATTTTTAGGTAAATTGCTTAAATTAAAAAATCGTTTTTTTCCCATTAGACGTTGATTTAGCTAACAAGGTTGTAGCTAAAATTACACATTGTTCTTTTTATAAACAACAATTGTTTGTGTAAAAAACAATGTATTGTTTAAAAATAATATTTTAATGGTGAAATAAAATTAATTGTAAAGAAAGAAAATATAAATGTGGGTTGATGAAGGATTGCATTTTTGGAATAAAATGTAGATAAAAAGTTGCTTAATGTGATGTGGTACAGTGTAACTCACTTTGGACTCACTTAAGAACTCAAATTAAATTACTTAGATAAGCACTATTAGAAATTCTTTTAGTGTTTGTTTGTTTAAACATTTTTTAGAAAAACGTGATTTATTATTCGGAGATTTTGTGAAAACTGGAAGTTATTTTTTATTCAATAAAAAAGACGTTATATTTTGATTGGTTACAATTATAAAAAGAAAATTTTATTTTAAAACATAATTATAAATTTTAGTTATTTTTAGAATGTACTCAAATTTTCTCAAAATAATAAAAATATAATTTCTTTAAAGATTTTATTTTCTGAAAAACATATGCAAATACGATAAAAATATTTAAAACTGAATTTTCACTATAAAAACTAAAACTAAATGTTGCGAATAAAAAATTACGATTGATAACAGCCACAAGGAAGATAATCAGACGAGTCTTAATCAATATTGGTGCATGCCATGTGCTGAGAAAATTAATTGTTTCTCTTTTAAGAGTAACGAAATTAGTTAGATATTTCGTTTATGACGAAATTAAGATGTGATTGGTGAAACCATGATTAGTCTAGACTCTCAAGCATTCCTTATCTAAAAGAAAAAGCTTCAATTTCCTTTCCTTTGGGCTTGCCCAGTGTAAAAAAAATGTTAATAGGGAAAAAGAAAAAAGAAAATTGACTTCACCACAAGGACCCCAGTTTCATTGCATTAAGCGGATCTCGCACACAGTTTCTTTTGTTATAAGAAAAGAAATTATATTAATACTACAAATTATACAATAAGAAAAACTAGATAAATAAAATGAGTGATATAATAAAGAGAAACGAAAAATGAAAAAATATTGTATTATTTGTTATTATAATTTTATTTTATAAATATAATCTCTCTTATAAGAAAGTTTTGCCAATTATATACAACATATATACAACCAAAATAGCTATTATAAATAAGAGGAAGAAGAAAACCTAATAGCTGTAAATAAGATAATTTTTTCTCTCCAATAATTTTATCTTTAAAATGCGTACATAAAAGTGTACTTTAAAATTTAAGAATTTAAATATATATATATATATATATATAAGGAGATATCAAATTACATCGGTATAATTTTGACAACTATTATATTATTTTATAACTTTTAATTGGATAATGTTTAAAACATACTGTTGGATTGAAAATTCCTTTCACATAGATTACATATATAAAATTTCATATCAATTTAAAA
>PYAF01005229.1:171656-183211 GCA_007407185.1 Glycine tomentella | reverse complement strand
TTTTTTTTTTTTTTTTTTTTTTTTTTTTTTTTTTCTATTGATAAAGATAATATAGAAGTGTTTATGCTCTAGTTGATTACAGCTACATTCATAATTTAATAGAGGAAATGGCCAGGAAGTTACTTAGATCATGTAAGCGTATTGAAATCTATATCTTATTCTATAATAATCTTGAACCTTGTTTCTTCTGTTCTTTTCAGGTTTCTGGAAGCTAATTAATTATTGGCAATGAGCAACCTCAAGCTAGGTGTGGAAGTTGTGGGTGCTCATGACCTTATGCCCAAAGATGGGCAGGGCTCATGTAGTACTTATGTGGAACTTCACTTTGATAGTCAGAAATTTCGGACTACAACTAAAGAGAAAGATCTGAATCCTGTTTGGAATGAGAAATTTTACTTCAATGTTACTGATCCAAGCAAATTGCCGAATCTCAATCTTGATGCCTGTATATACCACTATAGCAAGAGAAGTAATTCCAAAATCTTCCTGGGTAAGGTCCACCTCACTGAACCCTCATTTGTACCATATGTTGATGCTGTTGTTTTGCACTACCCTCTGGAAAAGAAAAATGTTTTTTCGCGCATAAAAGGAGAGCTTGGTTTGAAGGTATATGTCACTGATGACCCTTCAGTAAAATCCTCAAACCCTATTCATGATGTGGAACCCTCTGTGGACACCGTCCAACACTCAACCCCAGATCAATCACCAGTTTCATTCACTAATTCAATCCTGAACGTCTTTTCTCGGAAGAAAAATGAGACAAAGCACACATTTCATACCCTTCCAAATTCAAATGAAGAAAAACAGCATAAATCTTCTCCTTCAGCTGCTGCAAAGACAAATAAAGACTCTGGGATGCATGAGTCTAAATCTGGACTGCCTCCTCCAAAAGTTTTTCATGCATATCCAGGTTCTTTCTCTCCAATGGATTATGCACTCAAAGAGACAAGCCCTTTTCTTGGAGGGGGACAAGTAGTTGGTGGGCGAGTTATTCGCGGGTACAGGCCGTCCAGCTCCTATGACCTTGTTGAACCAATGCAATACCTATTCGTACGAGTTGTAAGAGCTCGTTTGACTGGGAGCATTGATCCATATGTGGAGGTAAAGGTTGGAAATTTCAAAGGAATTACCAAACACTATGAGAAAACACAAGATCCTGAATGGAATCAAGTGTTTGCCTTTGCAAGGGAAAATCAGCAGTCAACTTTTCTTGAAGTTGTGGTCAAAGACAAGAATATGTTACTTGATGAAGTTATTGGCACTGTGAAGTTTGATCTCCATGATGTTCCTAGACGTGTTCCACCTAATAGTCCATTGGCTCCTGAATGGTATAGGATTGACAAGGGTAAGGACAAGAGAAAAGGGGAGTTGATGCTTGCTGTATGGTTTGGCACACAAGCTGATGAAGCTTTTCCTGATGCTTGGCATTCTGATGCTCTCTCCTCTGGTGATATATCTTCATCTGCATATGCTCATATGCGATCAAAAGTTTACCATTCACCAAGATTATGGTATGTACGGGTTAAAGTGATTGAGGCTCAGGACTTACATGTGTCAGAGAATTCCCAAATCCATGATGCCTATGTTAAGCTACAGATTGGTAACCAGATTTTGAAGACAAGACCTGTTCAATCAAGGACCATGATTCTGCGTTGGGATCAAGAGCTAATGTTTGTTGCTGCTGAACCCTTTGAGGAACCTCTGATTGTTTCAGTGGAAAATCGAGTTGGTCCCAACAAAGATGAGACTATTGGAGCTGTTATTATTCCTTTAGACCAAACTGACAAGCGAGCTGATGATAGACTTATCCACACTAGGTGGTATCACCTTGAAGAATCCATGTCATCTGCGATGGATGGGGAACAAGGAAAAAAGGAGAAAGATAAATTTTTTAGTAGAATTCACCTCAGTGTCTGTCTTGATGGTGGTTACCATGTTTTTGATGGGTCAACTTATTATAGTAGTGATCTCAGACCAACATCAAAGCAGCTCTGGAAGAAGCCGATTGGTCATTTAGAAATTGGCATTCTAAGTGTTGATGGACTTCATCCAACAAAAACCAGGGATGGAAGAGGGACAACAGATACATACTGTGTGGCAAAATATGGGCATAAATGGGTTCGCACTCGAACCATTAGTGACAGTCTTAGTCCAAAATACAATGAGCAGTACACTTGGGACGTTTATGATCCAGCTACAGTTCTCACTGTGGGGGTGTTTGATAATGGACAACTTCATAATTCGGATGGTAACAGAGATCTAAAAATAGGTAAAGTTCGGATTCGGATCTCAACCCTGGAAGCTGGCCGTGTTTACACAAATGCATACCCACTACTAGTGCTACATCCTTCAGGTGTCAAGAAGATGGGTGAGCTGCACTTGGCCATTAGATTTTCCTGTTCCTCAATGGTTGACTTGATGCAGCAGTATTTTAAGCCTCACTTGCCAAAAATGCACTATAAAAGGCCACTTAACTTAATGGAACAGGAAAAGCTGCGACACCAAGCTGTCAATGTTGTTGCTGCTCGACTAAGTAGGGCGGAACCCCCACTTAGAAAGGAGGTAGTTGAATACATGTGTGACACAGATTCTCATCTTTGGAGTATGAGGCGGAGCAAGGCAAACTTCTACCGTCTGATGACAGTGTTTTCTGGAATTCTCTCTGTTGTGCGATGGTTAGGGGAAGTTTCCACATGGAAGCATCCTATAACAACAGTGCTGGTGCACATTCTTTTTCTGATGCTTGTATGTTTCCCTGAACTTATTCTGCCAACTGTATTTCTATACATGTTTGTCATCGGCATGTGGAATTGGAGGTTCCGGCCGAGGTGCCCTCCTCACATGAACACCAGACTCTCCTATGCAGAAGGGGTGACCCCAGATGAGCTTGATGAGGAATTTGACACATTCCCCACCTCAAAGAGCCCTGACATTCTACGTTGGAGGTACGACCGGTTAAGAACTGTGGCTGGGAGGATTCAGAGTGTTGTAGGAGATTTAGCTACTCAAGGAGAGAGGTTCCAAGCTCTTGTGAATTGGCGTGATCCTCGTGCCACTGCCATGTTCATGGTATTCTGCTTTGTGGCTGCTGTTGTGTTGTATGTCACACCCTTCCAGCTGCCTATTCTTCTGACTGGATTTTACTTGATGAGGCACCCCATGCTTCGGAGCAAGGTGCCGCCTGCTCCAGTTAATTTCTTCCGCAGGTTGCCTTGTCTCACAGACAGCATGCTGTAAATGGACACTCTTGTGTGTTCTTGAATCTTGAAAACTTATCTGCTTCTGCCAGTGTTTGAATTAATTTTTGGCAGTGCTTGTAGAGTCATTGGAGCTATCTCACTGTGTTTTTTATTGAGTGTTGACCGTTGATGCAACTGTATACTTAGTGTGGTAAACTCCAATGTAGTTTTCATGTTGATTAATCAGCGTTTGTGAGCTTGTGTTCTATACTTGAATGGCTCGTGACTCTGCTAAATGATCTGTCCTAGCTCTTAAGTGACCAAGAAATTGTTTCTAAGAGGAGTACGGAAATGATCTTTGGGCTCAATTTGTCACACCTTAAAAAATGAGGGTATATTATTTAGGGATGAGTATTGTAATTATATGAAAATTTCTTTCTAGATATTTGTGAGTATTTGCTAGTTAACATGAGTATGCTATAGTATAGAATCACGTTGCATTTACATATCTCCCTGATTTCAATTATTTTACAAACTAGCTGGTGGATTTTGAATCTTTTTTTACGATTTCTTCGACAAACTTAACATGTGTAGGTATATAATTATAATGAGAACGGTACTGTAAAGAATTGATACATTTCATAACTTAACTATAGAAGAGTAGAACAAGGACAAATTTATTAATGTAAACTCGAAAAACACATAAGATTGAATCTACACGAGATTCAACACTTCTGTTTTGTCTATGGGTTTGAATTCCCCCCTTATTATTGTACAAGTAGTCATCTCTTACGTGACAAAGAAATATTTGTGTGTATCATGCATCGAATCAAGGAATTTCTAATTTATTAGTACCAAGAAATCATATAATAATTGATAAAAACAGAAAGAGAGAAAGGGAAGAAAAAAATACAGTGTTTATCTTGATTCATCCAATGTGGGCTACGTCCAGTTTTTATCTATATTTTGCTCACACACTCGTCACAATGCACTCAGATTACAAGAAAATATATAGGCTTAGAAACTCTAAGCATCGTAGTTATTCATGTGCATAAGCCCAAACTACAAATAACAAAGCCCAAGCCAACAACAGTACTAGGCCTCAAAAAGCTCCGGTGGTGTTGTCCCCTACACCCCCGCCGGGGTGGCTCCCTCGGGACCCCGTCCGCTCACTGGGGAGCGCCCCCCCAGCCTGTGAGCGGCTTATCTTCTGAATGCGATGTATGAGTCATACCCAATATTCTCCCACTTGACGAATGCTTTGCATGCTTCTTCAATCCCAATGTAGTTGTACACTATTCAAACTTCTCTGAACTCATTGCCTTGGTCAGAAAATTAGCACCATTTTCCTTTATGTCAACCTTCTTCAATATTACTATCTTACCTTCAATCTTTTCTCTGATGAAATGGTACTGGATGCCTATGTATTTGGTCCTCGCATGAAATCTTGGATTTTTAGCTAGAAATATAGCACTCTGACTATCACACCCAACAATCACATCTCCTTGTGTAAAGTCAAGCTCTCTACACAATCTTCACAACCAAATAACTTCCTTGACAGTATGTGCCAAGGCCATGTACTCATCCTCAGTAGTTGATAACACAACGATGCTTTGCCTCTTGCCCATCCAACTGACAACTCCACCAAATGAAGAAACAACATATCCACTAGTAGACCTTCTACTATCAATGTCACCTCACCAATCAGCATCCACGAAGCACTCTAACTCTAATGGTGGATGTCCCCTTGAGTCTTTCACGTCTTCATAGCATAACCTAAGGTTAGATGTACCACGAAGATAACAGCACACACACTTCACTGTCATCCAATGCTCTTTTTCTGGCTTGAACATAAATCTACTCAATACTCCCACTGCTTGGACAATATCAGGACGAGTTCAAATCATAGCACATCCAAAGCAGTGGGAGTACAAACCTTCTTTCATGCAAATCATAGCGGGACCCCCACCTGCTAGCGGCGTATCTTCTGAATGCGAAGTATGAGCCATGCCCAACATAATTGGACCCAGTCACGTTTTGGCACACACAAAACCTTCCAAACAGCTTTAGAGGCATCAACAACATTGTTAGGGCATGGAGGCTGGAAATCATGTTCAACATCACACCCTTTTGTGGAATCACACTCATCAACCACCATGGCATGGACCCTTCTTCCATTTCCAAAGATGGTGATGTTATGATGACACCTCTTTTTATTATTAAACCATTCAGTTGATAATGCCACAACTGGAGTGTTATCTGAGTGAAACTTGTTGTTACATTCAGAAGGGCCACCTCTATCTCCACCTTTCTCAAAGCTATTCAGTGTTAAGACTGCCTTTGTGTGTTGAGAGATAGGTGGAGAACACTTGAAGGTGGGGTAAAGTTTGCCTTTTTCGCAACACTCAGTCATCCTCTATATTACATTTTCTTGGAGGAGGATTCCCCCCTTATTCTTCTACTAGGCATGCAGGTAGCTGCTCAATGCTCAGCCACAAGTTAGCTACAACTACAAGAATTAGAAGAGAATGGTTTGAAAAGTTGTACAAATTTTGAACTTCATCAATCTCTTTCTTCTAAATTCCGTTTGTTATTTATGTTTGATTTGGATTGGATTTTGCATGTAATTTGAATTTATCTAAAAAATGTTTTAAAAAATCTGCTAAAAAAAGCATGTGGTCCTTTCTATGTAAATAGGTAATCAACTGGTTGCTGTTAGTTTGAGAAACTTCAGTCCTTTGTTCATGACAGAAAAATTGGAAGGTTTTCAAATACACAGCTGAAGAGATTTATCTTAGTGTTAATATCTGTTATTTCACAAATCATCTTCTCACACTGCAGAAACATTGATGGAAGCTTAAGTCTTATGAGGAGTTGTCAATTAACTGGATTACTATGATTGATTAAGCAAAAATATTCTTTCGTTTTTTTGGACGAATGGCATAGCTTTCGAATTATATTCACACGGAGTTAAAGTGAACAATATTTCTCAAAATTAAGACTCTGTTCTCGTTGGCTTAGCATTTTGTCACCAGAACATAGCATGTTCGTAGCTCTTTAAAATGTCAGAGGCGCAGACTAAAAATATCTATTAGCTATTTTTTACTTCAGATTTTTAGTAACCAATATGAAATATCTATTATTTGTCTGCCTTTCTTGTTCCAAGTTCATCGGAACTTTCAAAATTAATTTTTATTTTCTCTGAATTAATTGATATCGCATTTTGTTTTTATGGAACTAAATTGATGCTGATTTTCATACAACACTAAAAATTTAGTTTAACCCATATTTTGGGACTAAAACGTTCAATTTTTTCCCCCTAAATTCACTTGAATAATTATCATCCTATTCCTTTTTTATTAACAGGCAACTAAACTTCCAAATTTGATATCTAATAAGATAATATAGTTGAAAAATGTACAACAATACCATATATATATATATATATATATACATATATACATACGTACATATAAATAGTTTTACATGACACACCAGAGAAAGCAACACAACACAGAATAGCTAGATAGAAGGCATGTACTAGTATAATAGCATTACATTATGCATCAGACCATGTAATTTCTAGTCCACCCCACTGATTGTGAGGCACACCTATGGCTTCCCACACAGCCTTGGAGGCATCAACAATGTTGTTGGAACAAGGGGGTTGATAATCATGATCTTCATCACATCCCATGGTAGAGTCACACTCGTCGATCACCATGGCCACCACACTTTTGCCATTTTCGCTGATGGTGATGTTGTGGAGGCATCTACCCCTATTGTTGAACCATCCAGTGGAAAGTGCGACTACCGGTGTGTCATCAGACTGGTACTGGTTGTCACATTCTGAAGGGCCACCTCCATCTCCACCCTTTTCAAAACTATTCAGACTTCAGAGTGAGTTGAAAGTGCTGGAGAACATTTGTATGTTGTGTGCATCTTTCCTTGTACACAACAATCTGAATCATTCTCTTTGTTGCATTCTCCAGGAGGAGGCTTCTCTCCTCTGATTCTGCCACTAGGATGACACTGTTGGGCTTCAGAACACAAACAATTTGTTGAAATTAGAATTAGCAACAGAACAAAGGATGCTATTGATGCTGAAACCTTCATTTTGTATATGTTTTCTCTTTTCTATGTTGTTTTGCTGTGTGCTTGGAGAAAAGGGTGGCATTTAGATGGAAATTTATAGGTGTAATGTTCTCTCCCTATCTTGTTTTTTTTTTTAATTGTTTTTACTATATTTATTTTAGAAAGAGGATTTTCGTTACTGAATGATTCTGCTAGAAAAGGACCACTATAGTACTGGCATCCAATTCAAGCTTCCATGCCTCAATACTATATTCAATTAGCATCAGAACAAAGGATGCTACTGCTGTATTCTTTCTCGATCTTCTTCCATTCTTTAATTGTTCTTATATATATATATATATATATATATATATATATATATATATATTTTAGAAAGAGGAGTTTTATTACTGCTGTATTCTGCTAGAAAAAGAATAGTACTAGAAATCCAATGCATGCTTCCATGCCCTAGTACTATATTTGCATTATTGGCGTTTCCTGCATCACGTTTCCTGAAGTAATTTTTCTTGCTTTCTTGCAACAATTTATTTGATCCAAGTTTGACATGAAAATTTCACTTATCGAGTTCTTGGCATCTAGCTATGACATGAAATATCCATGGACCTAAATATTTAAAGGATTAGCAAGCAAATGGTGATATTTGAACGTTGAAGCTAAAGGCCTCTATTTTTCACTTGGCTTTCCACAGTCGTTGAACCATATGATACGTCATCTATTTGATTATTTATTATTTTTACAGTTGACCAAAGATAGCAACAATTTTGTCCCTTAATTACAAAATGCGGTATCAGTTAATTCAAAGAAAGTGAAAAATAATTTTGAAGGTTCCTAGGGAATAGGAACAAGTAAGGCAGGCAATAAATTCTGTATTTTTTTTTTCTTATTTTCTTTTCAGCAGAATATTAGATTAAATTGTACTCAAGTAACATGGTTAGCACAGTCATAAATCCGCATTTTTGGATAAACTTAAGGTTTCCATAGTTTGCGTGTCTGACAATTTAAACAGATATGTACATGCTCCCATTTGCTCTGGAGACAAAAAAAAAAAAAAAAAAAAAAAAAAAAAAAAAAAAAAAAAAAAAAAAAAAAAAAAAAAAAAAAAAAAAAAAAAAAAAAGCTTATAGCTACCAGAACAGTCTTAATTTCCAGAAACAACATTAATTTTAACTCCCCTATGAATATGATTCTTAAGCTAATTCATTCTCCCAAATTAACAAATGAATCTTTGTAGTATAGAAATCCAAAGTGACTTTCCAAACTCCAATTAATTGACAGTTCCTCATAAGACTTCCATCGATGTTCTGCAGTGTGAGAACAGAGTCTTAATAAGATAAATCACTTCAGGTACTCACTCGTGCTGCATGGAACTAGCATTTGAACATCTTCTGATTAAAGAGTTATTATATTATGCTGCCATGAACACCAATTGCAGTCACACAAGCAACACCAAGGAGTTGATTACATTGAATGGACCACAGGCTTCTTTTAGCAGATTTTATATATTTTTTAATCACATATAAAATCTGATCCAAATTAAATATAAATTACACAGTGGAATTTATGGAGTAAAAGCTCAAAGCCACGACCTACACTTGGAGGTGACACATATATTCTCCCCTTTCTCCTAGTGAAACTATGAGCGCTTTAACATTTTCTGCAATTAACAAATTTAAGATGTGATACCCCACAGTGACTTCGTAAATCCGATTAATTAACAACTCCTTGTAAGGCTCTCATCAATGTTTAAGAGTATGAGAAGGGGATACATAAGCAACTATTGATTATATAGGTACCACATTTAGTGGCGGATCTAGGATTCTGGATCAGTTGGGGATAATTTATTTAAAAAATAAAAATTGATAATTATCATTATTATATGAGATAGTTGAATTTAAACATGAAGATAAGAGGAACAAAATATAAAGTTTTAAGATAAATATTTATATTTTATTAAAATAAGAGGGTGCATTTATTTACTCTTACATATGAACTGGTAAAGAGGTTCAAATATATAAAATTAAGGGGTTCAAAATATAAAATTATAGGGTGCAAAATATGATATTTTTTGCATTTTATTAAAATAAGATGGTGTATTTACTTACTGTTACATGCGAACTGGTAAAGAGGTTCAAATACGTAAAATTAGAAGGTGCAAAATATGAAATTATGGAATGTAAAATATAATATTTTAGGACAAATACTAGTGATTTTATTGAAATGAGGAGGTGCATCTGTCCATCCTCAATTACATGTAGATCCGCGGTGACCACATTCCTTTTTTTAGCATATTTTATATATTTTTTAGATAAATTATAATTTCATGTAAAATTAAATCCAAATAAATAAATAAAATGACACCATAGAACTAATGGAGTTAAAGGTCTAACACTAGAACTAGGAAAATCAGAAAAAAGCAAAGCGGAAACAAAAGCAGTGAGGAATCAAGTTCTGAGAATATATGGATGTTGTACGGAAGGCAAAGAAACAGAACTGAAACATATGTTTTTGAAAAGTAGATCACCAATTGAAAATTTAAAGCTGAAACATAACTGAAAATAAAACAAAAACTCCCTAAAATTGTTGCTCTTAAACAGAAAACATAACAGGGAAATACTCAATAGTATCTCTTAAATACCTAGTCACTTTACCAACTTTTCTGCATCATGTAAGTGGATTACTAAGGTATTTTCCAAGAATGAGTGTTTCAGGTTAAAGAGGAACGATTGATAGGTCGTGCTTCCATACTCCTCCAGTAAGATGATATCGACATCTCTGATTTATACGGTACCGATCATCCAGGATATTAACCTCAAGAACTTTAAGCTTAGGACACTTGGCAGGAAGTTCCATAAATAAGGAGTCAGCATTTTTAAGAAAAAGCCTTAGCTCAACTAAATTCTCAAATTTTGGAAGATCAAAATAATAAGAGTCCATCTCTTCCCTAAAATCACCCAATGATAGAAATTCAACATTACGCAGTTCTTTGAGAACGGCAGAAACAATTAGGTTCACATAAAGATTCTCAGCGCTGTGATACACTGTCATATAAACCTTGGCTTTAAGAATGCTTGGCCAACGATGACTGTAAAAGTTTGAGATAAAATCATAATCATAATCATCTTGTATAACAAGATTATAAAAATAGCTGTGGCGGAATATTTGGATAACTTGAGAGTTATGCTTACGCACAATCTTCAACTTACGGTCACCCCAGTTCTGCTTCAGGGAAAACAGTTCAAGAGATGGGGATCCAGAGATAAGATCTTTAATACTGGGGAAGCACAAGAATACATTTACGCGCAGGTGAAAAATCTTGAGATTAGGGAGATGAACATTAGAAGGAAAAGAGAAAGGAAAGAGGCCCTGGAGCTTCAAGGTGACAAGTGTGGTGCAGGTGAACAAGTTGGGGAATCTGAAAACAGTTGAATGGCACATGTTGAAGGAGATATTCACATGTTCAACTTTTCTGGACACGACAGCATTCAACCATTCTTCCGCGTAACGCAAGCAACAATCATGGTTGTTGTTACATCTGAGATGAAACCTTGTGATCTTTTGTGTTCTAAATAGACCCAAGAAAACATTGACTGTCTTGTAGAGTTCCATGATTGGTTTGGAGCAGTCGATATCAAGAGATGGAAGCATGGTCCATAGAAATCTCCACCTGGTAGATAACAAGGATGTAGCAATGGCTTCCTTGACCGTAAGGAACGAAAGGATGTGATACAGAACGTCGTCCGGTAATTCACTAATTCTGTCCTCTCCAGCTTTTCTCTCCATTGTCAACCTCCCTCCCATGATCAAGTTTAGGGTTTCTGTTGATGAAAAATCACTGATGAAGATAAATAAGCAAAAGTCGTGAGTTTAATTTAAGGGATGAGTTTGTTTAATTTTTTTTAATGTGTTTATTTTAAAAAATTTATGATTTGTTTGTTTAAACTTCTTTTACTTAAAATAAGTACGTATTTTTTTATTTATTTTAAGAAATATATCTTATTTGCTTATCAAAAAAGTGAAAAACTATATTTTAAAAAAAATACTTTTTTTAATTTTTTTTGAAATTTAAACAAATTCTTCCTAAATTGTAACTAATTGATTTAGATTGACGTATCCAAAAAGTTTAAAATTATGATTTATGCAAGTTCAAATTTGAATTTGGGATAAAAGTTTGTGTTAGATAAATCAATCAATCAATTTTATATATATATATATATATATATATATATATATATATTATATCAAATACAAAATAAGATTTTGTCACGTGATTATTATATTCAC
>PYAF01005229.1:157615-171556 GCA_007407185.1 Glycine tomentella | reverse complement strand
TTTTTTTTTTTTTTTTTTTTAATTTATGGGTTCCTAACAGTCTAAGATTTCTTTTTTAAGGAAGGGGCTTACAATCATGTCTTGAGTGCAAGACAGACGACAGTGCCACAGTCATATACTTTTTAAAAATTATGTAACTTTTAAATCATTTCTTTATAAAACCGATGTAGAAACAACAATTTTGTGATAGTCCCAATCAACATTAATTTTAACCAAAATTAATATTGAAATTTGCACCAACATCCATTTTGAAAAACTGATGTTATAAATCTACTTCCTACATCAGTTGTAACTAAAATTGATGTTGAAATATGATACAAGTATGCTTATTAATACACTTTCAACATTGGTTTTTTTGTCAATCTATATCAAATAATATTTTTAAGATTGTTTTGAAAATCAATATTATAAGTAATTCATTTTTAATATTGTTTCAAAATCGATGTTAAATATGTTTTTAATTGATGTTAATTTTTTTTATAGTGGTGTGATAATATTATCACATTGGAAAAGTGTCATGTGGTGTACAACCTAAAAAAAATCACTTAAGTAATTCATTATAGATGCTCATTATTTTTCTCCGGGTGAAGAAATTTTTAGCTTTCGCTCAATCCTTAAAAAACCATATCGTTAAAGTCTCCTACTCCTACTTCAGTCGTTGTGGCAATAGAAAGAAGGATGAGCCATGCTACTAGCATCTAGATAGATTCCCCAAGGGTGTTAATTCCCTAACCTTCTTCCCATCTCCAATGGCTTCCTTAATTTGTTCTCTTGCTCATTCTAATTTCAACAAATTGTTTGTGTTCTAAAGTCCAACAGTGTCGTCCTAGTGGCAGAACCAGAGGAGAGAAGCCTCCTCCTGGAGAATGTGTTGCGATTTTGACAAGTATACCGATCGTTCCAAGATAAATAAGATATCGTTCCCTCAATGATTGATGCACCAATTGTATTATAACTTGTATCTAAAAGTTGGATAAATAAATGTTTGGTAAAAGTGTGTTTTGTATGTTGAAATGAGTAATATTAAAGACAAGAGTTAAGAAGTAACAAATGATTATAAACAACGAAGTTAAGTTTATGACAATATAAGAGAGAGAATAGCAAGGACACACGCACTCGATGATTCCCACCAATGTATTCGAATTGTTTACTACCTTCAATTATTCAAGTTACTCAGTCTATGCGTCTTCATACATAATATTAGTCAAGTCCTAATACCTTAGTAACATTAACCCTTTAACCCACTTAAAAGTCCTAATTCTTTAGTAGTCTTCCTAAGGTTAAGCATTAAGTTTGACACACCAAATCATTTGCAAACATACATTTCTATACTTAGATAATGTAAAGAATGTTACTTTACCCAAGTCAGAGTCTAGAACCCCAATATTCCTATTATGAACCCTAGCTCTCAACACATTATCAGAATGATCAAGTCTAATAAAGAGATATAATTCATTCAAAGCAAAGTAAAGTAAAATAACTTCATATAAAAGAATAATAGCATCCAATCCAATCCAAAGGAAGTTACATCAAGTGAAGTGGATGGCCCTAACTACAAATATGAACTAGCCAAACCTATTCATGGTTGGATTTGGTAACACAAAAAGAAGCATGTCCAGCTGAAGAACAAACAAGGAGAAGAGGAAGAAGAATGAGAAGCTCCCACTTGTTCTTCACAACTCCAAGCCCTAGCTAAGAACCTCCAAGCGCTTCTAAAACTCTTCAATCTTTGTATTTTCACGCAAAAGTAGTCCTTTCCTCAGTAGTGGGTTCTAATATTTATACTTGGGGGAGTGAATCCCCCAAATTACCATTAGCAGAGTGAACAGTATCTGCAAAACCTGTGTCTTGCGCTGATTACGCCACTTTCGCGCTAATGGCGCTGCTATTCTTCAAGTCTGGCGTGGACCGCGCCAAATCACAGAGAGGATTTGCCTTGTTTTCCTTTGGTGGCGGGTTTGGTGCCAATATTCACGCTGGTAGTGCCATAAGTCAGAGAGTGTTGGAGTGAAGGCATCTCTGGCATGGATAGTGCCAGACTCACGCTGAAGGCGCTGGATGGCAGAGAGGAAAGCCCTAAATCACATGCTTGGCGCGATTGGCGCTGGTGCTGGCGCTGATGGCGCCAAGATACTTGCTTGAATTGCTTTCTGTTCCTTTTCACTTCTTTCGACACTTTTCAACTTTTTAAAACATAAATTGAGATAAAACAAGATTGAGAAGGAGTTATCAACATTTCTATCAATTGCAAGCAAATATCAATCATTTGTAAGCAATTGATGACTTATTTAAGCTTGGAAACACTATATGCTAGGTGCATATCAGAATGCAACAAAGAGAATGATTCAGATTGCTGTGTACAAGGAAAGATGTACACAACATGCAAAATATACTAGTACATGTATGCCTTCTATCTATATGTGTTATGTTGGTTTGTCTAGTGTGTCCTGTCAAAGTTGTTATTGTATTGTAATATACTAATATATATCTTTGCATGGTATTGTTTTACATTTTTGAACTATATTTGATATCAAATTTGGAAGTGTTGGGTTGCCAATTAATCAGGAACTCGGAGGATAATTGTTCAAGTTGATTAGGGTAGAAAAAAAATTAAACAAGCATTTTAGTCCGGAAATATATTGGTGAAACCAATTTTTCTGTATTCTAAGAAAATTGGGATCAATTTAGTCCCTTAATTGCAAAATATGGGAGAGAAAAAATAAACAATCAATTCTGTCCCAAAATATAGGTGAAACCAAGTTTTTAGTATTCTAAAAAAAATTGGGATGGATTTAGTTCCTTAATTACAAAATGTGATACATTAATTAGTTCAAATTAAGAAAGTTAAATTTAATTTTGAAAGTTTATAGTTCTAGGAACAACCAATAGTCTGTCTTCGCTTTAGCTGTCGTTTTTCTTTGGATTTTTCTTGTCATAGGTGTGGATATATCTGCTGAAGAAACTCATCTTCATGCTATCAGGGACTGCATCAAAGCTAGAAGGATTTGGTTTCTGTTGCTAGAAGATACTCATCAGAATTTTTTCTCTCTCAAGATTTAATACAGTGGCTTATTTGTAATCTTACTGATGTGCATTCTCAAAGATTTGAAACTATTTGCTGGTTCATATATGGAACTCCAGAAATGCTGAAATATATTCAATGATGAAGTTTGGCCTATATAGCTTCTCAAGAGTAAGGAAGCTAGGCTGAACATAAGTAATTCAAGAATAGGGACTGGTCTCTCTCCTTTCAACATAATTTACAGCCAAGAACATGGAGTTACTATCAGTGTTTTTTTTCTTCTTCTGCAGAATACCAGATTAAATTGCATTTAAGCTTCTGATTAAAGAGTTATTATGCTTCCATGAGCAGATTTTATTTGTATATTAGATACTTTATTTTCTAAATACATGTAAAATCCAATTCATATGAAAGATAAATAACTAACTAGAATTTACGTAGTAAAAGCTTAAATCCCCTGCCTACACTTGAGTGGAAACAAAAGCAGTAAGAAACTCAAGTCCAGAGAGTATATGAATGTTGTTATAGGGAAAAAAATGATTTTTTTTTTTGAAACAAATATTTTTTTTAAAAATATTTTGAAAATATATTTTTTAATTTGAATTTTAAAATATGGATAAATTTTTCTTATTCAAATAATATTAGTCATATATTTATATATAATAAACACATATAATTTAAAATTTTTAAAATATATCATATCAAATCAGATCAATTATTGATTCACCATTTGAATCACTGACTTATTGACCTACTATCTCGATTAAATCAATAATTAGACCAGGCTTTACAACTAAGAATGAATTGATGATAACAATATAAAAAATCAATTGAGTTGAACTTCGGAAAAATCCATATATCAAGAATTAGTTGTGTTGGATTAAAAGTTAAAAAAAAAAAAAAGAGAGAGGGGATATGATTATCAAATTAATATATAATTACAAGTACATTTTGTCAAGCACTACATAGAGAGAGTCCATGCATAGCCTATTTACACATAATTTAAAAAGACAAAGGTACAACAAATACCTTTTTTATAGCCATTTTGTCATTTAACTGATTTATTAAAGCAAACTTGAAATGTGCAAAATTTTCCCAGCCCTTATGCAAGTTATCCACGCAAGCATCTAAATAAATTGACGAGCAGTCCACATCGTCCCTCTTTCCCTTTGGATAGATAAGATTACACCTAAAAACGAAATTACAAAACTTATAAAAACAAACAAGCGAAAATCAAATAAAATGCATTTATAATTGTACACAGAATTCAATCCAGCACAAAGTTTGGTGATCCAGCATAAATTTCTCGGAGTACACTTTATCGGTGTCCAATTCAGAAAAGTTGGTAATCCTCCATGTATAAGACTGCTCATACATTAATTTAAGCCTTAATTTGTTGTTATTCCCCATTTCATTAACTTGCCACCTTCGAGGAACACAGAAAAATGTTAATATTCACTTAGAGAAATAAAAAGTTATGATTACCCAACAGATATTTAAGGTGGTTGAATACACAATATATATATATATATATATATATATATATATATATATATGAGAAAAAGGTGTTGTCAATATCAAAACAACACGCATAAAAAAAGCTAAGGGGATTACTCGCTTGAATTGACAGCAAGAGCTAAATAACTTGGGATGAATGTCAGACAGAAATTGAGAAAACGTCAGTCAGATTGAGAAGAATATTGAAGGGGAACCATCACTCCCATTTATAGAGTTCTAGTAATTAAGGTTGTTTAATTGTTAAAAAATAAATTTGATTTAAAATTAAAATAAGAGCTATTTTTAAATTTTATGGGTATTATTATACTTCAAATTAATTTAAGAATACATATTAACTTTTTGGATTAAAGACGCTCTAACAAAAGAGAGCAGTGTAACTTCTACAAGGGAAAATGAGAATGTGGTTTTGGAAGAAGAAAGGAGGAATGTCGTATTGAGGGTTTTGGAAGCTGTGTGGTCATAAGTGTTGGCATTGGATTCTGTTTTGACCAAGGTTTTGGAATCTGTGATGGTATTTGGATGTGTTGGTTGGCATTGGACGTTTTGGAAAGTGAATAACATAAAGCTTAGTACGTTTTGGAAATTAATATTAATACTATTACGATGAATATGTAGAAAATGTATTTTCTTGGTAAAAAAAATGTATTTTTATGAAGATAATAGTAGTATTTGTCATTTCTTCAGCAAAAAAAAAATAGTATTTGTCATTTCCAAAAAAAATGATGATAATATTTGTTATTAATAGATCAAAAATTAATAAGAAATTTGTAACAATATTTTTATGACAAATGTTAAGAACACTGGTCAATAAATTAAAAGTAGATACCAGTATTTTTTTTTTATTCAGATGTCAAAATTACACTCCATGATTTTTGTTCCCCTGTCATTTTCACATTAAAAAAAATTCTTCTTTTGATTTTTTAATTACTAGTCAATGAAGACTCTATTTTTATTAGTAATAAAAAAATATTTAAGAGTATTAGATGAAAATTGATAGAGTTTGGGAAGGACATTACTGTATCCATCTTCATATACCTGTACGTATATTTGAAAAAGTTATATCCTTTTATTTATTAGGTACTTATATACTTAATTATATTCGAATTTAGTACAGACACCTTCCTTGGTTTCAAAGTGAAGGCAGAAAATTTTAAGGTTTTAAGTAAAATTTAAATTTGATATTTAATTTAATATAATTTGTCAAATTTGATTTATTTTCATCAACTATGGCAAAAAAATTTGAGGATTCAAATTTCGGGTCATTTTGTGAGAAGTAATAATTTGATAATTTTGGCATTTTGTGACGTTTGAGTCTCCTCAAACTTAAAACAAACGCACATTGAGTCATTTGATTGATGGGCTTCGCATTCAAGACGCCAATATTTTTTAGTGGTTTTTGGATTGATGGGGAATGGTGCTAGAATAGTGTTGTTACTGATAAAATTCCAACGTGGCTGAAACAGGAAGTAAAAAATTTGTTCCTTACCAAATTCCTGATATGATTATTTGGGGGCAATCATCAAATGGTACTCTACAACAAGAACTTGCTTGCCCATTGCTAACAATATGGGTGTGGTGTCTCCAACTATACCAGAAAGGGTTTTTCTATCAGTGCAAAGAAACTTGTTCACAATATTTGGCAAGCGAAGCAAATCATGCAAGTATCGATAAATATTCAAATATGGTATCCACAGGAATTTACGTAAGTATTAAGTATCGATGAACTAGGTTGTTGTGGTTTTATATGGGCAAGTACAAACGCAAAACTGCAAGCCATTAACCATGATCTCAGCATCGCTTGGTTGGAGGGAATTCATAACATTACTTGTGAAATCTGGTTTTAAAAGTGCACCGACTTTCATCCTGCATGGAAGTTGAACCCATTCATTCTTACTTTGCACTGGTGGAGAATATTAGAAGCTTCTTGGATCTAGATTGGTAGCTTAGCTTCCAACATACCTTCAGACAAGGCAATCAAATGGCAGAATATCTTGCAAAAAATTGTGCCACAAAAGAATCTCAGCTTACAGTGTTGAATACTTGTCCTCGGAGTCTTGAACCCACGCTGCTAGCATATGCTTTAGGCGTGTTGTTCTTGCAGCATGAATTTGTAACGAGAGGAGAAAAATAAGAGAAAAAGAAAGTGGGCGTAAATTTGTATAGAGAGAAGGAAAAAAAGAAAAAAAAATCAAGATATAGTTGGTTTAAAGTATGGTTATAAATTTTAATACAAAAATTTGCATTTTAATACATAAAATGATAAAGGGAAAATTTGTTGCTAGCTATTAAAATAAAAATAATTTTAAGCTCTTCAAACTATAATTCAAATATGTTAAAAAAAAAAAACCTAACAATGTGGAAAACGTTGTGAGGTAGCCTTCTTCGGCTTTTTAATTCTTTCAAAGCAAAAATATCATTTTGTTTACATTATTATATTTAATTTATACAATTTAATGCTTAAATGCATAGTTAATCTTCATACCAATATATTGGTGTGATTTGATCTCCAAATTTTTTATGCTAAAACTCGCCTAATTAAGAAACTTCTAAACGTGCAATTTACCACAAATCATTTCGGTTAATATAAAACCATTGATGTCTACAGAAAGTCAGAAACATTAAATTGTTCAAAAGAAAATCATCAAAACATGTACTACCTATTCTACTCAAATCTTTAAGTGACATAACTACATTATTCCATACCCTAACTCATCATCCAAATTGCGCTCTTCAAAATCTTCTTCTGCATTCACCAAGTCTCTCCTAGCTATCTCAAGTTCTGTATTTGTTTCAATCATCTTTGCCACCAAACTCTCTAATTCAATCTTGAATCTCGCTGTTTCAATCTCTAAAGCAGCCACATTATCCTTGATCTTCCTCACTTGAGCAGCTTTCTCCGTATAATTTTTCACAGCCAAGGCAGATTGAACATGGGATTCTAGCCAAGTCAAATCAAATCTACATATCTCAAGTTCTTCCCATAACATTTGGAGATGATCACAAGCTTCATTATCCATATCTTTGACCTTTTTAGTCTTGAGAAAATGTAGAACTCGACCCAAAGCTGTGAATGCCCATTCAGTGAACCTACGACTTCTCTTGTACTGACTATCAACAAGTGAGGGATATTGTGAACACACTTCTTCTAGTAGTGGAACTAAATCTTTTTCTAATTTTCCTAAACCCCTAAATTCCACTAGCTCACCAAATGACTTATCAATATTGCTAATAGGTTTCATTACTTGATTCTTGTATTCTGACTCGCTGACAAAAATCTCAACTTCAATTACACATGTATCATTCACAATGAAGCCACCGCTAGAGCCATAAAATTCAACCAAAGGAATGAAATCTTTGAAACCCCAATCAATCTCTTTTGCGCTAAAGATGTGCTGAGATCCTAGAAAATTCATATATCAAGAATCAGTTGTTTTGGATTAAAAATTAAATGACATAATTACAAGCAATGTTATCAATGGCAGAAGGCCTAAATTCCGTTATGTAAACACGCCATTGGGCCTTATGGCACAACAATACAGATTGCTATAACAGTTGGCAAAAAATCCGTCATGACGGGCACCATGGTCACTATTTAACAACACTAATTACGAATACTCAAGGACTACATGGGGAAGTCCATGTCCATCTCCAAAAGATTATCATTTTTAATCTGAAAAAAAAAAAAAAACTCAACATACTTGTTGTAGCAATTGTTTGAGATTTTGTTTTGTGATGGTTCTACCTTTTCACCAAAGAAATATATTAAATGTTACTAGCCTTTAAGCGAAAAGTTAGCTTATTAGTCATGTGCCAAACACATTCTCCAGATAAGCTAAGAATTTTTTATTGTCACATAATAAATCAATAAGATTGACAAATTGAATGCATTTTACGCTATCCACACTCTCTAGCAACAAAGAAGGAATCTGAAAAATTAAGGAATAGTTCGATCGTCAATCAGTTAAAAGAGGCCGTTAGTTAACTAATCTGATTCTTCTACCAAAAAAATGTATAGTCACCCAAATCATAACCTATGTCAAACTGCTAAGAAACACAAGCATCATTATGTAAAAGAAATAACATAGCCAAAAATTCAATTTAAAAAGACAGAAGTACGAAAAATACCCTTTCTTTTAGTCATTTTGTCATTGACCTGATTTTTTAAACCTATATAGAAAGATGCAAATTTTCCCCAGCCATTAGGCAAATTAGAACAATCTCCACCAGCATCTAAATAAATTGACAAGTAGTTTACATTGTTCCCCTTTGGAAAGATAAGCACCCGCCTGAAATTGTTAAAACAAACAAATGAAAATTAAATCATATTAAACGCACATATATATAGTACACAAAAAATTTGAATCAAGTACTAATACCATGTATGGTGATCGATCAAAAATTTATCGCTGTAGAGGTTTTTGGAGTTCAAATTAGAGAAGTTGGTAATCGTCCATGTAAACTGCTCATATAATTTAATCCTTTTGTTGTTGTTCTCCATTTTAATTATAACTTG
This sequence comes from Glycine tomentella, assembly GCA_007407185.1. Classification (NCBI taxonomy): domain Eukaryota; kingdom Viridiplantae; phylum Streptophyta; class Magnoliopsida; order Fabales; family Fabaceae; genus Glycine; species Glycine tomentella. The sequence continues at coordinate 162,503 of PYAF01005229.1, read as the reverse complement.
TGACCTTCAACCTGAGCAGGAAATTTAAAAATATTAATATTCACTTAGAAAAATCAAAAGAGACGATTTCGCAGAAGAGATAAGAATTTGGGGGGCGTTGAATTCACAAAACACTCGAATAAAAACAAATGAAAAAGGTGTTGCCAATATTAGAAAATAACAAGGCATAAAATTACTCGCTTGAATTGGCAGCAAGAACAACGTAGCTTGAGAGGGGATTACTCTCTTGCTTTTGAGATTGAGGAAAATTAAAGGGGAAACATCACTCGCTTTTATAGAGTTCTTGTAGGCAGTGTTGTTAAAACGTCGTTCTAAACCGTTAAAACGGACGATTCTACGTTTCTGCACTTCAAAATCGTGTCAAAACGCACCTTGAAACGGGTTTTGGAGCAAACAGTTCGAAACGACGAGTCAACTCGGTAAACTCGGCTGACTCGGCGAGTTTACCGAGTTGACTCAGTTTTAAAAAAAAAATTAAATAGTGGGGCAGGGGATGAAGAAGATGATATTGACTTGGAAATTAGTGGTTACCTCTGCATTGGAAGAGCCCTGTCATGGAGGTTTGGCCACCATTCCCGTCATCGAAAGCGTTGCAACTTTGGAGGTCATTGATTTGGATGAAAAAAGCTCACGGTAATGGAAACCAGAAAGGAAAATGGCGCAGCACTGCAAAGAGAAGGAGAAAAGAAACGGTGCAGCACTGCAAAGAGAAGGAGAAAAGAAGAAGAGGAGGCACCGCAAAGAGAAGGAGAAAAGAAGAAGAGGAGGCACCGCAGGAGAAAAGAAACGTGCAGCAGAGGAGAGGAGAGAAACGGCGCAGCGGAGAAAAGAAGAATATATAGGCTAGGTTTTCCTTTTGGGCCTAATTTTCTTTCTGCACCCACCTATTTTTCTTTCTGCAGTTCCATATTACATTTTTTTTAGATAATTTCTATTTGCAGTCTTTTTTATTATTAATACATTTTACTTATTTAATGATGACTAAGTTTGAACTTATTTTATTTCCTTAGTGTTTGGACTTAAATTTGTGATAACTTGTGTATTGGTGTGTTTTAGTTATATATATGTTGGATATTTATTTATTTTTGTATATGTAGTAAACTCTTACGTTTCGTTTACATTTCACGTTTTTACGTTTTTGCTCACCCTCACCGTTTCTGCGTTGACACTACGTTTTAACAACATTGCTTGTAGGTACGGTTGTTTAAAAAAAAAAGAATTATTGCGTGAATATATTGAGACTCAAATTAAAAAAGATTATTTGAATTAAAATTAAAAAGTAACTTGTATTATCATTGATTCTATTTCAATTAATTTGTATCATAATCAATTTGATTAAAGTAATTTAATTACTATTAAACAGTAACTTATATAAAAATTAATTCTGTTTCTATTTGTAAAAGAACTACTTTTTATCATAATAATGTGTTCGATTACTATTAAATGTATATATATATATATATATATATAATTCCTTTTTAATTAAAAGATATTTTTGGAAAAAATAAATCAATATAAGTCAATAATTTATTGAGGTATATGTGGGGAAATGAAATGATGCGAGGATTCATTGAGGTATATGTGGGGAAATGAAATATTTATAAAATTTTCTCGAAAAAGCCGTTATTATATTCACATATTACGAGCATGATTAATTTTTTATCTAGTAAGTTGAAGTCACCAAAAATTATCAATCACAATGGGTCCTGAGACAATACAGTGAGGAGTAGGATGTTTATAACTACTCCGCAATAGTGTTAATGCTTAATTTATTTTAGGGATACTTCCTGAAAAATCTTTGAAGCAACAGGATGCACGAATAATTATTTATAAAACTTATAAAAAATTGATTTAAAAAAATGATTAAAATCAATTTTAAAGTAAAGTAATTGGATGTCATTGCAACATTTTTCATTTTTTTTAGATTTGCTTTTAGCCCCTCCATTTTACTACACCCACTCAATATTTTGTATTTTTTCCAATAATATTGCTCTTATATATAGTGTGGTGTCATTATTTAAGAATAATATTAAAAATGAAGTGAATTTCATAATTTAAATTCTAAAAAGCATATGTAATAAAACTTTTCGTATTTAAATTTTGGAATTATGTAAATGCATACTATTTGCTGCACTATTAAAATTAATAGAAATGTTTAGTTGCGTTCATAATTAAGTACTTAGATCAATCAGATTCAATAAATATTACGTGAAGCTGGAAGAACGATTATTCGAAACGATAATTCAATAACGATTACTTAAATTAAATTAATTAAAGCTGGAAGAGCAAGAGACTATAAATGAAAGGCCCAAAAGGAAGATTATTCCACCAAATTAAAGCATCTAGAAGATTACGTCTAACTAATTTTGTTAGGAAAATATTGTGTTGGCACAATAGTACTGGATATTCTAGATTTTAGGAATATGATTTGTCTGTCATTATATTATGATATTTTTCTTATGGTAGTAAAGTATCTTTCCGTTAATTGTTTTTGGACAGCATTACATGCTATAAGTATAGCTACCGGAAGGAGTAAAAGGCAGCAGAAATAATATTCCTTTTTTTCTTACCTGGTGCTTGGAGGCCCTAGTCCTTGAATTCTAGGAACTCTGTTATGAGATCATAACATCTTGGTGCTTTCATCGAGCTCCATGGCTGACTCTACTGGTTCTAAATCTCACCTTGACCGCCTGGAAGAGGCCATTGCCAAACTCACCACCAATCAACTAGACTTGACCACCACTCAACACATTATGTCCAACAAAATTGATGAACTTTTACAAAAAATAGCCCACCTCAAAACCAACCCAGTTCCCCATTCACACTAACCCAATCACTCTGCCACCGGCCCAAACCCGCAAATTGCCTCTTCGTCTCATCATCGGATGAAATTGGATGTTCCCTGTTTTGATGGTTCAAACCCTTTTGGCTGGATCTTTAAAATTACTCAATTTTTTTAATACCATTCTACCCTAGATCAGGAACATCTTACCATCGTCTTTTTTTACATGGAAGGACCAGCCTTGGCTTGGTTTCAATGGATGACCCGCAATGGTCAGATTACATCATGGCTCAGTTTTTTACAAGCTTTGGAGGCTCGATTTGCTTCGTCCCAGTATGAGGACCCTAAAGGGGTCCTGTTTAAACTGGCCCAACGAGGTTCTGTCAATGACTATCTCTCCGAGTTCAAGTCACTCGCCAATCGTATCATTGGCCTACCTCCTCCTTTTCTCTTGAGCTGCTTCATCTCTGGCTTAACCCCCGAGATACGAGTGAGGTTCAGGCCACCGCTAGCTCGTTTACAGGAGGAAAAGTTCCATGACCAGCGTCGAATTTTTCGTGGCAAACAACCTTTTCAGGTTTCTGCCCCTTCCCATTCATAAAATCTGATCTCGTATCCACCCTTGTTGCCTCCTCCGGCAAAACCACTGACAGTTTCTTTTAAAGGTATTTCGCTGAACGAAATAGCGATACTGCATGAAAAGGGGCTTTGCTTCAACTATGACAAGAAATTTAGCAAAGGTCACAAATGTTCCTCCAAAATGTTTTACTGATTGTAGATGACGATGGGGTTGTTGTCGACGACCCTAACGTGACCGAGCTAGCACAGGAACTCCAGGAGGTGCCACTCTCTACTGAGGCCCAAATCAGTCTTCACGCTTTCTCGGGCCATTTAGCATCAGAAACTTTATGCTTAGTAGGCCAAATTGCCAACCAACAGGTGGTTATATTAATTGACGGGGGTAGCACTCACAATTTTGTGTAGGAGCGCTTGGTCAAGTCTTTGAGGCTTAATACTCAGCCCACAAAATCACTGAAGGTCATGGTGAGCAACGGGAATGAAATCGAATGCCACCAGATTTGTGTGGGAGTCATTGTTCATGTTCAAGGCCAACGCTTCACGGTTGATTTCCATGTTTTACCGTTGTGTGGAGCAGATTTGGTACTAGGGGTGCAATGGTTAAAATCGTTAGGTCTTGTCCGCACCGACTACAACGATCTTATGATGAAATTCGTCCACTTCGGCAATGTGATTCAGTTACAAGGAGACCACGACAATGGAATCAATCCCATTACAATGCATCAGCTTCGTCGCCTCACTCAGATGGATGGGGCAAGTGGATTCTTTCACATTCGAGTTTTACCCACTACAACTGAGCCCCTTCATCCCAAAACACACCTTACCTTCATCAATACTCTGAAATTTCAACCTTAAACAAATTTGCATCTCTATTTCAACCTCCGATGTCATTACCCCCATCTCGAAACACAAACCACACCATTCATCTTCTTCCTAATTCAAACCCAGTCAACGTTCGCCCTTATCATTATCCATACTTTCAGAAGCAGGAAATCGAAAATCAAGTGGAAGCCATGTTACAAAATGGCGTGATTCGTCCAAGCACAAGCCCATTTTCATCTCCGGTCGTTTTGGCCAAGAAGAATGACGGCTCGTGGCTATTTTGCGTGGATTACCGGGCCCTCAATGCTATTACAGTAAAGGATTGCTTTTCGATACCTACGGTCGATGAACTACTTGATGAATTAGGGGGTGACCGCTGGTTTTCCGAATTAGACCTGCTACAAGGCTACCATCAGATCTTAATGAAGGATGAAGACGTAAGCAAGACTGCTTTTCGAACGCACCACGACCACTATGAATTTCAAGTCATGCCCTTTGGTCTGTGTAATCACTACTAGAAAAGCAGCTTTCAACATCGGTTATTTTGGACTTTTAACATCGGTTATCGAGCGATGTTGAATCAGGCGACGTTGAAAGTGGAGAATTTAACATCGGTTTTGAAAACCGATGTTACCAAATGTAAAGGACATCGGTTTGTCACCAACAACCGATGTGGAGTTGTCATACATGAAAGCGCTGAAAAGA
>PYAF01005229.1:125939-157515 GCA_007407185.1 Glycine tomentella | reverse complement strand
AAAATCTGGAAAACCGATGTTAAAGTCTTCCTCTTAACATCGGTTTTTCTTAAAAACCTGGAAAACCGATGTTAATGGCAACAACTTAACATCGGTTTTGGAGGTTTTTAACGAAACCGATGTTAACAAAGTCCATTTATTTACAAATTTGCCACCGCATTTTCGTTAACATCGGTTTTCCCGATAACCGATGTTAAACAGGCGATGTTAAAACCTATTTTTCTAGTAGTGAATGCACCTTCACCATTCCAAGCGGCCATGAATAGTATTTTCAAGACTTATTTATGTAAATTCATTATTGTGTTCTTTGACAATATTTTAATCTACAGCAAAACTTTTGAGGACCATCTATGTCATCTGGAGAAAGCTTTTCAGGTACTATGTGACGGCAAATTCTTCTTGAAATTGACCAAATGCTTCTTCGCTCAACGTCAGGTTGAGTACTTAGGACATATGGTCTCCAAACAAGGCGTGGAACCAGTTCAAGTTAAAGTGCAAGCAATACAACAATGGTCTGTTCCACGAACACTAAAGGCATTGCGAGGATTTTTGGGTCTGACAGGTTTCTATCGCAGGTTCATCAAAGGTTATGCCATCATTGTCGCACCTCTGACTCATCTCTTAACCAAAGATCTATTCAAATGGACCCCAGAGGCACAAGGAGCTTTCGACAATTTGAAAAATGTTGTCAGTAAGGCTTCGGTCTTACTTCTACCCAACTTCTCCTTACCTTTTGTATTGGAAATTGACGCTTCAGGGGTGGGAATGGGCGCGGTTTTATCTCAGCAAAACCATCCCATTGCTTTCTTCAATAAACCATTATGCCCAAAGTTTCTCAATGCTTCGACCTATGTTAGAGAATTATGTGTCATTACTGCGGCCGTAAAGAAGTGGCATCAATATCTCTTGGGTCATCACTTCACCATTATGACCAACCATCGGAGTCTCAAAGTAATTAAAAGTAGTTATATGCTTGGACGTACTTGTGGATTATCAATGTATTGGTTATGTGTTTTCTCAAGGATTTAAGGTCTTTAGAATTTTCCAATGACTATTAACGAGTTAATCTTTTTGTAATACCTTTTGTTTTATGATTATTTTGCCAAAAGGTAATATTGATTCTGTGTTGCCAATTTTTAATAGTTGCATTTAAGTTTGAACATCTAGTGATGACATTTTTTGTAAATTCTATTTGAAAACATTATCTGTTACTAGTAAATACTGCTTTTTTGTTGTTACTAATAAGTATATGCCTTATTTGTTATTACTAGTAAAAATACTACTCTGTTTAGAAGGAAGGATATTGAGTTGATGCGTTCCGCATTTGCAGACTCAGGGACTTCTTTGTTGGCGGGTCCAACGGTATGATGGTTGTTTAGCTGTTTCTTTTTCTACAATTGTGTCTTAAGTGCATGACAGACGATAGTGCCACAGCCATATACTTTTAAAAAATTATATACTTTTTAAATCAGTTCTTTATAGAACTGATGTAGAAACAACGATTTTGTCAACATTAGCTTTAAGCAAAATTGATATTGAAATTTGCACCTACATTCATTTTGCTGATGTTATAAACTGTTGCGAAATCGGCAAGTATACTGTTCGTTCAAGTAATAAAGAGATAAGTAAAGATATCGTCCCACGAGGATTAGTGCACCGATTGTATTATAACTTAAATCTAAAAGTTGGATGTATAAATATTTGGTAAAAAGTATGGATTGTTTGTTGAACAATTAAAGGTAAGAATGAAAATATAAATCTAAGTTATGAACAAGGAAATTAAGTTGTAACAATGTAAAGAAAGCGTAGTCAGGGCACCGACACTCGATGTTATCTCCCAAATGGTTTATATTGCGTACTACATTCATTTAGCTCAACTACTTAGCTATTATGCGTATTTAAGTTCAGTTGTTCACCAATTCCTTAGTGAAACAACCCTTTAACCCACTTGAAAGCCCTAATCCCTTAGTCACCTTCCTAGGGTTAAGCATTAAGCAACATAATGAATAAGCTACCCACATACATTCCCATTCCTAGGTAATGTAAAGCAAGCTACCACACTTAGTTCCAAGACTAAAGCCCCAACATTCCTATTGTGAACCCTAGCTCTATAACCTTTAATAGATTGATCAAGTCTAAGAAAGAGATATGAACATTCAAGCAAAGTGCAGTAAAATAGCTTTGGATAAATGAATATAAGCATTCAATACATCCCAAATGGAATTTACATCAAGTGCTTGGCCCTAGCTACAAAATAGAACTAGCCAAACCTAATCATGGCTGGCCTTGGTACATCAAAAAGAAGCATGCCCAGCTGATACACAAGTAAGGAGAAAGTGGAGAAGAAGGAAAGAAACCCACTTGCTCTCACAATCCCCCAAACCCTAACTAAGCTTCCAAGCTCTCGTTCTAGCTTTCCCTTGGTGAAATTTCATCCAAAAGTCCTTTCTTCAGCAGTGGGTTATTGCATTTATACTTGGGGAAGTGAAATCCCAAGTTTACCCTTGACAACAGTTAGAATCTGCAGAAGTTGAGTCCCGCGCGGATCGCGCGGTAGTTGGCGCTGGCAGCGCTGAAGATGGCGTGGATGGCGTCAGGATGGCGCTGGTCGCGCTGGTTGGGAATGGACTTCCTTCTTCAACTGTGGCGCGGATGGCGCTAGGATCCACGCGGTTGGTGCGACATTCCAGAGGAAAGCCATTTTCCAGAGCAGTAGTGGCGCTGGTCGCGCTGCACTTGGCGCTGATAGCGCTGAATTTCAGAGGAAATGCATTTTCTAGAGCAGTATCCACGCGGATGGTGCGGAAGCTGAAGTGGATCACGTCAGCTGATGAAAGCATGGCGCTTGTAGCGTGGGACATAGCGCGGATCGCGCCAGATCTTTGCTTCTGCTTCCTCTGGTGTTCCTTTGGCTCTTTTCACCTGTTGACTACTCAAATTTGATTAAAACAACATCAAGGCAAATTTGTCAACATTCATGCATATTAGAAGCTTTTATCATTAATTCTTATGCATTTTATGATCTAATTACGCTTGGAAAACACCTTATGCTAGACGCATATCATAAACCTACTTTCTACATCAATTGTAACTAAAATTGATGTTAAAATATGACATGAGTATGCTTATTAATGTACTTTCAACATTGATTTCTTAGTCAATCAATGTCAAATTTTATTTTTGAGATCGATTTGAAAATCAACATTATAAGTTGTCCACTTTGAACATTGATTCAAAATCTCTGTTAAATATGTTTTTGAATCAATGTTAAAAAAAATTATAATAATGTGATCATCACGTGGGAATTGAAAAAAAAGTGTCATGCGGTGTACAACCTAAAAAAAATCACTTAAGTAATTCATTATAGATGCTCATTATTTTTCTCCGAGTGAAGAAATTTTTAGCTTTTGCTCAATCCTTAAAAAATCATATCGTTAAAGTCTCCTAATCCTACTTCAGTTGTTGTGGCAATAGAGAGAAGGATATGAGTCATGCTACTAGCATCTAGATAGATTCCCCAAGGGTGTCTATTCCCTAACCTTCTTCCCATCTCCAATGGCTTCCTTAATTTGTTATCTTGCTCATTCAAATTTCAACAAATTGTTTGTGTTCTGAAGCCCAACAGTGTCGTCCTACTGGCAGAATCAGAGGAGAGAAGCCTCCTCCTGGATAATGCAACAAAGAGAATGATTCAGATTGTTGTGTACAAGGAAGGATGTACACAACATACAAATTATACTAGTACATGCATGCCTTCTATCTATCCGTGCTATGTGTTATGTTGGTTTGTCTAGAGTGTGTCATGTCAAAATTGTGTTTGTATTGTAATATACTAATATATATCTTTGCATGGTATTGTTTTACATTTTTGAACTATATTAGATATCAAATTTGGAAGTGTTGGGTTGCCAATTAATCAAAAAGGAACTCGCGCGGAGGATAATTGTTCAAGTTGATTAGGGTAGAAAAAATTAAACAAACATTTAGTCCGGAAATATATTGGGAAACCAATTTTTTTGTATTCTAAGAAAATTGGGATCAATTTAGTTCCTTAATTACAAAATGTGATATATTAATTACTTCAAAGAAAGTTAAATTTAATTTTGAGAGTCCCGGAAAATACAGAAATTCAACGTCATGATGTAGTCCTTTGAGAATCCCGGAAACATCTGTGTTCATATGAAAATGCTTATCACCGTTTATACATTGTCATATAAACCTTGTTTTTCAAAACCATTATTCACAGAGTTTGAGATAATATCGCAATCATAATGTACAACAAGGCCATAATTAAATTCGACAGACGTGGAATACTATGATACCTCCAGAGTTATGCACTACTACAAAAGTCCTATTCCACGACATGCGATACACGTCGGTTGTTAAAAAACCGATTTTGAATGCTGACCGGTGGCAATTTTGTAATTTTTGGAAGAAGACTACAAAAACGATGTCGGTTTTCAGTGTGCCCGTCATTGTTTATCATCATACAAAGTCGGTTATATAATAACCGTCTTAGTCTTCCATTATTCAAAGTCGGTTTTGATAAGAACCGACTTTGATTCTTTTTAAAATTTTAAAAGCAGAGTATCCCATTTGCGCCCTGACCCTTTGTCTCATAATTCCCTAACCTCTCCATTGAAGGTCTCCCTCGCGAATCGAAGCACCGGTTTCAATCTTGGAAGAAGAACGACAACTCAAGCAGCATTCTTTACATTGTTTCCATTGAAGAGCTCTTGTTCACTGATGAGTGTTGTTTCTGGTTAGACGCAGAAGCTAGGGTTCCAGTTCGCGAAGCAAAATCGTTAAGTTCTAGGGCTCGTAGAAATAGGTAGGTTCTAGTTTCTGTTCCAGGGTCCAGGACCTGATTCTCGCATTGTATATACAGATGGTGCTTTTGATCTCTTTCATGCTGGACATGTTGAGCCAAGACCTAGAGGGAAATCCTCGAATCCGTTGACCACCCCTTCCTCCCCACCCTCTACGCCACCATCAACGCTGCCAAATGGCTCTGCCTCCTCACCGAGTTCTGCCCTGGCGGCGACCTCCACATCCTCCGCCAACGCCAGCCTCACAAACGCTTCCCCGAACCCACCGTCAGGTATCATCATTCATTCCTTCATTATTATTACCATATCATTTATCCGTGAAATACATTGTCCCAGAGTTTATAATAACTTTCACATCTTACTCAACTAATCCAACTAGACCCTCTTCACTCACAGTACTTTGTACATGACATTTTGAATGTGATTTTCTGAAACTAACAATCATAGTCTCTATATGGCTCTGAACGTGTTTTCAGACACACGGTTAGTTACTTAGTTTTAGTTGCAGTGTTTTCTGTTTTGGGGAGTGGAATGAAAGTGTGAAACTGAAAACTCAAACAAAGGAGGGTGGGATCTGGTGTATTTATTATATATTTATGCATGTGACTTCAGTGAGTGTACTTAGATTATGGTTACCACCTTGTGTGTGTGTGTGTCTGTATGTGGAGATAAGGTTTGAGAATTTTCAGTTGTGGATGGATTTTCAGCCTGTTATGAAAACTGTATGCGCCAACAAAGTGTTATCTGTCATGCATGTGGTGTATGTATGTATTTAACTGAAAAGTGAGAAACACGTTTGGGCAGTGATATTAATTTGGATGTGCTCCTCTCCAGTTTGTTATTTTGCTCTGGATTTTTAATGAGTTGAATTTTGTGCTCTGTATATAGAAATTTCTTTGTACTTGGGATAAATAATATTGAATGATTTTAGCCATCCCTCAAGAGCATAGATTTCAGATATTATAACTTCTGGCAAATAATGTTGTAACTTTTTTTTTTAGGGGGGTGGGGTGAGTTGTGACAAGCCTTTTTGGATTTTGGAGCTATTTGATTGCTTTTTAAGATGTAAAATATAACTAATTCTTTGTCACATTGTGGTGAACAGCTTGCATCTTTGTTTAATACTTCTGGCTGCTAGTTTTTGACTTCGTGAAAAATTTATTTTCTTCTGTTAGAATTTTGTGATGATGTGACATCACTGACATGACATGATCCTGCATGCTTGCATGTGTGGCTTCATTATATTATGGGGGTGAGGGTTCAGTGATTCCCTCCTTGTCATAGGTCTTTGTTGAATGTTGGCAACTTGGTTGATGGTCTGTAAAGAGCTATAGACATCTACTTGAAGGAAGGATTTTGTAACACGAAGCATAAAATTATCCTATGATAAAAAAATTAGCATGACTTGACTGACAGTAGGTTTTTTTTGCATTGCTTCTATCCTTGTGGCCATGGAAAAATTATTTTAATTATTTGATTGATTCCCCTCATGACATATCCCATATATTGAGTAACATGATTCTGTCATTATTTTATTGTGTTTATTATTAATTATTAAACCAATATTTAAAATCTTGTATAATGAAGCTTGTTATGCTGGAGCATTGCTTAGCAAGTTACATATCTAAACTGTATCAGTTTTCTACTGCTGCATTAAACTAATTGGTGTTGCTTAATACTAATGTGTATATTTTTTAATGACTAAGAAAAGACAATGGTGAAATGATTAAGTATGGGAATATAGAGCTTTTCAAGCAAGTGGGTCCCTTTTAATAGGCATAATATTAGAGCTAGTTTTGATGGAAGAATGTGAGGGAAAAAAGGTAGTAAAACCCAACATCGACACTCAATTATTCCTCTCAAAGTTAAACACCTTCCAATTTTGCTTTCTTTTGAATGATTATGGAAGGTTTATTTGAACTTTACTGAATGATTGACGATTCCAATTCTTAAAAAGGCCTTTGTCTATCAAAATTTTCTCCAACCAAACAAATCATTAAAACAGACACCAAATAAAAGTAATAGTCTATTTGTACCCACCACTAAACAAATCATTAAAACAGACACCAAATAAAACTCCATGCATTTTATTCTTTCCATCTTATATAATTTATTTTTAAAGAAATTTATATTTCATATAAAATATTGATTATATAAATTACAATGATAAAATGACTTTGTTTGACAAAAATACTCATTGAAAAAATTTAAAATGTAATTATAATGGAAGAAGCATTTGTTCATGATATTAATTACGCCTGTTATTTATTTCTGTGTTTCGAACTTTTGCTATGTTTCAACTGTGGAGTAATATTTTATACATTCGTTTGAAGTGTTTTTCTCTGCTTACTGTATCATACTTGTTACTCTTGCCTTTCTTTTCTATTGTTATGCTGTTTGTTGTATAAACTTTGTCAACATTTCTCTTTTTAAAGTTTGTTGGGCAATATATAACTGGAGAAACAATACTTTTATAGGAAAAAAGAATCTGATAGGGTAGTGATTTTTGATTGTAAAGGAAAAAAGGACAAACAGAATATCATACAAACTTGCATCAAGTTTTTTACTCTTGGCTCAAAGTGATCTGGACAAGCCTTGGTTACACTTTGCCACGTATATATCAGGTTAGACACTTTAGTACAAACCGTAACTGCTTGTTCTTCACTATTTACTTTTGGGGTTCTACTAAGCAGAGGTGTTACTTGAATAGCTTGCCCAGGGTGGTACAGCTGTAGGGACTGGATTGAATACCAAGAAGGGGTAAGTATTCTTCTTTATTATATTCTTTCATGACGATGACTAATTTTTATTAGTAGGAAGTATATCTTTGAAGACAATGACTAATTTTTATTAGAGATCATTAACATACATAAGATGTGTATTTTTTTTAACATAATTTATTTTGTATCCAAGGTCAAAAATAAAATTATGAATCATTGGAACACAAACAGCTATGATTTATGCTTTGATATTAGTTGAACTTGTTGAATGAACTGAATTCAAGACTTATAATATGTAAGGACACTTGGGAGATGTTTAGTTTAATTGAATCTGTTGGTGGTACAAGAGTAGACACTTATCCTTTTTTATTATTACTAATTTTTGTTTCTTGAATTGCCTATGCTGTTGAATGAATACTAGTTTCAATCTATCCTTGTTTCCAGGATGGTTTCTCGTTATGCTCCTCCTGTCTCGTACAACTTTCTCAATGTCATTCGCCTTGGCAAGAATAAAACAACTTTATTTGAACAGGTATTCCTCTCATGTTATGAATACATTGACTGTCAATTCTCTTTAAAGTGTTATTTTTCTTGCCCAGAACAACAAAATTGTGGGCACTGGACAGGGTTCCATGTGCTGTCTACTGTGCTACTTCTTTTTCTTGCTTTGTCTCTCATAAATTCTAGAAGGTATATTGATACTATTGCTATGTTTGTTTATTTGGTGAAATGTTTGCTTTATTATTTTTTTCGTTGAAATCTCTCTCAGAAGCTTGAGCTAAATCTTCTTTAAATACCAAATTAGCTAATCCAGAATTTCTGTATATGTGCAGGTTAAAGGAATGTTAACAAATTTTGGAGAGAACATGCACTGCCAGTTTCTTGAAATTCTTCGCAATTTATTGGACTTGTGCACATTGTCTGGACCACATGTTCATGTTTCTGCTATTTTCTGGAACATATCAATTTTTACCTTGTTTGTAACTTGTTTTTGCATGACCATTATTCTTCTTGACTAAAATATATTTATATTTGTGTTTCTTATGTAGTTCTTAATTTTTAAGGAGAGGTCTTAATATACATAAATGTATGTCATTAACATCATGATATATATATATATATATATATATATATATATATATACTCTTGCATAAATAAAATCAATTTATTAACAATTTTGAATTATTTTTTCTATAAAATTATTAATTCATGTTTTTAAATTTTTTGACTAATTTGATTGGCAATTTACACCTTTTGAGACTCTTTTTTTGTTCAATTTTTTTCATTTCAAATAACCCTGGCTGATAGTTAATGCAGTACCACCCTGGCTGTCTAACGAGACCATGGTTTGAAGTTTTACTTTTGATTTTCTTAATATAGACGCTTTTGAAGTCGGTTATTTCAAATAACCGTCTTAAAATGGTCAGTCTACATATTCAAAGTCGGTTATTTCAAATAACCGTCTTAGAATCCTCATTTTTGTTTTTTTTTATAATTGATGCATTTAAAGTCGGTTATTTTAACTAACCGTCTTAAAATGGTCAGGCTACATATTCAAAGTCGGTTATTTCAAATAACCGTCTTAGAAACTTCATTTTTGTTTTTTTTTATAATTGATAGTTTTAAAGTCGATTATTTTAACTAATCGTCTTAAAATGGTCAGGCTACATATTCAAAGTCGGTTATTTCAAATAACCGACTTTGTATCTAACCCTTCAAAGTCGGTTTCTGCAAATAACTGACTCTGTATTGAAGCTTTCTAAGTCGATTTTTTGACATAACTGACTTAAAAAAGACGATTTTTTTTAAAAAAAATAATTATAAAAATTTCAAAGTCGGTCCTTAAGAAAACCGACGTTGTTCGCTTACCTATTTAACGTCGTCGGAAACAAGGTCGGTTCGGAAACTGACTTTGTATGGTCAAAATAACCGACCTTAAAAGCCTATGCTGTAGTAGTGGCGCAATCTTCAACTCCTCTAAGTGACTCTGATAACACCTCAGGTGAAACAGTTCAAGAGCTAACCTCATAACAATGGAGAAGGAGATGCATTTGTTTATGTGTAGGTGCAGAGTCTTGACATTAGGGAGATAAACAGGTGAAGGAAAAATGACATCAAAGCAGCCTTCAATCTTCAAGGTGACAAGTGTGGCTCTGGTGAACAAGGAGGCCAAAGAGAGATCACTTCTACGACACATGCCTAAGGAGATTTCACGTGCTCAACTTTTCTGGCTACAACTGCGGACACCATATATTCTTCCACGTATCGTGAGCAATAATCATGGCTATTATATACATTGATACTAAACCTTGTGATCTTTTCTGTTAGGCGTAGACGCATGAAGATATCGACTCTCTTGTAGAATTTCATGATTGGTTTGGAGCACTCAATGTCAAGAGATGGAATGGAACCATCCTCCACAGAAATCTCCACCTTGTAGACAACAAGGATGTAGTCATGGCTTCCTTGATCGTAAGGAACACAGAAAACATCTTCCTGTTATTCGCTAATTCTATCCTCTCCTGCTTTTCGTGTACTCGTCATCGCTGCTCCCACCAGGTGTAGGGTTTCTTTACTGCATCTTATGTATATCTTAACAGTAAGGATCTAAAACAAAAAATTTAAATATCAAGAGAGCAAACACAAAAACAAAATTATTAGAGACTTAAAATATATTTTAGTCAAATTTTCATACTAATTAAACTCTTTTGTACCATTTAGCCCTACTCTTATTTATTATGTTTATAACAAGAAAAAACATGAGTGATAGGGAGAGGGCTATGCAAGGGTTAATAAATTTTAGAAAATTCAAAAACCCATGAGAGATATTAAGGAGGGCTCTGCTAGGGTTTCATAGGCAAACAAAAAGGAAGATAAAGACTTCCTCAAAAGGATCGGAGTACCAAAAAGGTGAAGACAGAGATCACGGGTGAGGTCAATGATGATGTCATGGTCGAGGAGGAGGGGTGACAACTGTTGTAGTGTCGTCTCCAACGTCTTATCAAGATAAGTTACTAAAGGTAGAAAGTTCGCCTAAGTATGAAGGAAGTTGAAAACTTCCAAAAGATCTGGAGATGCCTAAGAATAAGCATTATGGATTACGAAGAATAATATTTGTATGGTAAACTTAATGTTTCCATAGTCAGGAAGGCTGACCTATTGACATTTTAAGAGAGTTATATGTACATGCTCTAGAGACATAAAACAAGCTCAAAGCAACCAGAACAGAGTCTTCATTTTCATAAACAATGTGAATTTTAACTTCCATATGAACAGAATTCTTGAGCTAAGCCATTCTCCCAATATAACAAAAGAATCTTTTGTTTAATCAATAATGGTACCTTCACAAAGTGTTGTCATTTGATTAACTGAATATGTTAGGCAAGAGAAATGTGGGTATATGTTATAAAAAAAAGTGTAATTGTTTATGATCTACAAGCCTATCCAAGTGCAGACGTACACACATATCATATTTTCAACATTCACTCTTTTTTTATCATAACATTGCTGTGAAACTCCGAGCACTCTTTCACTTTTTCTGCAATTAACCTCACAGTGACTTTCCAAAATTCAATTAATTGACAACTCCCCGTAACAATCCAATCAATGTTCTGTAGTGTGTGAACAGGTTAAAAAAAGATATTCATATTAACATTCAGATAACTCACTCGTCCTCTATGGACCTCTATATATTTGAATAAAGAGTTTTTATATATGCTACCATGAGCAGATTTTATATATATATATATATATATATATATATATATATATATATATATATTCTTATCTCAGCCTTTAGAGGGTGTGAAGCAAATTTTGTCTCAGGTGGATGTCAATGCTATGAGTCTGCATCAGACATGTATTTAATCAAGCTAAAGGCCTTGAAAAGAATGGGACTGAAGTCAGGTGGCATCCTCCACCTGCAAATTAAATTAAACTGAATTGTGACGCATCTGTTAAGTCAGCTTATAAGTTAATCAAAATAAATTATAAACTCCTCAAAATTCTTACCAATATATATAATTGTCTCAATCTATAAATTTGAAGCTCATAAAATAATTAATTTAGTGCAATAAAAATTTATCATATATGTATATCATATATATTTTCCTTTGAAAAAATAATTATGAAGAAGATTATTTCATTTTTTCAAATATTTTTTGTCTAGTTTATACTTTAGAATTATATCATATTTCGGATATGATGAAATAGGATGAATTGAGAAGACATTTTGTAATTATATAATTATCTTGAATAATTTTTTTGTCATAAAAGATTAAATATTTTTTATAAATTAGTTTATGTATAAGTTAAATTAATAAAAAAAATCATTTTATTTTTTTGTTTTTGTTTTTTTTTTCTAAAAGTCTTTATGGATAAACTTATCCAAACAAATCTTAGGCAAAATTAAATTGTAAGATTATGTGGGCAAAATGATCATTGACTCAACCAAAAAAGAAAAAAATTGCAAGTTTTGCAAGATCAGAATTAAATTTTAACAGCACTCGTGAGTTGTTGTGACCGTGAGTGATGTTGATACTAGTATTGAAACGAAGACTTAAAAAGTGGTGTTGGATGCTGCAACGGTCACTTTCAACACACAAAACGCGTTGCATGATACATGCATCTTGGACTAGAAAAAAGCAACTGAACTGCAATGTCACGTAAATTCAGAGTTTAGGCAAACGCCACATCCCTTGAAACCAAAAACAACTACGGATTCCTAAAACAAGAACAATAACAATTGTATAATGGCATCCAGTACAACAAAGCCAAGGGGGATATTGGGTAGACAAGAATGAAACTTTTTTTTTTATCAAGAGTCAAAACACTTCCCTTTTACAGGTGATAATTGGTTTTCAACAAAATATGATACTCCTTCTGTCTCATTACAATAATTATATAAAAATAATTGTCACAATATAATGATCATATTAATTTTTTTTAATGTAACATTAATTATTATTTTTACTTATATTCCTTATAACATGGAGGAGGGAGTAATAAAGGTTTGAACTTTCGAACAGTGATTCCCAAGTCATGGTGATTTTGGGTGAAATAATTGAACCAACAAAAGAATAAACTCTACCATTTTAGTTATGATGCACATGGTTCTAGACAATCACAATAACTGCTTTAATAATTCCTCCATTCCAAAACTATAAATGTTTAAGATTAGTGCACACCCATCAAGATATGTTAATTGATAATTTTAGACTAAAATACCCCTATTTAATCATATTGTTAGAATTATCATTAACCATAAATATTTGGATATTGAAGAGTCTAGATACAATGTTAAGTGAACACTCTCATTGATGATGAGTGGTTAGCTATTGGTAATTATAAACAAAGGTATAATTAGAAAAAAGTTGTGAATTTTCAGTCTTAGATTTGCAAAACATCTATAATTTTGGAACAAAATTAAAATGCTAAAATATCTTTTTTTATAATTATTAGTGCATTGAATATTTTTTCTTATTAGAGTGTGGATATTATGTTGTAATGCAACTGCTATATATATTTGTTGTTTCGTCCTCCATGTGTAGCACGTTTATTTCAGAAATTTTTGCTACATGTGAGTATATATGAAATTTTCATGCTATTTCTTCCTATGGAAGCAAATTTTTCTTGAGAGCAACCTAGTTGACTGTCTATTTCAAGAAACATTAGAGACCAAACCAATAACAATCAACTAAGTTACCTACAAGGACCAAGTAAGGCCAATAGAGTCCAAAGACTACATAAAAAGCAATTTTTCACAGGATGACTTAGATGCAGTTCCTAGATGCTATAGGTGTTGCTCTCCAATTAGCATTGGAGTTCCACCTCAATAATTTGCATAGATCTTTAAGCAAACCTTTATCATGTAGATTATTAGAGTGAAACTCTAACTTTAATTGGAGAACACCACCAAAAACACATACAGATCTACATCTCTGTCTTGCCTTTTTTTAAAAGGAGGTTAGGCCTAAATTGTTACAGGCCATTCAAATGACCATTCACTAGGGGCATGATTATCAATAGGATGAAAAGAAAAACAATGGATTGTTGGGGACAGGGTATGTGAGGCATGAAGAGAAAATGTAAATTGGAAAAGTGCAGGGTGACTCACTATTGGGCAACAAGAATAAGCTACACCAGAATTTAGCAAAAAGAGAATCAACAACCAAAGTGTAACACCCACAATTCTCAGACACAACACTTCCTATTATGTCATTGCATTTCAGGAGAAAACAATTCATTGACAAAAATCACACTAGACCATATCATAATCTGTCCCCCTAAACCACAACATCTAACTCAATGTCAATCTCTTTTAAATAGGATATAAAATACACAGTCTGTATTTAACCAAGAACACGAAATCTTCAAATTAAAATTCCTCACAGCTACAAAAATATGAGTACAACCCTAAAGTCAATCATGGGTAGATAGGTGGCATTTTATCAAATTTCCAAGAGTCAGCTGGCTTCTACTCTGCTATTGGTGCTTCCCATTCTGTAGTTACTACTACAGGAAAATTAGATGAGTGACCATTAATCTGATTTATACTCAGTACTGGCATATACTAAATAAATTTTCACCCGCGCATTAAATCAATGTCAATATGGGAATTGCGCATATCCAATGGTCGCGATGCAGGCCAAGGACTTAGAGATGAGGTTGGAGTAAGATTTTGATTCGGGGAAATACTATTCACTGCAACTGGATTATGAACCGTCTGATGATCAATCTCTATAGCAACTTCTGCACCTTCTGAACCTTCTTTTTTCTTTATCTTTGTCTTTGATGCACCCCATGCAAAGCTCCCAAGTATCACCTGCAGTAATAAAGCATCCAAATTTAATAAGTTGCTGCTTTTCACATGAAAAATATGATCTTCAACATATAATATCATGGCAGCAATAAAAATACATTTACCTGAACTGGACTTGCGGCAATAAGCACTCCACCAACTCCTCCACCAATGACACGACCATCAGGACTTGCAAGTGAAACAGTTAATCCAACAGTTCGATTGCGGTTGCCACCACTATCGGCAACCAAGTAAGAGCCTGACAGGCACACTATCTCAAAACGCCCCTATTGAGGCCAAAATTCATCAATATTTATACGTAAACCAAAATAAATAACCTTGACAACATATGAAGTGCTAGGAAGGATGGGAAAAGGAAACAAAAGAAAGCGTACTGATTCTGTAGTGCTAGTATCAATGTTTTTTCCTTTTCAGCACAATACTATATTAAAATAAATTGCATTTAAGTAACATGGCCAGTGTACTCATAAATGTAAGTAGATACCAGATACATACATAGGAATGCATTAATTAATAATCTTTGTGCTGTTAACTTAAGCTTCTATAGTCTAGGCATCTGGAATTTTAAAAAGAGCTATGTACATGGTCTGAAGACATTAAAAAACTTAAAGCAACAGAGTCTTAGTGCATGTTTGGATTTCAGTTCAAAATGCAATGCATGAATTCCAAAGTAAATCTAATGGTCCACAAACTCAGTTTTGCCAAAGGAATGGTCTGGATGCTTTTGCAAACTTCATTTTGCTCCAAACGTCCATTTGCAACTGAAAACAAACATGCACTAATTTCCATAACAATGTTAGTTCTTAAGCTAAGCCATTCTCCCAAAATAACAAAAGAATCTCAGTAATTAGTCAATCACAGCACCTCCATAAAATATTGTCATTTGATCAAGTACATATGTTAGGCAAGAAAAAATGAGGGTATCAAACAAGTGTAATTGATTATGAACTACCAAGTCTATCGGAAGATAAATGTTTGTACACACATAACACATGAAAGTTACAAACCTCATATGTGACAGTGCCACCTGATGTGGAAGGCTGACGAAGTGTCACAGTAGAGACGGCACCACTGGCTGATAAAATACATATAGCTCTAGGCCCCTGCTGAGAAAATGCCATGATTTTTGTAGCAATGTCCTACAGAGAAGAAAGGGCACAGTTTTTGAAAGAGGTTCACTGGTTCACCACTTAATGTCTTAGAATAAGTAAAAGTAACATCAAAAGTTATTGGAGCACATTATGACAAAAATGAAATCAATTTTAGGCCAAGTATCATATCAAATGCTTTGATGGTTCCATTTATAAAAAAATACTTAAATAAAATAATAAAGGCTTAATTGCATTTTCTGCCCCTAAACTTGCAGTGTCACCAATTTTGCCCACACGTAGAAAAACTGCCACAATTAAGACATTTTGTGGCTGTTTTTCCTTTAAACCACCAAAGTTAACACAATTTTGTGACTGTTTTATCATTAATTGTGACAATTTTCCACATGAAAGCAAAATTTATGATGTTTTGTAAATTGGGTGGCAAAAGTTGCGAAAACAAGAAAAAATTAGAGAAAAATTCGTGCAATTAAGCCAATAAATAATAAATGACAGACAAAAGATGAAGTTCACAATTGCATGCATTCCAACATTACTATCATAGGCCTCAATATTGTCATAATACTTGGTTTGGGCTTTACTAAGTTAACTTTTTTACTTTAAAAGACAAAATAGTATATATATATATATATATATATATATATATATATATAGAAATTAATAACAACAGTTTCCTTTCTTTATGGGGACATTAAAACTAATAATTTTATGATTAAGTCAAGATACCAAAGCAATGTAGTACTTTCTTTCTCAGCCCAAAGATATGACACTTTGTCAGCCAGGACAAACCAATTGATGTTTTATCAGGACCTTCATTCAAAATAAGAGAACAGAAATACCGAGTTTCTCTCTTTTAGTTTTAGTTGATATGTTTTCACCAATTACAAAAATGACATCTAGTAAAATTTTGATTCCTGTTTACAAACTTTTGTGAAGGAAGTGAACAAAAAATAAATGTTTTAACCATTTCCTTCAGAGTTTGAAAACAGGAAACAAAATGAAAAACATGGTAGCCTTTTTTTAATTATGACTGAAAATGAAAGCAAAAAACAAAACGAACCTAAATGTTCAGAAGTTAGACGTTTCCACATATACGGGAAAAAAAATAGAAAAATTGATACAAATTCTTAAAAATATGAGACATACTTCTCCAACTGCAATGGTGATGATATGAGGAGTGAAACCCATCCCAGCCGAACCAGACATCAATTCACCTGGCAAAAACCACTCAAAACATCAAAACAATAAGCAATATATAATTAAACCAAATTAGTATAATCAATCAGCCCATGCAGACATAAACCAAGCTAGTCAAACTATGCTAATTTGTTTGCCCTGTATAGTAGATTATGTAGATATAAAGGTCAAAAAAATAAGAGTTGAATTTGAACTCACTTCAGATCAGATATGTTGTAATCTTCGTTAAAAAAAATTACCATGAAACTGCTATCTAACATGTATATTTGCACCCACCCAATTATTTCCAATTACACGTCCAAAACTTTATTTTCTATGAATGTTGTCTCTGATGCTCAACTTATATTACATACTGCAGTGCACAATTCAGTATTGGTTGCATGATAATTAATATTGTAATTCCCAATTGATACTTTCTCTACTAATTACATCTACATATTGATATTTGTTTAGAAAATAGTCAATATTTAGAAAATGTCTTTTCCTGATTTATTACTAATTTACTATCATTGCCTATTATCATTATTACAATTATTATTACCAGGACCAATTTCGCTTCAAAAAAATTACTAGGACCAATAATTAATATACCAGGCAATTGTTGATTCCTGATTTCTAAGAAAGTTTCATTAAAAAATAATTACTCTACCATTCAGGGTGAGTTAAGAAAGTCATTAAATATCAATGACTTTAGGGGAAGCCATCAGCCAGGTTTGGGAAAAATTTTGCTCAAAACCAACCAATTAGGGCTTGGTCACTTATTGCAAAATTTTATTCTCAACATAAACTGAACCAAACCAATTTGGGTTAGGTCATCAAGTAACAAATATATGAATTTTTTTAATATCCATAGAAAAAAATAGATAGATTGGGGGCGGGGGGAGAGTAAGGTGCAATGAGTTTGAAATTTACTAACCTAAGACCCAATGTGTATCATTCGGTTAGGCAAAAGGTTAGGATTGAGTGGACTCAGGGGACAACCTAGACTGAAGCCCACCCCTAATTAATTTAAAGAAAATATAATTGCATTTTGACTAAAAATTCCTTTCACCCCATCAATGCTCTCTCTCTCTCTCTCTCTCTCTCTCTCTCTCTCTCTCTCCATTAAATTTAGTATAGGTAGCAAAAGACCAAAATAGAAATAAATAAATATAGGTAAAGTAAGAACAATTCCACATTATTCAACAATCAATTTCTTCTCCAAAATCTACTAGTAAATTTTGAAAATTGCTTCCAAAACAAGTGTTTCAAAAACCCAAAAACAGGAACAACTGTGAGATATTTTCTCATCCTCTTCTTTTGTTTTCTTCAAGTGCTCCCGTTTAAGTGCTCAGGAGACAAACTTAGAAAACGAAAATGTACTAAGGGGACCAAAACTGCCTATGCTTTATATATTCCAATAAAAACATAATTTATTGGAATTAATGTACAGGTATTGTCAAAAACATAACTTCTATAGTATTTGGATATGGTAAAAAAAATTGATCTATTGAAATTAATGTAAAGGCATAAATTCATTCATTCAAGTATTGTCACACAATAATAAGTAACAGGGTAGGAAATGCTTTAGCATTTCAACACAGTAGATGTAATATTTTAATTATGAAAGTTGATTTACTACTAAAATTTATAAATAAAATAAGTGATCTATAAACACTGAAACAATCAAACGTTTTAACACTCAATAGTTTCACAGAAAAAAAAAATAAAAATTTGTTGCAGTACAATAATCTCAATAAACTAAATTTTTTTGAGGGCTCAATTGTTTCAAAGCAAAATCCAAAATAATTTGCAATAATACAGAGTAATCTCAATAAACCAAAACTTTTGAGAGGTCAACCATTCTCTCACAATCTACATATCTTGTAATCAGAAATTTTCCAATACAAAGAAATTAACCATTTATCCCAAATTATAGTGGAATACCAAAGTCATTGATAATTCAGTTCATTTAAATGAAAATATATATATATATATATATATATATATATCACTTGGATAAAGATATACAAAACCAGCAACATCTCAACTAAACTTCAAATTCTAATTACTTTGCTTTCATCAAACACACAACAAAATAATAGCTGAGATAGAGATTTACCAAGAGAAGCCAACTGTTGTTTCTTCCCAGACCCGGGCGGGCGCCCTCTGCCCCGTTTCTGGCCTTGTGCCAAGGCTCCGGGATAACTAGCCGGTGTCGGAGTCAACGCCAACGACACAGCTCCATCGGGCCCATATTTTCTAGGCCTTCCTCTCTTCCTTTTGACAGTTTCCCCAGGCACAGCCCCAGAAGGAGCACTCACATTGACACATGGAGCTGAAATTCCCGAAGACTCTAATGGTAATGTGGATCCAATGGTTCCACCACCCCCAATGCTTGATTGAAACGGTAGATTCGGATTAGACAACGGTTGAATATTAGGTGAATTGTGCAGTTCAGGTTGATTTCCAGCACCAGGTATTCCTCTCTGCATATAGTAAGATGCAGAGCCAGGAAATGTCATTTGGTCCCCTCGATCCATGCATTTACTTCTTCAAGATCCTTCACAAACTTTGACCCCCCCAATATTCAATACCACCTAGTTCTGTTCCCATATATAGTCCATGATGACAAATTTTGTGGGAAAAGAAAAATGCACAAATTAGAAAACTATGAAATCATTTACAAGTTTGTCAAGAAGTGCTTAAATTATATTAGCAACATGTCATAGGCTTCCCACAGATGAAATTTCTCAACGATGACACCCTGTTGAAATATACATATGAAGCAAGAGATAGGGACCTAGACTCAATTTAAGGTACAAAACATGTTGAAGACAACCAAAAAGTAGAAAGATAGATCAATGAAAAGAATGGAAAGCCTAGCTAGAAGGTCGTTCACACAAACAAGGGAAACATTCTAGTAGACCTATTAAAGAGAAGACAAAAAGAGAAGCTAGTTTACATACAGCTTACCAAACTACTATATAGAAACAACAAAAAGGCTTCACATTGAAGATAAAGACCAGGTGAACTGTAACAGGTCCACTCTCACCAACCCATGATAAAACCTTAAACACCAAGCAAATTCCATGGCAACCCCATAACCATAACCATGTTTTATATTAACCTCAACACCCTTTGATGCCAACACACCCAGAAAATCAAAAACTTAAAAAGTGATGCTTTTAAACATTTTACTGAACCACTTCAAGTCAAAATCATAAATTATTTTAAACCCAGTTTCAAATTCAAGTAAGGAGTACAAAATGTCACAAACATGTGAACACCACATAGAAAGTGACAACCTTTGTGAAGACTAGAAAGGATTTCACACCCCAAATACAAGAAAGTGATAATGCTACGAATGCAAGATGAATTATACTTCAAATTCATGGAGAGATAAGAGGAAAAGTACTAACATGTGAGGAGAGAGAATCAAAACTCAAAAGGGTGTCTTGTGGAGGTGGAGAATTGGAGTGTTCCCTTATGAAGGTAGTGAGAGTTGAAAAACGTTCAACGGTTTCATGTGGAATTAAAAGAGCGGTGGGTGACAGAAGAGCAAGAGCACAGAGGAGGAGAGAGAGAGAGTGCAGTAGTGTGTGAAAGTGAGAAGAAGTGAGTGAGTGCAAAGAAAGAGTGAACAAGAACTACAGCAGCAACAACAACAACATTAACTTCAGAATGAGAAAAAAAGGAAAAACAAAACATGAGTAATGAATAGTGATGTTCTCTCTCTCTCTCTCTCTCTCTCTCGGTGTGTGTCAGCTGCACAAGTCCTTATCGGATTGCATATTTTTTTCTAGGGGTGAGTGATGTGAGAGTCTCAGATTTCTCTCTCCTAGTTGATGAATCATGAATGATGATGAATTATGCTATGGAGCTAGCTAGCTATGTGCCCGTACTCACTGCATTTCACAAACAAACAAAACTTGAACAGAAAAGCACTTCTCTCTTTCGAGTTGGATTGGATAACACTGAATAATGAATATTTTTTTGTGTTGTTTTTTTACTTTACTACTTCTTCACTTCTTCCGTTTCTTATTACACTTTTTAATGTATTTTAATTTCTTTCTTATTACACTTTCTCGTATTTTGATCTATTCTCAAATATTTACTATTTTGAAAAATTAAAAATAGTAATTATTTTAATATTGTCTTTGATTTTTAGTATTTTATTTTAATATTTAGGTAAGTTTATAATTACTCTCTAGTTTTTGCAATGATAACAAATTTTTAAATGAAGTAGGATTTTTTTAATAATTTTTGTAGTTAATACTACTCTTTAAAATATCAATACGCGAGATTTTAATTAATAATTAATCAAATTTAAAGAATTAATTAAATCGATCGTAACCCAACTATAACTGAACACAAATTCAAAATAATACTATTCTTTTGGTAAAGATTCAAAAGAAAGAAAATAAAAAAGAAACACAAGTAATGATATATTTTATTTATTTAATTGGAGAGAAATAATAGAAGGAATTAAAAATCTCTAGATGCAAAAAAAAAATTGATTAATTCAAATTATAATGTTTGCTTTCATTTATCATTTTCCTTTCATACTATCAATCACACCCAAAGAATAAACTATAACATTTAGTCGACTTTACCTGTATAGTCAAAATTCAATTTTGAAATTAGTTTTTTAAAAGTTTTACCCAATTATCATCTTAATTCAAAGGTCAAATACAATTCTCAACTTAATCACTCATCACTTATATACATAGTATTTCATAAATAAAAACAATTATTCTTAAGCAGAGTTAAATGAATAATAATTAAATTGTGTAATTATCGAGTATTGTAACATCATTTTTAAGAATAATTCTAAATCTTCTCATTCCATCTTTTTATTGATTATTCTTTTTTATGATAAATATGAAATGTTTTACCTATGAGTATTGTAACATCATTGTTTTTGAGTTTCCCCGAATATTTTCAATGATTTAAAGCTAATGTAGCACACACACGTGTAGAAGCGCGTGTGAAAGAGAAGAAGGTGGTGACAAACAAGTTGTGACAGAGCTGACTCAAAGCGGGTTTGGCATTCTCTCACTGACTAAGTCTCAGAAAGATTGCTGACTTTGTTTACATGTGACTTCTCTCTCTCTCTCTCTCTCTCTCTCTCTCTCTCTCTCTCTCTCCACTCAACAAAATATCTATCCAAATATGCATTTATAGTGCATCTCTCTCACCATTTCACCTCCTTCACACAATCCTTTCAACTAAGAATCTCTTCTCAGTTCATTTATGGTAGTGGTAGTGCATTTAATTTTTTCAAACATTAAAAATTTACTGCTAAGTATGTGCTCTTGATTAATTAATATAAATTTATTTTACTTTAATTAATTAAGTTGAGTCTTAACCTACACATATTTGTTACGCATTTGAAGAGAAAACTTTTATTGTTTATAATGATTTTATCTTTTTTAAATAACATTGTCTCTAATATAAAAATAGTCATAATAATTTTTTTTATATAGACAACATATATGAAGTGATTCTGTTCAAACCTAATAAAATTGTCATAGACAATAAATGTTTTTTCCAAATATTTAATGTAGTTGTATACCTAATATTTGAATTCAATATCTTTATTAAGCTGAAATCATTCTCGTATCAGTTACAGTTAATATATGAGTTCAATGATATTCGTAATATAAGCAAATATTAAAATTTAATATCATCCTATAAATACAAGTCTAATTGTCTAAATATCTTTAAAGTTTATTTTTATATGCGTATATTTTCTATTAAAAAATTAAATGTATAAGTATAAATCAGATAAAATATTATTCTATGGTTTCGCTTGGTTAATTATTCACGAATCGTTTTTACGTTGTGTTATGTCATCATATCGTCGTCTAATTTTCTTGTAATCATTATACAATAGAATGTACTTGCTTTAAAGAAAATTTAAGATTAAGAAAGTACACTCACAACGAAGGTGCAATCACTAGACACAGAATGTTTGTTAGGCAAATCACAAATGTTTATGTCATTACAATAGTTTATAAATGAAATATAATTTTTTTTCTTAATGTATAAAGGAAATAGAATATAATAACGTGTCTGATCTGATGTGAATAAAAAATATTATATGAAGAGGGGAAAACTCTTAAAATTGATATTCTGGACTTCTCGTACGTCTTATACAATTTTTATACCATTGAAAGAAAAGTTTAAATCGAAAAAATGGGACATTACTCCACAAAAACAATCATGATGAGAGAGGGAGAGGGAGAGATTTATTAACGGTGCTATTCTTCCATGCAGTTTTCAGATAACATTTTAAAAAAATTAAAAAGAAAAAGAAATTAAAATCTTTTTATTTTTTACCCCACTAAAGTACTAAACATGCTATCAAAATGACATTTTTTATTTAAATTGTTGACTTGTTACCTTTGTTCATGTGGGGGAAGAAAACCACTCACAAAGAAAGAAGATAAGTAAGAGAAGAAATAGGGGTTTTCTATTGATTACTTTAGTTTATATATATTCATTCTTTATTTCATATAACACTTTACATAAACGTGCTTTTAAACATCATACATATAGAAACATATATCTAATTAACTAACTGATTATATAATAAACATTAATTAATTAAACAACACATAGTGAACAACACTCATTTTATAGGTTGAGATCTTAGACTAAATGAACCAAATTTTAGATTAAATGACACTCCTCTTGCGTCCATGAAATTAATTAACAACATTAGTTCATACATCAATAATTACAACAGTGCTTAAGTCATGGGTCATTGACAATATTTATATAAAACATGACACTGAAATGTATTTTTGACAACCATAATAATAATCTCAACTTAAATCATATATAATAATAATAAATTACAATTCAAATGTATTTTTTTAACTTATTTTAAAAAAATAATTATCTATTTTTAATACAAACTCTTTTTATAAAAGACTTTAAAAACTAATTAATTATAAATTATTTGGGGTGGTTGTGAGTTTTTTATTTTTGGTTTTCAAATGTAATTTTTAAAACAAAACGTATTTAGTAAAAATGAAGCTGAAATAAATTTTAAATCATTTTCAAAACACTTTTACACTTATTTTTCAAAATCAAGAAAAAAGATTTTGTAAAATTGATTTTTAGTTTAAAAAACACATACATTTATCACATTTGACAATAACAATTTTTTCTATTACTATCATTATCACCACTACTACTATCGTCGCCACCATCGTCTCCACTGCCATTACCACCTCTATCATTGCCACCAATACTATTGTCAGCACCATTGTCACTTACATCACCATCATCATCGACATTGTTATCACTATCATCAATGATCACTATCATCGTCATTGTCACTACCTCCACTTGATGCCACCACCAACACCGCTATCATCACCACCACCAATGTCGTCATCGACATCACCACCACCACCCCCATTGACTACCACCACCAAGTCGTCATTATCAATACCATGGCATCGCCACCAGTGGTGGATACACACTATAATGAGGGTGTGCATATGCATCTCCTCACTTAAAAAAATTATATATAATTATCTAATATTTTTATATTTTGTCCCCCCTAATTTTATATATTTAAATCCACTACTCTCATGTTTTTATGTTTTCATATTTTATACTTTTTAATTTTATATATTTGAATTCACTATTATCAGTTGTCCCCACTAATCCATTGTCTTAGATCTGCCATTGATCGCCACCATCACTAATGTCACATCTACCACTACTAATGTCGTTGTCATTATCGTCATTGTGACCAGTTAACCACCATTGGTATCTTTATCATTGTCATCATTGTTGACATCATCACAACATAAAAATACTCTTAAACTAATTTTAATATAACATGAAACTTTTAAAACAAGTTTATTTGAAATTAATAATATTAAAAATTGATTTAAAAGAAACTAAAACTAAAAACTAGTTAATATTTTAAAAAAATTGAAACTCAAAACTAAAAATACCCCAAAGAGCAACTTATTTTTTCAAATGTAAGTATTGCCAAATTAAACAGGGGTTTATTTTCAGCGTGTCTACATGTTTTTCTTTCCCCAAACCCATTAAAATAAATAATGGAGAATTGCTTGCACTTGCACCATATGTTTCTGTTCTAAAGCTCTAAGGTGCAGATATAATTAAAATAAAATAAAATCCTTGATTTGGCCCACATGGAATCATGAATTAGATTCCTCTATTCCAGATATGGAAGTACTTGATCTCTGAGTTTATAGTATAATATCTTAACCTTGGAAGACAACTTTAACGTTTTTATATTGCGTTTGGAAGTACTTGATCTCTGAGTTTATAGTATAATATCTTAACCTTGGAAGACAACTTTAACGTTTTTATATTGCGTTTGACGACCTGAGCTGTCGACATGCTAATCCAATGTTGTCCTTAGTTCTAAGGATTTTTGACAAATTATAATACCAAATATATAGTTATTGTCCATATTTATGGTTGTTCATCAAAAGTCTCATATAATAATAATATTGGTCTTCAATTTGGGGGAATGGTTCTTATTTTCTTTTTGACTAGACAAGCCCCTTTCTTTCATTGTTTATGATATAATTCCACCTCTCTTGGATGTATTTCTTTCTTTCTTTCTTTTTCTATGTCTATGTTGTGTATTTTACATAATTTAATACTGCAAGAATACAAACCTTAATTATTTGTGATTGGTAATCAATGCAACAATCTTAAATTTTTTCTTCCTCTATTTTTCTTATGATTTGGGTGGTTTAATTTTTTTTATGTTAAATCTATCTTTTCTTTTGCATCCTCCAACTTTATATACTA
The DNA here is from genome assembly GCA_007407185.1 of Glycine tomentella. Classification (NCBI taxonomy): domain Eukaryota; kingdom Viridiplantae; phylum Streptophyta; class Magnoliopsida; order Fabales; family Fabaceae; genus Glycine; species Glycine tomentella. The sequence goes on along the minus strand of PYAF01005229.1, from coordinate 132,044 downwards.
CACCAAAGGAGGGAAACAATTTTGAAAATCATGTGTTTTCTCTCTCTCATGTATGCAAATCCATAAGTGAAAATATAATGAAAGGAATTAAAAAAAAGGATGGAAGACTTTTTTTTTTTTTTGAAAGAAAAGAAAAGGATGAAAGGTATTAACTTCCTTTGTTTTTTTATCATTGAAATAGAAAGGAAGTAAATAATTTGTGTGGATCCCACATAAAAATTGCTTCCATCACTCTAGTCTTAGACATAAAATCATTTTTAAATTAAACATTATCTTTTAGTAAAATTTTAAAGTATTTTTACAAGTTTCAGATATTTGGGTTGATTATAGAATTAATCATTGGTCTGAAATTTAGTTGTGAGAATCGAACTCAAATCTTTTTTTCAAACTCAACATGTGTTGTGAATTGATCTATACTCTTTAGATCAAAATTGTGCTGTATTAAATATTTTCAATGACATATTGTAAATTATCTCATAGAGGTAAAAATACATATAAAATACAGTACTCTAATAGTTAAGTTAATGGATTCAATTTGTTAAGACAAGAGATACTAACTTGGATTAAGTTTAAGACAGTATAATCTTTGGAAAAAAAAATAATTATGAATTCCCTTCTAATAATTGTATCAATGAGGAATAATGTTATATTATCTTCTTACATGATTTGTTGGCACATATATATATCCATTATATAATATATGTTAACATGTTTTAGGATTAACATAGTAATTTACACCAAAGATATTTTTTACCTAGCAGTCGAAGACTAATTTGTGGATACATAAATATTATCAATTACGTTAGGCTTTGTTGATTATTCTTAAATTTTTTACAGGAAATAAATTATAAAAAGTTAGTCACACTTTACTTTTAAACAACATCTATTTTGGAGAGTAGTGAGATTTTATTTAATAGATATTAAAATTATATCTGGGAACAATCACAATTTTACACGATTTTAAGATGACGCTATTTTTTTTAAAAAAATAAAAAATAAAAGCTTAAAACACAAAAATAAGGTCAAAAGCTTATCAAGGTTGAGTAGACTATTTTTAAGATCACATAATTGGCATTTTTGTTTCAATTTATTTTTATAATTAATTTTATAGGAAATATTGCTACAGTATACCAAATTCTGAAAAAAGTTGACGTTATTAAGGAATGATTGCACTTTTCACCCTAACCAAAATCAGGAAATCCTAAATATAAACTAAAATACTGATTAATAATATCAATAATAAAATTAATCCAAATGTAACATTGATAATTATTATACCCTTTTATAATTTTTAAATAAATAATATTTTCTTAAAACTCCCTATTAAATTGAAAGTCTTTTTCACATATACAAAATTTTATATTAATCCTAAACTATTTGTTACCTCATTCATTTAGATTAAAATTAAAGTAATGTAAATATTTTAAAATATACTAAAATATGTATCATTTGATTATCTTTTTATTGTTGTTTAATTTTGACAAGATTTGACATAAATAATCTTGATAATATATAAATATAATTCAATAGTTCGATCAATAAAAATCACATTAAATTATAAAAATAATATAATAATTATTAAAATTATAATGATATAATTTGATTCCTCTTTTATATATATATATATATATATATATATATATATTGATAAAGAATATATAGAGAAAGAAAAAGATGAGGTAGGAAATGAAAGAGCAAAGATTATGTTGGCTGATGAGGCAGCCCTCAACCTCTATCTGTTGAGGGGAATAAGTGGTGTCTTTTGGTATAGAAAAAGTTTTCTCAATAAATATGAGTATTTCTTTGACTATATATGAAATCCTACTTGTTGTTAATTTATTAGGAACTCCATCCACATCTCTATTTTTTTTTTCTAAGAACAAAAAACAAGTTAACTTTAAAAGGACGAGCTACCACTCCATTTATGACACTACAACTATAATCCTAGTTAGCTTTATATAAGCTATCATTACATTAATAATTAGAACAGAGTTGTGGAGCAACTAAATGAAGAAACCTAATGTTTTCTGTTTTATTTTTTATAGGATAATTGTCTTATTAAATTCACTACATATAGAGAGAAACAAATGATCAGATGATATAATTACAATTGCACTTTACATAATTAAAACAGAAAAAGGGGAAAGATAAATTGACTGAAAACGTTTCCTAACAATTTACTTGGGTTTGGATGGAAAAAAAAAAAACAGGAAGAGACAGTTTCCTGACTTTTTTGTTTGTTCTACAAAAGAAACCTCTTTGATAATGTTAAGGATCTATCTATTAGTAAAAAAATAAAAAATGAACCAAATTAACTTTAAATTAAAATATATAATATGTTATATTAAACTATGGGTTATAATAAAACATTAATGTTATAATAAATACCACCACCCATTTCACTAGGCATATCTTTCATCTAAAATAATTGTTATTTTATCAAATACTAACTTGAATGTTAGAGTCTTCCTAGATGACAACCCTTATCTATGACAATATTGGCAAAGTACTAATACTAATCCACCTCATCTTTGACGTAGTTTGGTACTCTATGTCGATTAGAACAAAGCAATTACAAATCATAATTAATAAAATCTCATTTTATGCTGTACATTTGAATCTATGTTTATTAGATGCTCAACGTATGTTTGTAGAATAAACTCTTAAAACTTTTGGATTCAATATACATTATTATAATCATCCTTATAAATATTATTATCATCATCATTATCATTACTTTAATATTGTCACTATTATTATCATATTTATCACCGTCATTATCATTATTATTGATGTCATCGTTATTATTATTATTAACATCATCACACTTTAATTATCCTTGTTATTATCGTCACAATCATTATCATCATCATTATTATTATAATCGTCATTATCATAATCCCTATCTGCACAACTATCATATCATAGATGCCACCATTATCATAGTGTTAAAATAATTAATATTAAAAGTATTATAATAAATTTTAAATTATTTCATTTATATTATTCATTGTGGATCATAAAGTATATAAGATAAAAACTTACATATCTTAAATATTTGTCCATGTATTTCTCAATGCAACTTAATGTATATCAAATACTCTCGACCTTTGTAAAACACACGCCCAAATCTTTACATAAAGTATGATCAGAAATAAACAAGAGGAGAGTTTACATAAAATGTACAAGTGACCCCATATATATAGTGTGTACTTTATTGTCATATTCATAATGTGAGGCAGCGCGTGTGATGAATGATGAATACAATGAAGGGGGAATAACTCGTTAACAATGGGTCATGTCCATGTGGTTTGACATATGAGGTTGTCTGGTACGTGTGGTCACCATCTCTTTAATGCAAGCTGTTACTCTTTCGGGATTTGAATTTTGAATCATATTTGATACAAGCACTAGAATACGGATGCAAATCTGCAATACAACGCAACCCAACCTACAATTACAAAGTTACAGATGATGAATGCAAAATTTCACAAAGAAAAACGTTTATGGTGTTGCCAAGTAATTAAAGGTTCATTTTTTTTTTAAAGGAAAAAGGTTCATGTTTTATATATTATAGATTACTGCTATTTGTTACAAAAGTTGTTGCATTAAATGGGCTAGCTTGATATAAACATGAATTAGCTTAATTAATTTAGATTTTAAATAATTTTGACTCAATTCAGTCCAGTTTAAAATATTATTAGTCTAATCCGGGTTAGTTCGCTATGAGCTGGGTTAATAATCTTCAGGCTCAAAATTTGAAAATTAAAAAAAATAACAAAATCTTGTTGTTCCATTAGTTTAGTCTATTATTATTATTATTATTATTATTATTATCATTATTTAATATATAGTTTAAGATATTATTATTTCCATTTCTTTATACAGAGAGAAAAGAAGAAGAAGTTCATACTTACCACAAAGGTTAATCTTTTCTCATTACTCTACCAGTGGGTCCGTCACTTTTTGGGCCTCCGCCAGGTTAAGACCAAATTTTCTTGTCTATTTCGATTTACACCCTATTTTTACTAAGTATCCCATACCCCTTTCTAACCCTCAATTATCCATTATACCCTTTTCTTAAAGAAGTGCACCCTTTTTTACTTTTCAGAAATGTATTTTCAAAATTATATATACTTATTCCAAAAATGTAACTTTGGAACTATGATTTATAGTTATAAAAATATACTTCCAAAATAGGTATATATTTTCAATAAAATATTACTTAAAAATTTAAGATAGTTGAATAAAAAAAAGATGATAATTCTTATATTACAATCATGTTTGTTAGTCTAATTTTCATTTTATCATTAGTGTTCTTTAAATTTTATCTAAAATTTCATTTTCATCTTATCTTTATTACCCTAATTTTAAACTATTTTTATCATATATTCATTATATAATACTTGATTTTCATCATTATTATACAATTCTTTGTGTTTTTCTTTATGCAACACTACGTCTTAAGATACGATCATCACTAACTTCATATATTATACACCTCAATTACAAAGCAAAGCTTTTGACAATGGTTTATTTCCTTTAAGTGTATTCATTCATTTTTAAATCCAAGTCTACATCAATGATTCAATACCACATTAAGTTAGTGATGAACTTACCTTGAAACGCATTGCCACATGAAAGAAAATGCAAAATATTGTATAATAATAATGAAAACACAATATTATATAATGAATATATGGTAAAGATAGTTTAAAATTAGGATTTAAATAATAATAAAGATAAGATGAAAATAATATTTCAGATAGAATTTAAAGAACACTAATAATAGGATGAAAATAAGACCAACAGACATAAATATAAGATTAATATTTATCATCTTTTTTTATTTCTCGTCAACAATCTTAATTTTTAAGTGATATTTTATTTAAAATATATATCTAATTTTGAAGATACATTTCCAAAATAGGTATATCTAATTCTGGAAATACATTTCCAAAAGGCAAAAAGGGTGTACTTCTTTAAGAAAAAGGATATAATGGGTAATTCAAAGGTAATAGGGGGTATGTTTGTACTTAGAAAAAAACGAGTGTCTTTTGTTTCATTGTAATTTGTTGCTGGGTCACTAATGCATCTAAAATTTTGAGCTCAGTTTTGTTCGTGCAAGTAGTACTTGTTTTGAAAGCAATTTTTAAAACTTAATGGATTTGAGATGATAATTGATTGTTGAGTGGTATGAATTTGTTTTAGAAAATAGTTTTTTTTAATAAAAAAGTTGAGTGTTCTTACCTTCTGCTTAAAAAACATAAGTACGAAGGTTTCTGCATGGTCTTTTAACTATTGAAACTTACGTTAAAATAATTATATTCGTTCGATAATGAAGGTACTACAGCAAACAAATACCATAAAATTGTACAAAACAATGGCTTCTATTTCTATTTATGCATTCTAGAGCTTCATTAAGCAATTAGTAAACAAAAAAAAAATGCAATTTAAAGCTCATTAACCCTTCGACTGTCGATTTCAAACAATTGGTATCAAGAGCCTTGGTTCTGCGACCATGGGGTGCCTGTGACAGATTAGGGTTTCGCGATTTGGGGTTCTTTTTCTTGGGATAGAGAAAACTGCGAAATTGATCTGGAAAGGATGTCGACTGGCCAATCACGGATCGAGGTTGAAAAGTTTGATGGAAAGGGGTTCGAGCTATGGAAATTGAAGGTGGAGGCTTTGCTCGTTGACAGGGACGTGTGGTACGTGATAGAAGATGACAAGCCATCGGTACCAACAAAACCTGTCGGAGACGAAAAATCAGAGGCAGGCGAGTCGAAGGAGTTGAAGGCATGGATCCGAGATGATCGAAAGGCGCGAAGCCTGATCTGGTTGTGCCTAGCAGATAACGTTCTCGTGAACGTAACTTCTGAGAAGACCGCAAAGGATCTCTGGATAAAGCTGGGAAGCCTCTATCAAAGCAAGTCACTCGTCAACAAATTGTTCCTGCGAAGGAAGCTGTATAATTTGCGAATGAGCGAAGGTGATTCTTTCTCTGCTCATTTAAATTTATTTAACACTGTTTGTGCGCAACTTTCGTCTATAGATATAAATCTGGATGAGGAAGACAAAGCTTGCACCTTGCTGTGTTCACTG
>PYAF01005229.1:80108-125839 GCA_007407185.1 Glycine tomentella | reverse complement strand
TGAAGACAAGGTTGTATTGTTGGAGAAGGTTGACACAAAGGTCAACAGTGCTGATTTTCTGACCAAGGCAGTAAGTTCAGAGAAGTTTGAATGGTGCACAGTTGCTTTGGGAATGAAGGAACTTGCGAAGCATTCGCCAAGTGGGAGAATGTTGTTGGATATGGCTCATCTTTCGCAGTCAGATGACAACCCTTCTTGTTGGCGGGGTCAGCAGAAAGCCAACTGGGGTCCCGCTCCCAGGTGAGCAGGCGGGGGTCCGGGGGGCAACGCCCCCAGGCCCGTAGAGGCTAGGTACTGTTGTGGGCCTCTGATTATTTGTAATTTTTACTTTTATTAGTAGTTTGGGCTAGGGCCCATGAATAGCTGCTGTTAGGGTTTCTTTTAACCCTATTTATATTCCCCTTGTAAACCGAGTGACTTGTAACGAGTGGCGGTGAGGTGATTATAGTACAGACAAGCTGGACGTAGCCTACATTGGGTGAACCAGGGTAAAATTACTGTGTCATATCTCTCTTCCCTATTCTCTGTTCTGTTTTTCGATTTGTGTGTGATTGTCGATTTCAAACATCGACTACAGACAAAATAACATAAGGGTGAACATAAGTTCTGATTTTATATGAATTTATCTTATCGAGGAATACATCTTGTAATTCAGTACTGATAGGCTATATTTTACTACTCTTGTATCTTTTTGTCGCCTAATAAATATTAAAAAGATGGAACTATTTAGTTAGCGATTGGAGTGCAGACATGAAAAAACGAAATTCTGTTATATTCTATTACATTCTCTTAAATTCGACTTTTTTTTTAATGAAACCAAAACGTATTACTTCTTAATCATATGGTATATTTTTATAATACACCACATACGTATACGTTCTGTTCTGTTCTAACGCATACAGCAAATTCTATCATTAACAATGTTTAGATTGATGGGGAATTTTTTTTGAAAGGGGTTAGAATGTGATTATGTTTCATTATTTAGATTGTAAAAACGAAAGGCTTGAAATGAAACCCAATAAAACTTGTTCCATCCAATCTCATTACATATCTGTCTTTGTTCCTCTCTGATTTGAGAGAAATGAGATGGAACAAATAATTTATTTATTTGTTTATATTAGGATCTAATATATTTTTTTACCTCTATAAAAGTGTTTTTCATTTTAATTCCAATAAAAAATTTCAAGTATTTTTAAGTTCCTTAATTTTTCTCCATTAGGAATTGTCTTCATAGCTAAATCTAAAAAAATTGAGCACATTTTTTAGATGGTTGATAGGTGAGACATTTTTTATTTTTCGGAGATCATTAGAAAACTTAGTTTCTCATGTTTGATATGTATTTTAAAATAATAACATTCCTAAAAAGATGCCTTTTGAAAATATTTTTGATTAATTTCTTGCAAAAACTTTCTCATGATAAAAGAGATGAAAATATTTTTGATTAATTTCTTGCAAAAACTTTCTCATGATAAAAGAGATGAAAATATTTTTGATTATTTTTTTTACTACAGTAAAATATCATGTTATTCTTTATTAAATTATATAATGTGATAAATAATTGATAAAAATATATACAATTCTTTGATTCCAAGAAAACTAATATAAAGATTTCCAATAATGACCAACTAAACAAATTTTATTTATTTTCAGAAAATAGATTTTTGGACATGAAAAAATTCTTACCTGTCAAACATCCCCTCCCCTTAGTCTCAATATAAAATTGTTATTTTTTTCGTTTAAACCATGAAAATATATGGAATAACAAAATTCCGAGGAACTAAAATGAGAAAGGAAAAAAAAAATGATTTCATAGGAACAAAAAATGTCAACAAATTTTTTCATATCAAGTTAATGACAGGGATATATTGCTAATGGAGAAAAATATAGATACTAAAAGCGCTACTATAGTAACATTACAGGGACTAAAGTTAAAAACACAACATTTTAGACCGACCAGAACATTATAAATAGGGGTGTTCGCGGGTCGGTTCAGATCGATTTTGGCTAAATTTAGGACCCAATTCAATCAAATTTGATCGGTTCGGTTCGGTTCGGTTTTCAGAAAAAAAAATTGAAACCCAACCCAACCCAACCCGTTCATGAACAGTTCGGTTCGGTTCGGATCACCGGGTTACCCATTTAATTTTTTTTTTAAAACTACTATTTTATATCACGATTCTTTCAAATATCTCATACAATTAACACAATATTATCAAATGTATGAAAGTAGTAAAATTGATTCATTGAATACCATCAACATAATATTATAAAATAGACTTATAATATAAATTAAAACAAAAGATTTGTGAACAATATTCACTATAATAGTCTGAATCACAACTGAATCTTACAAACAAGCTTTGTTATAACCAATTTTGTTGCAACTATATTTGCTGAAACAAACAAATAAACAAAATATGATTCATTAATATTATAAACATGGTAAACAATATATGAAAAAAAAAGGTGAAACAAATAACAATATACCAAGATTAGAGATAGACTGATATCCTTGTTTCCCAAACCAGACTGGTATCCTAGTTTCCCAGCCAGAAGTCGCATGTCTCAATTCCTCAAGAACAAAGACAAAACTGATATCCTAGTTCCCAGTTGCGACCTTTTCCAAAGTCAAAAAGAAGAATACAATAAAATAGTTACATTTACACTTATATTCCTTAAGCAAGTAAGTACCTTTAAATCCTGATTGAGAGTTGAAGAATCAAACTTGTCAAACGCTTCTATATGATCTCACAACAATTCTCTCAATAATGCAAACATAAACTCTCTAATATTATTTGGAATGGAATGCATACATGAACACCAAAATATGTTTCTATTTATACTAATTTAAAGATATGATTTTAATCAATTTTTGAATGCAATCCTAAATATATTCTATCATATTATCCAATGCAATCTTAAAGATATTTTATTATATTATACAATGCAATCTTAAAAATATTTTATCCTTTTTTTTAATGCAATATTAAGAAATATCCTATCTTATTTTTGAATGCAATCTTAAACATTTACAATATCATATCTTTTTTTATTGTCAAATTATTTTTTTAATATTTAATATATATATATAATAAAATTTATATTATTATTACGGGCTCACGGATCGGATCATCGGATCAACGGATCTGTAAATATAAACCCGTGACCAAACAGTACATAAACGGTTTTGATCGGTTCGGTTCGGTTTTGACCCAAATATATAAATGACCCAACCCAAACTGTTCGGATCGGTTCGGGTTCACGGGTAACCCGTACCCGCGAATACCCCTAATTATAAACCCTTTATATTATTATAAGTTTACCTTTTTATTCGTAAATTATTTTCTTCTTTCCCAGCTTTCATTTTCTTGTCACTCCGTCTTTTTTTTCCCCTCATAAAGGAATAATAACTAAGAAATCAAAACTTCATTGTTGTCTTTTTCGCACACATTAGAAAAGAATATCATTTTACCTTCAAAAACCATAATATAATTGCTGAATTAAGGAGTTCTGTGGTAATTAAAGCTTTCTGATGATATCTACATCCATAACACACCTATTCTATCAAACATCAATGTCTAAACCTATTATTAGTTTGGCAAACATAGAATACATTGACAAATCAGACATTCCTAGAAAGTATTTGTTTCGTTGTCCTCAAAAAGTTGTTTCTTTGAAGAGGAAAACCCTATCTTCCACTTCCAGTAATACAGATTTTACTTGAAACAATATTAAACCCTTAAGAATTTGAAACTCAAACTGCAAGCATTGTTGGGCTCACAATGCTCAGATTCATCCGTGCATAACAATTACCTAAAAAATGGAGGGGATCTCTACTCCCCTTACAAGCTAAGAATTTAAGCAGTTTTTTGCTGACCGTATACTCTCACTAGAACAATCACATCATCATTATTATTAGGGATTCAAAACCATCACAAACAAGCAAGCAAATCTTCCTGCTCTCAATGCTAAGATTCGGACATCAATTACATCTTACTAGTTCTTCTAACAATGGACTGCATCAAGTGGGCACAGAAAGCATATACCTCATCATGAAAACAAAATGCTAAACTCTACATCTCTGCAAATAACTTGCAAGACAGATGCTGTATACATAGGAGGGAGAACAGCATAAAGAAGACACAACACAGGTACAAAATTTTATCAACATATTACAAGATGTAAAATTGAAAGTCGGCAGTTGATTAGACAAAAAATTGTAAAAGAGAGACAACTCTACTAAAAATAGTCACCTTATATACAGCTTACATCCTCATAGTCATATAGCGGAACAGAACAGAAGAAGGATATCGAGCCTCAAAACAACACTGTCATCGATCAATTTCAACACATTGTCTAAAATTACACAAGTCGAACCTCATTTGTCAAGCTCCATTGCCTGGGCTGCCTTAGCTTTAGCAAGGGCATTCAACTTGGTCTTCACTTTTCTCTTCCCCACCTGAAATACAATCCCACCTTTCTTTTTCTTGTCACTACCATCAACCTAAATACCAAACAAAAACAAAACCATACAAAAGACCATTAATCCTTAAAACACAAACACACACATAAAGAAAAGCACAATTTAATCTTTTGTACTTTTGGTTTTCCTTCCATTCCAAAGTTTAAATCTAATATTCAGATCATATAGCATACACTGTTTATCCTGCATCAGCTTTCAACTTTTTTTCCCCTCTCTGCAGGTATTAACTTTCGGAGGTAATAACTCACCAAAAAAAAAAAAAAAAACTTTTGGAGTTAATCATGTTCAAGTCATTTGTAGAACACTAAATGTGCAAACCTCAACTAGCGGAGATTTGAACCTTAGTTCTTCACATTATTGGGGACTAGCCCCTTCCATTAGACCAAAATACCATTGGTTACTTCAGCTTTCAACAAATTAAGAAGAATAACAAAAAGAGTTTAAATGTGACCCACTATCTCAGCATTCAGCGACTAAAATTCTCACATAAAAAAGTTAACATCTTTTTAGATAAAAAAAATAATTAAATCCGAAACAACCATAAGAAACCCTAAAATCACATATTCCCATTTATTTTAACACGACTAAATAAAAATGTCAGCAAAAAAATAAAAGAAAATTGGGAAATTAAGAGGCAAACACTGACTTTCATCTTGTTTTTCTTCGCATGGAGCTTCTGCTCTTTCTTTATCTTCTCTTGTTTCTCTCCTGAAAGAAAAATCACCACAAACAAACACAAAATCAGAACATGAATATTGAAACTTGAATTTGAGTTGGGTAAAAATCGAAGCTGAGAGAGAGTACTTTGGAGATCGAATTCGTACTGCTTCTTTCTTTTGGCGAGGTTGTTCTTCTTCGACATCGTTCCTCTGTTGCTCAATCTACTGTCAGACACTGATCGAAAGAATATTATTAGGGTTATGATAATTTAAGCCCTAACCCTAGAAAATTTTCGGTTATTTAATATTTAGAAGTGTGTTTCTTTCTTCTTCTTTTTCTAAAAAAAAGTATTTTCTTTAAAATAAAAAATATGTCTAAAGAATTTTTATATTATAATAGTATTTTTTTTCAGTTTCAAAATAAAACATTTATTTTTAATTTCCATTTATTATTATTCATATTGTTCTTATACTATTATTTTATAATAAAAAATTACTTTACAAAATAATTTAAAGTCAAAGCATGACCAAATATACTACCTCTCTCCTCTTAGTTTACTAGTTTTAGGAAAAATTTAAGGTAAATTTTTAAAATTATAAAATAAAGTATAGAATTTTTTAATAAATGTTTATCATGAATTTTTTCTAAATTGGTAAATGAATGCATTAAGTTCATACACTTTTGGACCTGTTAAAAGAACTTTACTAACTCAACAAAACGTATGACAAGAACTTTAGAATTTGTCTTTCACTTTTTTCTTTAACTATTCATCTCAAAGGAAACTATTTTATAATGATTTAGACGTCCAAGTGTCTTGCCTTTGCTAAAACAAATTATAAAAGAAAACAAGTTAATTAATAAAAATCAATGAAATGAATATATAGAAATATTCTCCTAAGACAAGTTTGACTAAAGAAGAACATACAACATCATCTTTTTTTTTTTTTTTCAGAAGACATACAACATCATCATCCTTTCTATTTTTTTAAAGACATAAGCATCATCTTAATCACCATAACTCTCATTTCAATTAAAACTTATATAGGATATCAAGTGTCATTTTAACAACCAAAATTTACAATAGCACTCACCCCCATCACTATTGGACTTCCCAAGCATCCTCAAAATACACTTAAAAGGATTTTAACTTGCTACACCAACATATCATACATAAAATACCAAAATGATAATAACATATTTAAGAAACATCAAGAAATCATAATTTATTTTCTTATCAAATGAAATACTTCTTTTATTTCTTCACCACTGTTATCTTCCTTTACCTCACTCTTTATTTTCTCATCTTTCTTCCTTACCTCACTTACATCTTCTTAGTTCTCTATCATCATACCTGAATAGTAGGAGAGGAGAGAATAGATTATGTTAGACTTTACATAAATAAGCTTAGTCTATTTTTTCAAAAAAAATTTTTAAGTTTGTTTTGGCCTTTCTAAAATTTGAACGGCATACTAACATATTTAAAGACCCATTTTTATATTGAGGCATATAAATAGGCCAACAAGTTCCAAAAAGGTCAACATACCTAGATTAAAATATGCCAAACGTAAGTCACAGAGTATATAAACTTATATTCAAATTTAGATTTCATATATTTTCCAAAGTGGAACTAAAAAACCATATCCATGTGATCTTAAATATATATAAAAAAAACACATTTTTTTGTGTTAAATATTAAAAAGCTCAATTAATTTTCTCGCATTTAATATTTGTTTTAAAATATTCTTAATTTAATTGATGTTTTAGTTTGAATGACTATTTTTTTATTTCTAATACCAAATTTTAGTGAACGATAAATTAGAGAAAAAATTTAGTTTTTGATTGAAGTTTATATAATTAAATGTGATTAACTAATTTTTCTTAACATAAATCAATTTTTTTCTTAGGAAAAAATATCAATTTTTCAAAAACGATGTTAATGTCTCACAAAACAAAGCAAACAAGAAAATGACTGTCAGGAGCATACTTGCCTATAATCAACACGGTTGCGTATTTCAATTGGATATAATAATCTATGCATAAATGTTATTTTTTATCTGTTAATTAAGTTAATGTCAATATTAAAAAATAGTATATTTATCCCAAAAACTTAACCTGCTATAATAAAATTTTAACATGGAAGCTCCTTGTATATTTAATTGTTTTTTATTTAATTTTTATATGAGACATTATCACCCTCACATTTCAGACTTATGAGTCACGAACTTAAAAAATTATGACCTACAATGTTAAAATTTATTTTAATAATAATTTGTTTTCTATTTTAAATTAGTTTATTTTTTATTTGAAACTATTAACTTATTAAGATATTGAATATATAAATATAATATGTATATCTTTTTTTATATTTAAATGAATAAACAGACTGACCTATATATATACTGAAAATAAAAAATTATTTTATAACTTATTTTAGAATTAAAATAGTGTAATTTATGATAAATTTAAAAATTAAAACTCTACATAAAAAGGATTTATTAATATTTTTTCCTTCAAATTATTCGCTAGTTTATATTAGATAATTTAAAATTCCTATGAATGTAACTTTAATGAAAAGGGGTTTCAAAACATAATTATAAAATTTTAAAAACAAATTTTATATACAAAAAGTGTAAGAAGATAAATTTTAAATAATTTTTAAAAGTATATATATATATATATATATTATTATTAAAAGACTCTAACGTACTAATAAAGGTTGGACCTATTAAAATGAATTGATTTCTTATAAAGCAATTAATTATAGTCTGAATTTATAGTAAGAAATGTTTTACATTTAGTATTTGATGGTGTATCAAATAATTTATATTTTTCAATAGAAGAAATTGTGAATTAAAAAAAACAACTAGAGGAGACTCTAATACTATAATTTTTACCAAATTAAAAGGGTTGAAATATCATCTTGTTCCTGCGTCTCTTTGGATTAATTTCAATAGTGCACTTAATGTCTCTTGGTTCTAGTTTTTGCTGGTAGCTTGAGAGCTATGTTGGTATTTTACTTATATATACATATATTAAGCCATTAGTTCGTTTCTGCTTGGTACTTGCCACTTTCTGTGTGTCGATGATACCATACTTTCTCAACTATAAAAATCAGGTGTGACAAGGTTCATAAATTTAATCAACATTACTCTTTCAAATATCAGATGTTTATGGCTAGAGTATTGTACCATGGAAAATGAAGAAAAAAAAATAAATAAAAGCATCCCCGTACACAACAAGCATGCCAACTGTAATGGCATAGTTAGAAATTGTTAAAAGTTCATTAAGCAGCTCACTATTATAATCAATTGGGCTTGAGAAATCCTGTTGGAATTGTTAAACACACAATCATTTTGTTTCTACACTTAATTAAACATCATTATATTGTGTGCAAAAGAATATTCTTTTAACTACATATCTCAATGTATCATTGTATCATATGTGACAAAAATTTACAACGGTTTCAACTATTATTTCCCAGTCAACATAAAAAGAAGACCAATGAACAAACATTAATATTTTAATAAAAAAATAATATCCACAAACAACCAATAATTTTTTTTGACTTATTTGGAGAATTATTCCTTTTAACATAAATAAGATATAAGAATTATAGGAACTCATTAAATAATTAATGATTTATATATTTTTAAATTACAATGAGTAAAAAAATAACCATATTAAGTTACAATAAGGCTATTGACCATGTGTTTTTGGTACAGAGGCTATTGACCATTTTACTGTAAAATACTATTAGTTTTTTTTTTTGTTTCCATTAAATGTACTACAAATAAATTTGTCCCCATTAAACTCGATTTACTTCAACTATTTGGTACATTATTGACTGCTAGCATTTTCCTTGGCCTTTTCCTACGCATTTAAATGATCTTCTTTAAGTTTTGTAAAATGCACACATTTGTTGGTTGCCATGCTAGCAAGAAGTATTTGACTTGATAAGCCTTAGCCATATACCAGATAATCCTCCAAAACAATTGGCGGTGGAAATATATAATATATATACTTCTATTATATCAATATTAATTATTACTGTTGATATTTTTATTTTTATTTATAGTAATAATTATATGTTTTATGATTAAGGATATTTGAGATTTTTTACTTATATGATTCTTTTTAATATTATATATATATATATATAAATCAGTTTTTGACTAGGTATTTATTTCTTGTAATTTGGGGTGGGGTTGGGGGGTAATGATTATTAAGTTTGTTTCAAATTTTAAGATTTGAATAATCTAGAATTTATAAAAAGAAACTAATTAGTTCTAATTTCACGGCTCCTTGCAACTCATTTATATTTACTTTTATCAGTTCTTAGATTATATACTATAACTTCTGTAGAAAAAATTATATACTATAACTATATCTCCATAAAATTTCATTAAGTATTATAATCCCGGTTATTAATTAATATTGCACGTAAAATTTATTTAGGATCACAGTTAGATTTGATTGCAACTAGCCATAATCATAAAAGAAATTCTAACATTAAAAAATAAAAACTGAAGCATTGAATATGATAAAATAAAATAAAACCCACAAACAAATGTGTTGTGCCAACAAATTCTTGATTAAAAAAATATTTTAAATAACATGCAGATTCCTGATATTTTAATATATACTCATGACATACACCCATGACATGTCGGTAATAATTGATTTGTTTATGTTTATTTATTTATTTTATTAAAACCGAAAAAGGCTAAAAAAGAAAATGTCAGAAAACCAAGGCCTTTAGCTCTATCATTCATCACCATCTTCTTATTCTTCTGCTTCTCACACAGATCTTCAGCTCAGCTTTGAGTTTCTCACCCAACACCTGTATTTTTCTCCTCCTGCATTGATTCTGTTCATAAAAATCTGATTTTTTTTTTTATTATCTGGGGTTTGAATATTTTACTTGATCTTCTGGAACTTAGAGGGGGTGATTTTGTAAAATCCTGATTCTCTGAGGAGAAAATATTAGTGGGATTTGGTTGGATCGAGGAAAAGCTCGAACTTTGCAGATTGCAAAACGAGGGTCTTTGGGGGAGAAAATGTGGATCTTGTAAAAGGTGTTGATTTGATCGAGAAAGAAAAAAAGAAGAAATAAAAGAGAAACATTTTTTGCAGCTTCAGGTGATTCAACTTTTTCCTCTGCCATTGGAGAAGGTTAGAAGAAGGTTTTTAAAGGTGAAGTAGTAGCCTTTTGAGCAGGTTGCAAAAAAGTTGGTGCTTTTTACTCAGTATTTTGGTTTTGAAGTCTTGAGTCAGTTGAGTGTAACTGAGTTGACTCTGAAATAAAAAACAAGAAAAATGATAGATGTTAAGATATTAGTAGGTAGACTATCATATGAAGTTGAATCTTCAGCATATGAGTGTTTGTGTTTTACTTTTTACTTACCCATTTGGAGGAATCCAGTGAATCTTCATGTCTGATGTTCTTTAGCTTTTAATGCTAAGATGGTTGTAGTTAGACAGTCATATATAAAGAGCATCTTAATTGGGGTTGTTGCTCTCATTAGTTGTGGTTGTGAGAACATGAACTGGCCAACAAAAAAAAAAAAGTACTTATATTCCACCTTATGCTTAAATGAGGAAGTAGTAGTACTTTTAGGTTTGTTTTGTTTTTACTGATTGATAGTTTTTCTCAGCCACTTATTCCTTCCAAAGGGTTCCTGATGCTGGTAAAATCTGGAAATCAAGTACAAATCTACAGATTTATTCTGTTTCGATTGGTTGGTTGTTTGTAATAATTGAAGACCATGTTGACACATAATTTGTGCTAAGATCAAAATGACTTTTGTTGCTTTACTCTTTTACCTTCACTTAAGCTAAGCTTTTGAAATGATTCACAGCCAATTCTGGCTCCATTGCAGATACATTAGCTTTGGTCGCCAGTCATCAAAGCTAAATATGAAGGTGTCTTGTGACAGTGAATAGGGTTGATAAAGTTCAGGTGGATCTGATTGGACTGGTTGTCATTTTCAAATATTTTCAGTAAAGGCACATCCTTGAAAGTGGAAGAGGTCTTCGATACTTCAAGTTTGATTTCAGCCTACCAAAATGGGTATTCAGTGCTCCAGACTCATCCCGTGCTGTGTGGATTCACAAGTTAAGGCATCTGTTATTGAAACTCCAGATGCTGGTGGGTAAAGTCATACTCTAGTGTCTTGTATAGTTCCAGGTAATTATAAGGAAATATGATATATGTTTATGTTACCTTTTGTTCCAGAAATTGAGGATAGTAGTGAGGTCAGTAACTGGCCTACATTCCGTGAATTTACACTTGAGCAACTCAAGAATGCTACATCTGGTTTTGCTGTTGAGAACATTGTATCTGAACATGGAGAGAAGGCTCCAAATGTTGTTTATAAAGGAAAGCTGGAGAATCAAATGAGGATTGCTGTTAAGCGGTTTAATAGGAATGCTTGGGCAGATGCTCGGCAGTTTTTGGTAAATTCACCTGCCCCTATTGGTTACTTCTTTAACCTTGCTCTTAACTCTCAATTCTCGTGTTCATGACCTTGCATTGCTCAAATGCATTATTTATGTACTTTGTATTACTCAAACACATGGTATATATGTAGACTAGTTCCAGTGAACCATCTGTGGTAAATAAACCATAGTAAGTTTTCTCTGAGTCATCTTCTGCTGTAACCAATTTTTGAAATGGTACCCATGTTTTCTGGTCAATTTGCAGTATTGGTAACATGCAAGTATGCCTAAAGCTTAAAATTGTATCTGTACATACTTTCTTTCAATGGGCTGCTAATAATCAAAGAATTTTAGGTTTCATTGTTTCTGTGAAGCTAATGGTGTGCATTGGGTTGTGCTGATACACCTTCCGCCTTTTCTTTTCACTTTCAACTATTCAAAACAATTTTCTTTCATAACTGCAGGAGGAAGCAAGATCAGTTGGTCAGCTTCATAACCAAAGGTTAGCAAATTTGCTTGGTTGTTGCTGTGAAGGAGAGGAGAGGTTGCTTGTGGCAGAATATATGCCCAATGAAACACTTGCAAAGCACCTTTTTCATTGTAAGAGCTCCTTTTATGCATTTTTTTTTCCCTCTGATCACTATGTCTTAAATTTATGGTTTACGGTTTTGTTGCTTTTTGCTTTGTTGTGGGGTCAATACTGTGCTTTGTTGGTTCAACTTACTTGATTAGTACATAAGCTGCCAAATTTCTAATGTTTTCCTTCTGGAATTTTCATGACGCTGTCCATTTTTTTATATGTTGATTATTATCTGGGCTTGGATAATCTTAAGACATTAGAGAGGATGCTAGTACAACATATTATGATTATTATCACATGACTAACTTTTATTCAATAATTTATTTTTTTCCCTTTTTCTTTAGAAATTGCTTTTATAGATAAATATTCTTTTAGTTAGATTGCAAGTATTCTTTTCTCTAAGAGAAGTAATAAAGTGTAAACAGATTTTAGTCTTAGTGTGTTTGGATTTTGATTTGGATTCTAGAGGGCAATTGCTTTTTTAAGATTTGGTTGACTATAACTTGTTGGAATATTGTTATATAAAACATTGTTTTGAGGGTAAAATTACCAAGAAGTGCACCTGTAAAATAATTATCAATCTCTATAAGGACTTCTATGTAAATATGCTGTATTGGGAAGTGTTCACTGTCCAAATTGATTTGGGATGGTGGAAGCAATACCTAGAATTAGTCTTTAAATTGTTACCCAAACATATATTCAAAGTCCATTAAAGTCTGAACAAAACATTATAAGATAGATCTTTTACTAAGTTTATGTGCATATATCTAGATTTCACGATGTTTGCTCCCTATATCTTCTAATCTCCCGTTTTCTTTGCTATATTGTTATGATTGTGCTGTTGGAGTGATACTTTATATGCCAGAGCCTTGATTTATTATGGTGTGAAATAATGTAGTCATGTGTCTAAATCAGGGGAAACACAACCCATGAAATGGGCAATGCGACTAAGAGTTGTTCTACATCTTGCACAAGCTCTAGAGTACTGCACAAGCAAAGGGCGTGCTCTCTATCATGACCTCAATGCATATAGAGTTCTTTTTGATGAGGTAAGTTTTTGTGTATCCCCTTTTTATACATGTCCCAATAATTAGATTAATAAAAAATGTGTTAGAATTTTGCAGGATGGTAATCCTAGGCTTTCGAGTTTTGGTCTTATGAAAAATAGCAGGGATGGGAAAAGTTATAGCACAAATTTGGCATTTACCCCTCCAGAGTATCTTAGAACTGGTATGCCATATAACAGATTTTTTGTTAGTTTTGTCCTTCTTTCTTATGTTCAACACTATAATATTCAATTGAAAATCTGTATGGTATTTAAAATTTTACAATCATTTATGTTTTAGTAGAGTGGAGTGATACATGGTTTCTTATTTCTCTTTGTTTTTTTGTAGGGAGAGTGACACCAGAAAGTGTAATATATAGCTTTGGCACTCTTTTGCTTGACCTTCTCAGTGGGAAGCATATCCCCCCAAGTCATGTAAGTCATTCTTATCATGGGGTAAAGAATATGTGTGCAAGTTAACTTGGTCAACCAGACAGGTTGATTTGGATGGTTTGAGTTTTGTTTGGGTCCTAAAAGTTCCAAGCAAATCTAATTGGTTTGATTCGTAGACTTGATTTTTGAATCTGTCCATAAATTGATCTTTTCTTCTTTTCCTAACAAAACAAATGTCAAAATGCATAATTCCAAAAGTTTAAGTTGTTAGGTTGAGGGAAGGAAGAATAGGAACCAAAAGCAAATGAAAGGGAAATAAATAGCATGGGAATTTAACAAGTTTCTTTTTCTGTTTTGATGCTAAAATCCTTGAAATTTATACAAATGGGGGAACTTCAAATTGTTTATAAAAATAAATGAAGGAGGATTCTGGTGGTTACAAGATCATCCCCAATTTTCCTTCCCTCGTTTGAAATTTCCCCAATGAGAAGGAAGTCTACTCAAAACCTTACCTTTCCCTCATTTCTTCTCCCATGCCCTCCATCTACAACATATCCTTAATAGCTATTTTTTTTTTAGGTACTTAATAGCTAATTATATATTACCATATGTAAACTTGCATGGCGTAATGATTAGAAAATTTGGTGCAGGCCCTTGATGTGATTCGTGGAAGAAATCTTCAGATGCTGACAGATTCTTGTTTGGAAGGACAATTTTCAGATGAAGATGGAACTGAGTTGGTACGCTTGGCATCTCGATGTTTACAATATGAACCTAGAGAACGGCCTAATCCAAAATCATTGGTAGCTGCTTTGGCTCCTCTTCAGAAGGAAACAGAGGTTGGTTTAGAATTATTATGTGATAGTATGGCATACTTACTATTAGTTGCCATTGAGTATCTTGTTTGAAATCTCTGCTAGTGTCAGTTTGTTTGTATGGATTTTCATTAATTGGTCCAATTCAGCTGTCAAAATTGAACTGAACAGACTGAAAATCAAATACCAAAAATGGAAAAAAAATATTTAATTGGATTGGACTAGATTTTAGATCTAGTTTCGAAAACCGATCCAATCCAACTCAAACTTATACACTTATATAATTTTATTTATTAAGTAACCATGCAACTCATACTTGTATAAGTAGAAATATATTAAATTATGATACTAATTTATTTTCTTTATAATTTGATTCATTTCATTGACTCAATTGCTTCTTAAAAAGATGTATATTAATTTTAGTTGGATTTTTTTTTTTTTTTTAACTTGAGAGTAATATTTATGATTTAGATGTGATATTTGATATTTTAAATTAATATTTAATATGCTTTTTTATTTATTTAATATTAACTGCATGTTTAGACACAGATATAATTCAATACAATACCAATTTTTAAGTGGTTTGGATTTGATATCATATCCAAACCAACCTAATTCAAAACACAATTTATTTTTATGATCAGATTAGATGATTTTTTGCTTAAAAGCCAATCAAAACTGAAGTGTACATTACCCAATTTGTTTATTCATTTCAAGTGACATCAAACAGATGTGTGGGCAAAAACTAAATATTATTCTCACATTTGTTCTCGTAACACGTGCACAACATTATCAAACTATTAAACAAATATTTTATAGGCTCTATTTTAGGATTAAGGCGTGTCTTCTATTAGTCATATTAATGTATTATCTATATTCAGACTATCATATCTTCCCGCACACATGCTTGTCATACTTGATGAGAACAGTGTGGTTAATCAATTTTGGAAGTTCAAGTTGTGATTGTTTTTCCTTACCAAAATTTGTTGATTCTCATTTATTTCTAGGTTCCTTCACATGTCTTGATGGGCATCCAGCATAGTACTACTTTTGCTTCATTATCTCCACTTGGTGAAGCATGCTCAAGAAAAGACTTGACTGCCATACAAGAAGTTCTGGAAAGTATTGGCTACAAAGATGACGAAGGAGTGGCCAATGAGGTTTGCTATCTAATTTATATCTAATTTATATTTTACTGAATTGTCACATACCTTTTAATTTTTTCTGCAAAATCTTGATTATTTATTAATTTATTATATTTCTTCCAGTACAAATGATGGAATAATAACAAATATATATATATATATATATATATATATATATATATATTCTTTAAAAGAGGCTAACTTGTGTATTCTCTCTACTCTTTTCTGGTATTGCAGTTATCATTTCACATGTGGACTGATCAAATGCAGGACACATTAAATTGCAAGAAAAAGGGAGATGTTGCTTTCCGGCAGAAAGATTTTAGACTTGCAATTGAGTGCTACTCGCAGGTAGATTAGTAATGTTGATAAGTAGGACTAGTCTAAATTTGGCTTGCCATTTTTTATTCAAAACCTGCTGAATGCTGATTAAAACGTAGTACCCCAGTGGTAGAAGGCTCCTTGCCTTGTGGAGGTATGAGGGAGGGTTATTAAACGCAGTTTTTACCCCTTGCATATGCAAAGAGGCTATTTGCAGATTTGAACCTGTGACCAACCCGGTCCCAAAGGGCAACTTTACCATATTGAAACCTGCTGATTAGTTAAATGATATTGCATGTCACAAAATAGGTCTCTAGTTGATATTTAAAATAAAACTGAATCTGATATGTACTACATCCTTCGGTTCTAGATGTGAGATTTTCATAATAATGAATAATGCTTTAGTTTTCTTACTAGAGATGCACATCAATACTGATACATTATGATTTTAATCTTATTCAAGTCTATGGATGAATCACTTTTGTAGCAACACCTCTGGATCTCTCATATTGAGCTGTTCTGTTTGATGTTTTACTTGGCTTCTAATGCTAGTGTAGTCATTTAAGAGTTCATTGTTTTATATGCAGTTTATAGATGCTGGAACAATGGTTTCTCCAACAGTCTATGCACGGCGCAGTTTGTGTTATCTCATAATTGACATGCCTCAGGAATCTCTGAATGATGCAATACAGGCACAAGTCTTTTCCCCGGTATGGCACATAGCATCTTATCTTCAATCTGTTGCCCTCACAGAACTTGGGATGGAGAATGAAGCTCAGGCAGCACTAAAAGAGGGCACAACACTGGAATCCAAGCGGAATGCAACTCCCAAGCATAAATGAAAACATTGTACAGAGACATATTCTTGCTGATTCTGTTCTGCCTGATGACTACCCCCAAAACATTGATTATAAAAATTCATCTTTTGGATACCAATAGATCCACCCTCTCAAAAAATTGCATGTGTTTGAAGATTTCTTCAGGAAAAAAGATTGGATGAATGTTTGTAACACCCCTTCCCCCTTTTTGTTGGGTTGGCTAGGATGTTCATTAAGTTCGATTTGATTGAGCATGAACCCAAACTTAAGCATTTTTTTTGTTTTAATTTATAAAAGGTTAATATTGTGAAGAGTTAAAAGCTGTTGTTCACGGCTGTGTACTTAGTCTTGGAGTGCCAAGCAATATTTCCTTTTTTGTCGGGTGCAAATCATTGGGTTTAGAATACCAAAATAGTGTTCATTTCCTACTGTCCATGCTCATGACCCTAAAATGTTGTAGAGTATGATAATAGTATCAATATGAAGTTTTTCATGTCTCAATTTTACTATCCACTTTATACCCTTTTCTGTTTCTCTCTGTATCGCTTTCCCTTTCTTCTTTAGCTATCTCTTTCTTGTTAAGATACTTCCTAAAATGTGAAGAAAAAAACACTCCTTTTTTGCAATTATAAGAATACATACCTCTGCTTCAATTAAAAAGCCGAGTTATGTGATAGAACTTGTTCAATTTAGTCCCCATAGTTTAACTAATACAAATGGATACCCTTTTAAAATTGACTACTTTAAAATCGATGAAATTATTTATGTTTTAATGTCTATTTGTGGATTAGAATCCTCTAGAGTTCAAAAGTCTGTTTTGTACTTTGTAGAGAGGCAAATAGATTAGAAGTGTGGCAAATTTAGATAGTTTATGACTAAAGATCGAAATCTGTCTACATTGAGCACTCATTTTGCTTTTCGATTTTATCCTTATTTATTAGGATACTTTTTAAACTATTTATAATTATTTTTGGTAGAGCTTGCTTTGGTTTTTGCTGTTGATCAGTAATATAATCTTGCTGAGATTTGTAGTATGTAATGAATTTGGAATGGGAAGACGTCTTACATTTTTAATTAAGAAAAGCTCTTGTATTCTGTTTTAATGCTACAGTTGCATAACTTATTTTAGCTTTAGTTATTCCCTGCTAAAGTTTGCATACCCTTTAGTTAGTCGATGAATCAGGAATCATCATTAGACAAAAGTTAATAAATAAATTAACATATCTTTTAGAACAATAGAACCTCGGATTTGACTAATGCAAGTGCTTATTTTTGATGTGCAAAACACCCTTCTGAATTACATTTGTATCTCAAATCCAGATAAAAGAAAAACAAAGGAAAGAGAAACAATACAGATGCAGATACATAACAAGATAAAAGGTTGTGGGGGTAGAGAGCAGCAGCCGAAACATGGTTATGATGTAATAGTCTTATTAATGACAATGATAATGCTGACCAGTAAATCTACCGTTTCTTCGTTCTCAGCCTCTATTCATTGCACCATTCCATTTGACTACAGTTCAAACTGCTAAAAGAAAATCTTGACTCAGCATGATGTTCCTATACAAGACTACCATAAATTTATGGATTATCTTTGTTGCTGTCCAATTTCCCCACATGATTTTCTTGAGATTCTTTCTTTGATCCCCAAATATACTCTTTCACAGTACTCTCTGCTGAACGTATTTGCTTCTTAATCTGCAATTGAGAAAATATACCATCAGAAGCAAGAAAAAAAATAAACTTCCCATAGCATTCAATTATAACACTTCCATTTAAAAAAAAAAGAAAAAAAACTACGTACTCCAATGCCCAGAAGCTCCACGCTATGCGCAGGTAAGGAGAAGGGATATTGTATGCAGCCTTACCCTTGCATATGCAAAGAGGGTGTTTCCAGATTTGAACCCATGACCAACAAGTTACCAAGACACAACTTTACCGCTGTGCCAGGGTTCGCACTCAATTATAACAATTCCATTTAAAAAAATGAACTCTTAAAATGGCAACCAAAATTCAAAATCGTTATGAAAGAACCAAAAAAGTTGTAACTTGTATGTTGTGGCAACTTTCAAGTGGCCAATATCAATTTGCACTACTGTTTACAATGAGAATAGAACACCCATCAGAGGGTACATATAAATTAAATTCGAGTAGAAGCCCCCACAAAAGGACAATATAACTAATTGTGGCATTCAAGGGAAGCTTTAGATAGCAATGGTGCCTGAAACAAAGCTAAGTGCAAGTGAAGCATGAGCTGCAAAGTTTGCAACCTCCAAGGTTACTTCAGAAAGTATTAACATCCTGATCACTAATGGCTAAGAGAAGGTAGAACCTTTCTAACTGTGAAGGGAACCTATTCATCGGCAATTGTATGGCTACAGGTTTTAATCCACCAAGGAAACTCCTACTTGGGGCATATCTCACGGCTCACAATTCTGCCATACAGGAATGCAAGCCCACGAAACCTGCTTTGTGCCATTTCTCAAGATCTAATTTTCAAATTTACAAACTAATGTAAATGCAGTCATATTGTAAATGAGAAAAATCTTATAAATCTTTTGTTTCATAAAACATTGTACATGAAAAACAGAAGAGTTAATGCCAAGTCAAGAAACCCTCACGAACAGAACAATATAAAGGGAAATAAACATAAATTAGGATATTGTTCTCTGACCATTGCCATATATCTACATAATACTTATCAGCTTGATCTGAGACAGAAGAAATGAATATTCCAATTAATACCTCTAGCTGCCATCATTGAAGTAAACACAATTTGCATACTTCCAAGAGCATCCTATCAGCACTTGAAGTCAGTATTTTTTCTAAAAGATTTTTAAGGGCTGTTTGGTATGAGAAAATAATTTTTCTTTTCATTCACTGGTTTTACTTTAAATTATAAAAATGTCAAATTATTTTCAACCTATATCCTATTTTCAAAACTCTGTATAGGAAATGGTGAAAACAACTTTTTTCTCAAACAAAATAAAAATATTTGAAAATTGAAAACAATGTGGCATTTATAATTAAAAGTGAAAAATAGAAAACATTTTCTCAAACTAAATGGCCCTTAAGCTTTTCCAAAGCTTTCAATTTTGTATCTTTGGTGTTGTTACAGTAAAGTTAATGCAATTCCAGATCAAGTCCTATGCCATATTCTTATAATCTTATTTCCTAATGCTATTTCTAGAGGACAGCATAATGCCTGGCATCAGGTCTGTGTTTTCCTTTTACTGTTCTCATCAAATTAAGGTAGCATGGAATTGAACAAGGATGTTCTCTACTCCTTGGTTCCACCCTTTTTAGTGAAACCAAAATATACCTACTTTTAACTCCTCAAACAGTTATATTCTATTTTTGAAATGCACGATAGAAGCCGCTCACACTATGTTCCATCTTGTTTTAACAAATCTACCAAATGCTACCAATGGATCCAAAATTGCCCAGGAGCTATAACTAAAGTGGCTACCAAGTCTGAGGAATGTTTGTTCCCACTTCCCAAGGTCAATCCAACCCAAGCTGCTATGCCTGCAATTTAGCCTATCATATCAACAACAGCAAAATTCTCATCCCACTGAGTTTGGTCGACTATATGAACCACCTGATGCCATTCGGCTTTGTAAGACCAAATCTTTAGAGATGAATTATTTACCATGATATCCCTACTCTCTTCCTATTGACTCCATTCTCTTTCTAGTCGAACCATATAATTAAAACATGGTCCCTACATACACGTATGTAGTTGCCAAGATGAAATTATTGATGATGCAAATAGTTTCGAAGGTAGGAACCACCCTCAATAACCAAGTTACATGGTGATTGATTGACATATTCACAAACCATTTTATAATGTTACCTACACCATTCACTACTAGAATCTGAGTTTAGTTCTACTCCATTTAACAATCATCAAAGGGGTTCCAACACCACAAAGAATTCCCCTCAAAAATCAAACTTGCAAATAGAATGAAACCCAACAGGCAGAGCCAACTTCAAACCAATTAGAGACGATAATTCAAAATTGCAAAAGATAATAATAATAACAAATAAAATCAACTTAAAAAAGGTGTAAGTAACGAGAAACAGAAAACCCACTTGGGAATTTTAAAATATAATAGTGAATCTGCGTTGGCTAGCGAAGAAATCATAGAAAAAATGTTGCTTTGAGGTGAAAAAAGGGAGGGGACTTACAGGGTCAAGAGCATTGGGTTGAGAGCCATAGTCAGCGGTTAAAAGAAAATAGGAGGCAACAGCTGTAGTGACAAAGGTTAGCCTTCTCACCAGCTTCTCTGTTCTTGGACTCATTAAACTCATGATTGATGATCTTCTTCACTTCAACCACTGCTCTCAATTTTGATACACTTGACTGGGATTAGGTTATGCACTTTTCTCAAAACTCAAGCGTGTCGACTTGAGGGTTGATACACTGTTCTTGGATTCATTAAACTTGTGACTTTTTTTATTTTGAGAAAAAAGAAAAAAAATATTACAAAAATATAATAATTAATTATTATTTTTATAATAAAGATAAAACAACAAATTATTGTTTAGTTTTCACGATATTACCTTAATTTTGTGGCAAACTGTGGAGGACAAATCCATTTCATCCTTCTTATATGTAATACTAATTTATAATAAAGAAGATATTCCGTTTTGATTTACACAACAGTTTTTTTTCACTGTTTTGTGAGATTTGCCTTGGACTATACAACTCAAGTGAAAGACAGAAGACCTCCTTCATGAGATGGAGCCATCAGTATTCAATAAGATACTACATAAGTTAGAATTGTATTAATTTTGATTTTAAGTTGGTGAGTTAGGAGTGTCTAACAAGTGTAAAAACGTGCTTTACTATCAACCTAGGCATATTCCTTTGAAGAAGAAAAAAAATCAACCTTGGGGAAAAAAACCTACCAACCATGGCATTAAAAGGTAGATTGAAACTTTAAAAGCCACTCATCTCTACCAACCAACCAACCAATTTTCTCCTAAGCAACAAGTCCGAATTAAAATATGTACACAACATACACTTTTTTTAGGTTGTACAAAATTTAATATACATAATATTTTAGTTAACATTAAAATATTTACCTGTCAAATGAATAAAATTTAATAAATCTATATAAAGTGTTAATAAAAAATTATTTTACCAAAATATAAAGTGTTAATTCTTTTCATATTGTTTAAGAGAAATATTAGTAATATAATTTGTAACACCCTTTTTTTAAATACATTTTTTTTATTATTAACAGAAATTTATTAAAATCATTACAATTTTTTTGTGAAATTTGCTTAGTTCTCGTATACAATAATTGTGTATTTTAGACCAACAATTTCCATGTTTACTATAATTGGTAGATGATTGAATTTTTTAAATATGTCAATAAAATTTAATTTTTAATAATATATGAAGAAAATTCTGCTAAAAATATAAAATTTATTTTAATAATTATTACATTTCAAAGATTAATCTCATCATTTCGTTATGAAAATATCTTACTAGGAGATTTTTTTTTTTTTTTTTTTTTGTATATTTTAGAATTTGTGAGTAGGAATAAAACGTGTAAAAACAGGCTTCACTACTGAAGCATGTCATAACAGTAACAGTGTTTTGGTTCGTAAAACAGAGCCACCCATTTCCTGACTCGGAAACACCCCGTAACATGTGTATGCTTTCTTCTTCTTCTTCTTCTTCTTCTGCGGAATCTCAATGTTCCAACAACCCAGAACTCAACTCAAACCCACATCTCTCTCTTCGATCTTCACCCCAAAATGCCCTCTCAATCAGAAACTCCTTCTCCTCCCATCCTCGAAGCCCAACAAAAGCTACAAGCCCGTCACCATCTCGGCCTCCATCCCTCCCGGGCCCACCTCCGGCCCGGCCCAAACCCTAATCTCGCTCCTCCGCTCCATCCCGGACTGGGCCGACGCCGTGCAGGAGCGCGGCATGCAGAAGAAGCGCGCCCTCTACACCCACCAGAACTGGCGCGACCACCGCAGCTCCCTCCGCCACCTCCGCCACGTCTTCTCCAGCCTCTCCTCCCGCGTCATCCTCTCCCTTGTCCCTCCCGTCCTCTTCTTTACCGCCTTCGCCGCCGTTATCGCCGCCTACAACGAGGCCCTCCTCCTCCACCTCCTCCCGGACTTCCTCCCCCTCCTCCGCGCCTCCTCCCTCCCCTACCAGCTCACCGCCCCCGCCCTTGCCCTCCTCCTCGTCTTCCGCACCGAGGCCTCCTACTCCCGCTTCGTCGAGGGGAAAAAGGCCTGGACTATCGTCATCGCCGGAACCCACGATTTCGCCAGACAAGTCGCCGCCGCCGTCGTCGACGATGGCGGCGGCAACTTCGCCATCAAGCACGCGCTCTTGCACTACATCATTGCCTTCCCCATTGCACTTAAGGTTTCTAACCAAGCTTTTAAATTGCAGTATCTATGGTTTAGTTAAACTTATAAACAAATCCATAAGCATTTGTAGAGGAAAATAAGATGGTTAAAATGAAAAAGCTTCTTCATAAGTTAAAATTAGCTTATGCATAAGTTTGTAGAAGTTCTTTCATAGTAGCTTTTGCAAAAAAAAAAAAAAAAAATCCAATTTTTAGATTATGGAGAAATTTATTTTGTTTTTTCTTAGGGTCTATTTGGATAAAGTTCTCCATAAGCACTTCTATGAGAAGAAAAAAAATGAAATAAGTTTTTCTATAAGCTAATTTAGCCTATGGATTTACTCATTAGTTTATGGAGAAGTTTATTTGATTCTATAAGTGTTTATAGATAAGTTTATCTGAACAGACCCTTAGTAAAGGACAATACCTGCGAGCAGTTCCATAAGTGTTTTTGGTGTTGTTTTTTAATCAGAGTTGGGGTTTCATTTTGGTTGTTTTTTAATCAGAGTTGGGGTTTCATTTTGGTACATAATAAATGTTTGCATGAAGATTATTCGGATGCAATTCTAT
This sequence comes from Glycine tomentella, assembly GCA_007407185.1. Classification (NCBI taxonomy): domain Eukaryota; kingdom Viridiplantae; phylum Streptophyta; class Magnoliopsida; order Fabales; family Fabaceae; genus Glycine; species Glycine tomentella. The sequence continues at coordinate 102,188 of PYAF01005229.1, read as the reverse complement.
TTCTTGATTGGAAAACAAACCAAAAATGCCTATGAATATGCATCTAAGTTTTGGCTTTAGTAAATTGTAGACAAATGCAGCTAATGTGGCTGATTGCAGTCACAATGACTGTTTTCTAAAACCTAAATCTAACTTGTTGGGTTTCTATCAATTTGGGCATTCTTTTTTTATGTAATGTGAATGGTGTTTGTGATTAGATTTTTAGGTTGGTAGTTAGTTGCAGTTGATAGTGAAACTTGTTTTTTGATTGCAGTGCCACGTGTTAGATGGTTCGGATGTTAGGCGTGATCTTCAGCATTTGCTAGAAGTGGATGATCTGGCGGTGGTCATTAATTCGAAGCACCGGCCTCGCTGCATTATTGAGTTTATTTCGCAGAGCATCCGGTTGCTGAAATTGGAGGAGTCTAGAAGAAATGTCCTGGTATGTACTTACTAATTGGAATTGTTTGCAAGGTTTGTGTTGAAATCTTTGTTTGTTAGCATTTTAGTACATGTTGAACTAGGCAACATTGTTGCATGTGAAATTGTCAAGAATGTATATTTGTGTGACTCCACAGTAATTTGGTGAAGTTGTATTGTAGATGTGGATTTGTTAACATATCAGCTCACTCTGATAATTCCTTGTTTGTATAACACTTCCCTCATTGTTGTACAGGAATCAAAGATGACTTGTTTCCATGAAGGTATTGGCATATGTGACCAACTCATGGGTTTTCCCATTCCATTGTCATATACTCGGTTGACCTCTAGGTTTCTTGTCTTGTGGCATTTGACACTCCCTATCATACTTTGGGATGATTGCCATTGGATTGTGGTTCCTGCTACCTTTATTAGCGCTGCCTCTTTGTTTTGCATTGAAGAAGTATGATCCTCTCCTTTACCTTGACTCCTGGACTATTTAATGTATCAAAATAAGTTGTCCTGTAATTTATTGATGGATGGATTCTTTGAAGGAAAAATATAAACATTCACCCCATTTTGGGGTGGAAGGAAGAGAGAAATAGGAAGAGAAAAAGAAAAGGTAGAGAGAGTTGATAGATGTGATAGATGATGTGATGAGAAAAGAAGAGTGAGATAATAGGAAGAAAAAAGAAGTGCAAATGAGATGGAAGAGAAAGTAATGTATATTTATAAGTACTCTTTTTTGAAATGCAACTCCAGAGATTTTCTGGTTAGAAGAAAGCTAATCCAAAAATGTGAAAATGATTGTTGTAGGTTGGAGTTCTCATAGAGGAGCCGTTTGCGACACTTGCACTTGATGATCTCTGCCGAAAGGCGCAGGAAGACATCCAAGAAGCAATTGCAACCGGAAATTTAATTCGCGCACGCCTTGTTGCAAAGCAAAATAGCCACTCTGAAGAGCATTCACCGAATGGCTGGCCTAACTCCTAGATGAAAGGGAACTTTACTATGAATGTCTTCAGTTTTTGCTCTTGAGGTGGCTCTGTACTTGGTACTTGTTTAGCCCATTTAATTGTAGTTAGGAATTATATCATGTAGTCACTAATGATCATTGTGCTACACTTGCACCAGCTAGCAAAGTCTATACCTCAAATTTTCTGGTGCTTTTGGAATGTATGTTAGTCACGAACTGGGTCTGTATATATCATAACTTCATAATCATGTACTTATAAGGTCATCAATTCAAACCTTTTAATTTTATAGGCCATCTTTTTACTTTCTCTACGGCATGTACATAAGAAATGGTTGAATGAATCAGGAGAGGATCTTCTCTCCTAAAGTCGGGTTCTATTTGATTTGTAGACTTTGAAGTGCTTTGTTCTTTTGTTGCTCGTTTTCTTCCTATTATTGTTTGGTAAGTAAAGCAGCTGTGCGACACATCTCTAAAAGAGATACAGATTCATGTGTTGGAACTTGGAAACATAAGGGGAAAATGTTTGAACATAGCTCATTGATAAGTTGTTTTCGTTTTTAAGTTTTCTAGGTTCAAACAAATGGAAATTATAAGGCGAATATGATGTGTCCACTGTACCCAAAAAATAAAACGTATATGATGTAAAAGGCATTATGATCTCAAAAAAAAAAAAAAAAAGATTAGGTCCAATGTCTCCATCAATGCAGGGGAAGCATGCCACAATCAATCTGGCTCTCACCTGAGCTTAACCAAGGAATTTTAATTCAACTTACAAATAAACAATGACATTATTTTTAGATGCCAAAGCTACATTTCTCAAGCCACATATTCATAATTTATAATTATGCAACTGTAGCATGAAAATAGAACACAAGTGTTTCTGGTAATTAAAAATGTAAGACAGTCATTCCAAATTCATGTCATACTACAAATCTCGGCAAGATTTTTATTATTGATCAACAGCAAAAAATGAAGCAAGCTGTACCGAAAATAATTATAAATTGTTTAAAAAGTATCCTAATGATAAAATTGAAAAGCAAAATTAGAGCTCAATATAGATAGTTCTCGATCTTCTAGAGTCATAAACTTACTAAATCTCCCACAGTTCTAATATATTAGCATCTCTACAAAGAACAGACGTTCAATTTCTATTGTTACAAGCCTCTGGATCATAATGGCGTGCACATAACAACTTTTTGAACTCTTGAGGATTCTAATCCACAAATAGACATCATTAATTTCATCCATTTCAAAGGTGCCAATTTTGAAAAGGTATCCATTGTATTAGTTAAACTATGAGGACTTAATTTGACAAGTTCTACCCCATAACTCTGCTTTTAAATTGACAGAGGTACGTATTCTTGTAATGCAAAAAATGATTTTTTTTTCCCACATTTTAGAATGTACCCTTCCTTTCTAATTATAAAACCATTTTAACTAATTCACATCCCCTAAAAAAAATAGTTAATTTAGTTCATCACATTAAATTTGTCAATTATTTGTATTATTATTACAAAATTACCTTCTTATCTTACAATAATATTTTTGAAAAAAAAACAGCAAATTATTTGCCAACATATTTAACCAAACAATATATAATAATTTTTTTCCTTTAATTTATTAACATTATAGAAAACCTGAAGCACAATTTTTTTTCTATAAAAAAATGAAACAAAAAATAACAAACTATTTCCTCTGTAAGATGACTCTCAACAACAGTTTTTTTTTATATTAAAAAAATTGATGCAGAAAATAACAAACTGTTTTCATGATAAGACGAAGCTCAGAAATCATAACAGTATAACAACATTATTTTTATCGAAAAAAAATTGAAACAAAAAATAACAAACAATAAGATGATGCTCATAAACCATAATAGCATAACAACATTTTTTTTATCCAAAAAAAAATGAAATAGAAAATAACAAATTATTTCCACTCCCTACATCATGATATCCATGGATTCACAAATAGCATAACACATAACTTATGCAAAAGGTATAATTCACGTGCTTTGTCTTCAACGTGATGAAAAAAACTCTATATCAAAAATTTTATTCTAATTGTTCACAATAATAACACCATGAACCACTCGTTAAATGCAATTTTCGAGAATAAAAAAAAAAACGTTCACAATAATTTCTCAATAATTTAATATGACAATGATTCTGATACCAATTGTTGGAAAATTAATTCTTAATCCTTATTGTGAAAACCATTACCCTATATATAATATTTATTATTGGGCAAATAAGCCTCCATTAAACCCTAATTACCCAAATATTAGTATTCATCCATTTATTCCATATTTATTTATGAATTTATTTGAACATATTTAATTGATCACTTTAATTGACTAAATATATATTAAATAATATAATATAATTATTAATATAATATGTATCACATAATAATATTATTAGAAATTTCCTAACACTTGACACTATTAAACACTAAGTATATTGTGAACAACTTTTAACTATTCACAATTTTAACCTTTATAAATTATAAAAAAAATGCTTAAGTTTGAATTCATGCTCAATCAATCAAATCATAGAACTAAATGAACGTTCCTAACCGACCCAACAAAAAAGGGGAAGGGGCGTACAGACACTCATTCAATCTTGTTTCTTGAAGAAATCTTCTAACACATGCAACTTTTTGAGAGGGTGGATCTATTGGTATCCAAGATGAATTGTTATGATCAATGTTTTGGGGGAAAGTCATCAGGCAGAACAGAATCAGCAAGAATTTGTCTCTGTACAATGTTTTCATTTTTGCTTAGGAGTTGCATTCCGCTTGGATTCCAGTGTTGTGCTCTCTTTAAGTGCTGCTTGGGCTTCATTCTCCCTCCCAAGTCCTGTGAGGGCAACAGATTGAAGATAAGATGCTATGTGCCATACCGGGGAACGACTTGTGCCTGCATTGCATCGTTCAGCACTTCCTGAGGCATGTCACTAATAAGATAACACAGATTGTGTCATGCATAGACTGTTGGAGAAACCATTTTTCCAGCATCAATGAATTGCATATAAAACTTACTATGATTTATTTACCATAGATGGTTCACTGTCACTAGTCAACATCTATACCATGTGTTTGAGTAATGCAAGGTACATAAATAATGCATTTGTGCAATGCAAGGTCATGAACAGGAGAATTGAGAGTTAAGAGAAAGGTTAAAGAATTAACCAATTGGGGCAGGTGAAGTTACCAAAATTTTTCAGTGCTGCAACATACAAATATTACTCCATTCACCCCAAAAAATAAAAATGACCCAGTATACCAATGACCATTCTCTATACCCTCATTATAATAATTCATCAAGGTTTATTTGAATTACATTATGTGTTGTTTTACTCTCAAATAGAGAAACAGTGCACAAGGAAGCTCAAATCAAGTATTCTACTTTCTTTTGTTAAACTACCACATGATCTATCCGCACATTTAATCAAACTGCTAACATACACACTTTACATTCCACATGAAACATGCAGCCTAACTTCAAGGTAACATCTGACTGGCAAATCTCTGCTAAATTTCAAGACAAAGTATTTGCATATAAGCAAAACCTTAAAGCTAAGAAAAATGTTAGCCCAGAAAAAATGGAAATAAAGATCGTTATTGACAATAACCTCAAGTTTCCACCAGCAAAATACAAGAATTCTAATTTTAGCCTACAGGAAATAATCCATTGGCAAAAATCATGACACTGAAACAATGATAAAAGGGAGTTTGTGGGCAATCATGATCCTGTTTACTAAAGCTTAAAATATCCCTCACGTTTACTAAAGTTTAAAAAATCCCTCAATCACAACACTGTGATCTGAGGCCTTGGACTTCAAATTTACCACTTCTGCTCCTTGCTCTAAGCTCTTCAATGTGTGTAGAGGATCTGGCTCAGCATGTCCGTTCCAAACTGGCAAAATTTGTGACAAATTTGTTAATATAATTCTTCTTGATACCCTCCTTGACAAGCTCTTCAAACTCAAAAAAACTCCCCCTAATATCTAACAGAACACTGCACAATCCTTAACGATTACAATAATCCAAGATCACATCCAGATTTATTTGATCCAGAGCTACAGTTTCAATTCCTTGTTGAGCCACTTCAGGAGCTGTTACTGTTTTATTGTCTGTAAAGATTATCACTTTGTGAGTAACGCCATTGATGGCCAGTGGAATTTGATTTGAAGAACTAGGATCTTTATGTAATATAATCCGAATTGGTTGGTTGGCTCCAGGTTCTTGAGATGCAGGCACTGACAAATTTTTACTGAATAAGGAAGAAGAGATTACCACTGCATCATATTCTTGTATAACCTTGAGTAGTATCCACCACAGTCTGTAACTCCATTCCCAAGTAAGTCCATAAAGTTTCCATTGACAGAAAGAGAATATCTGCAATACAGGAATATGCTAAGCTGTGAAATGAATGTTTATCTAAGAATTTAAACATATTACCTAAAGTGAAATTTATGGTGATTACAATTTGAGAGCTTATACACTAACGTGAAAAGAAGAATGGTAGATACCCTATTTGTTCCTAGTTACTAGGAGTATATTTGAATCCTTGTGTTAGACCCCTGCTGTACTTTCGCTAAAAGATCCAAGAAGAGCATAGAAGGTGGAATCATAAAGTGAGGGTTGTCCCCCACTTATATCCTCTATATTGGCCTTATCTCTAACCCATGTGTGACTTGTGTTTTTTTCCAATACTTCCCCTCACTTTCAGCGCTTTTGTACTTGGTGCGTGGATAACATGGTGGCTGACCCATTTAATAAATTTAGGATAGATTCTGATACCATATAAAAATGTGAGATTTTAGTCTAATTCAACTTCAAAAGCTAGCTAATAAGGTGAATGTTACCCCCACTTATATACTCTACAATGGCCTTATCTCTAACCAATGTGTAATTTGGATTTTTTCCAATAGTATCAATCAAAATATCTCCCGGAGACTACCTATTCACGTCGATAGGAGTGAAAGGCAACTAACACTCAAATTTGGGCCCTGTGTTCTTCCTCACAAATTCAGACAATCTTGCACTAGCAGCACGCCCTCGTTCTAGGCAGTGAATATAATCATCAACTGGAAATGAAAAAATTAAACAGCAAACTAATTAGATCATTGTTAAATAACTGAACATTGTATTTTCACCTTATCATTTTCTTTATTATTTTTTATTTATAGGTCACCAGGCCTAGCCCAAAAATATATACTAATAAGAAAAGTGGAATGAACAATAAGATCCACCAGAAGTGCTTTAATAGATTCATGACCCAAGCACATTTAGATCTGGCACATTTTATTGACTTTATTCTGCATATTTCCCATTAAAAAGAAAGTTTCTTCAAATTAGGGGAAGAAATCTCACTGATTCAATCTCATTCTTTCTCTCTCTCAAAGGGATGATTAAGGGGGAAAGAAATTCAATAATTAAATACAGTTAGGGACATTGCATGTGGATAGCGTGTTTGGAACAGATTAAATTTCTTCATTTACTCCTAGAATAATACCTTTAAATTCCTCATTCTTACCATTTATTTATAAATGTGATTCATGTTATTTATTAACTAAAGTTGTTATTTAAATGTAAAGACTAAAGTGGTGATAGATAAAAAGTTTTTTTGACCGATCAAAATTTAGATTAAGAATTAAACTAAAAAATTTAAAAAATTTAAGGACTAAAAATAATAATAATAAACGGTGACCTTAATTAATTAAAGGAAAAAAAATTCAGAAATTTTTATTGATTAATATTTTGCTAATTAACCAGTAGATTAAATATATATGGACAAGATTGATTTACACTAATGTGTAAGTCTCAAATCCTAGTGATTGAATTAAGAGATCTCTAGCTACAAATTTTAAAAATAAAAGTAATAATACTCACATAACATAAAACCCCAAAATTGGCTTACGTACAACAACTCTCATCTCATCTGGCCAATTACATGATTCAATTTACTCATGCCTCAATTCAACTTAAGAATAGATGGTGAACAACACCGTTTTTGAAGAATTGCGTGAGCAAGACTTTGATTAATTTAATTTAAGTAATCGTTTATTGAATTATCGTTTCGAATAATTGTTCTTCCAGCTTCACTTAATATTTATTGAATCTGATTGATTTAAGTACTTAATTGTGAACGCAACTAAACATTGCTATTAATTTTAATAGTGCAGCAAATGGTATGCATTTACATAATTCCAAAATTTAAATACGAAAAGTTTTATTACATATGCTTTTTAGAATTTAAATTATGAAATTCACTTCATTTTTAATATTATTCTGAAATAATGACACCACACTATATATAAGAGCAATATTATTGGAAAAAATACAAAATATTGAGTGGGTGTAGTAAAATAACGGCTTTTTCAAGAAAATTTTATAAATATTTCATTTCCCCACGTATAACACAATGAATCGTAGCATCATTACACTAACTTGTAAATTATTGACTGATATTGATTTATTTTTTCCAATAATATCTTTTAATTTAAAATGAATTATATATATATATATATAATAGTAATCGAACACATTATTATGATAAAAATTAGTTCTTTTACTAATAGAATCATAATTAATTTTGATATAAGTTACTGTTTAATAGTAATTGAATTACTTTAATCAAATTGACTATGATACAAATTAATTGAAATAGAATTGTATAGTTCAAAATAGTAAAATGACACGTGAACACTTCATAAATGTAACTGTACACGTGGTCATCCTCCAAGTCAGGATTGCCTCATTAATAGACACTTATTCAGCCTCCAGTTGGCAACTCGGACATAGTGTTCGGGTTCCTCATCTACACCGCTACAGGAGCACACACGATGACGCTCTACAGGAGCATGAACACCAGCAATATTCTCTCCTCATTAATTACATATCATATATGCCAGGATATTCAAATAGGTGTAACCACCTTATCATATTATATCCCAACAAGTTATCTACTAATTATTACTTATCTATAAGTAACAATATATCTACAAGGTACACATTATCTTATATTCAAAATAAGATAACTGTCTGCTATCATCATCTGTTATTATTATCTTCTGCACATATTATCTATATGCAATGGTCCAAGGCTCATACTCCACACTATAAATACAACCATCCAGGTTCTTTCCAACTCACCTGATTCACACCTCAGAATCATCTCATTCACATCTCAAATCCACTCCGGATTTACTCTCTATACTCACTCTCATCTATACTTGAATGCATTACTCAAGTCTCTCATTCTCTACATCTTAGGTTGAGTTCTCACACTTAGTCATTCTTATACAATTGATGTATTTACTTGAGCGTCGGAGTGTTTTTCCTTTGTTTTGCAGGTCCCTCCTCTAAGCAAAATCTACCCATTCTCCGACGCCATAGGATTTGGAGTCCACTAAGGCTACATCAAGCCCACACGTGAAATTTCCAAATTTTGGTAAGAATAAAAATCAATGATAATACAAGTTACTATTTTAATTCAAATAATCTTTTTTTATTTGAGTCTCAATATTCACGCAATAATTCGTTTTTTTAAACAACCCTACCTACAAGAACTCTATAAAAGCGAGTGATGTTTCCCCTTTAATTTTCCTCAATCTCAAAAGAAAAAGAGAGTAATCCCCTCCCAAGCTACGTTGTTCTTGCTGCCACTTCAAGCGAGTAATTTTATGCATTATTATTTTCTATAATATTGGCAACACGTTTTTCATATATGTTTTTATTCGAGTGTTTTGTGAAATCAACGCCCCCTGAATTCTTATCTCTTCTGGGAAATTGTCTCTTTTGATTTTTCTAAGTGAATATTAATATTTTTTAATTTCTGTTCAGGTTGAAGGTCGCAAGTTATATGACAACAGCTTATCCAAGAAATTTTTATAAATATACCATTTCCCCACATATAACACAATGGGTCCTAGCGTCATTACAGTAACTTTTAAATTATTGATTGATATTGATTTATTTTTTCTAAAAATATCTTTTAATTAAAATTTAATTAATTACGATATGAATTATATATTTTTCATTTTTTTAATAGTAATCGAACACATTCTTATGATAAAAAATAGTTCTTTTACAAATAGAAACAGAATTAATTTTTATATAAGTTATTTAATAGTAATCAAATTACTTTAATCAAATTGATTATGATACAAATTAATTGAAATAGAATCAATGATAATACAAGTTATTTTTTTAATTCAAATAATCTTTTTTTATTTGAGTCTCAATATATTCACACAATAATTCTTTTTTTTTTAAACAACGTAACCCTACCTACAAGAACTCTATAAAAGCGAGTGATGTTTCCCCTTTAATTTTCCTCAATCTCAAAAGCAAGAGTAATCCCCTCTCAAGTTACGTTGTTCTTGCTGCCAATTCAAGCGAGTAATTTTATGCCTTGTTATTCTCTAATATTGGCAACACCTTTTTCATTTGTTTTTATTCGAGTGTTTTGTGAATTCAAGGCCCCCCTAAATTCTTATCTCTTCTGCGAAATCGTCTATTTTGATTTTTCTAAGTGAATATTAATATTTTTTAATTTCCTGTTCAGGTTGAAGGTCGCAAGTTATAATTAAAATGGAGAACAACAACACAAGGCTTAAATTAAATGAGCAGTTTACATGGACGATTACCAACTTCTCTAGTTTGAACTCCAAAAAACTCTACAGCGATAATTTTTTGATCGATCACCATACATGGTATTGGTACTTGATTCAAATTTTGTGTACTATATATATGTGCGTTTAATATGATTTAATTTTCATTTGTTTGTTTTAATAATTTCAGGCGGGTTCTTATCTTTCCAAAGGGGAACTACGTAAATGTACACTACTTGTCAATTTATTTAGATGCTGGTGGAGATTGTTCTAATTTGCCTAATGACTGGGAAAAATTTGCACATTTCTTTATAGCTTTAAAAAATCAGGTCAATGATAAAATGACTATAAGAAAAGGTATTTTTCGTACTTCTGTCTTTTTAAATTGAATTTTTGGCTATGCTATTTCTTTTACATAATGATGCTTGTGTTTCTTAGCAGTTTGACATAGGTTATGATTTGGGTGACTATACATTTTTTAGGTAGAAGAATCAGATTAGTTAACAACTAACGGCCTCTTTTAACTGATTGACGATCGAACTATTCCTTAATTTTTCAGATTCCTTCTTTGTTGCTAGCGAGTGTGGATAGCGTAAAATGCATTCAATTTGTTAATCTTATTGATTTATTATGTGGCAATAAAAAATTCTTAGCTTATCTGGAGAATGTGTTTAGCACATGACTAATAAGCTAACTTTTCGCTTAAAAGCTAGTAACATTTAATATATTTCTCTGGTGAAAAGGTAGAACCATCACAAAACACAAAATCTCAAACAATTGCTACAACAAGTATGTTGTGAGTTTATTTTTTCAGATAAAAAATGATAATCTTTTGGAGATGGACATGGACTTCCCCATGTAGTCCTTGATTATTCGTAATTAGTGTTGTTAAATAGTGACCATATGGTGGCCATCATGACGGACTTTTTGCCAACTGTCATAGGCAATTTGTGAAGGGAGATCTATCATGTCATTTAATTTTTAATCCAAAACAACTTATTCTTGATATATGAATTTTCTAGGATCTCAACACAGCTTTAGTGAGGAAGATATTAGTTGGGGTTTCCCCAAACTTATTCCTTTGGATGAATTTTATGACTCTAGCAGTGGCTTCATTGTGAATGATACATGTGTAATTGAAGTTGAGATTTTGGTCAGCGAGTCAGAATACAAGAATCAAGTAATGAAACCTATTAGCAATATTGACAAGTCGTTTGGTGAGCTAGTGGAATTTAGGGGTTTAGGGAAATTAGAAAAAGATTTAGTTCCACTACTAGAAGAAGTATGTTCACTATATCCCTCACTTGTTGATAGTAAGCACAAGAGAAGTCGTAGGTTCACTGAATGGGCATTCACAGCTTTGGGTCGAGTTCTACATTTTCTCCAGACTAAAAAGGTCAAAGATATGGATAATGAAGCTTGTGATCATCTCCAAATGTTATGGGAAGAACTTGAGATATGTAGATTTGATTTGACTTGGCTGGAATCCCATGTTCAATCTGCCTTGGCTGTGAAAAATTATACGGAGAAAGCTGCTCAAGTGAGAAAGATCAAGGATAATGTGGCTGCTTTAGAGATTGAAACAGCGAGATTCAAGATTGAATTAGAGAGTTTGGTGGCAAAGATGATTGAAACAAACACAGAACTTGAGATAGCTAGGAGAGACTTGGTGAATGCAGAAGAAGACTTTGAGGAGCGCAATTTGGATGGTGAGTTAGGGTATGGAATAATATAGTTATGTCACTTAAAGAATTGAGTAGAATAGGTAGTACATGCATGTTTTGATGATTTACTTTTGAACAATTTAATGTTTCTGACTTTCTGTAGACATCAATGGTTTTATATTAACCGAAATGATTTGTGGTAAATTGCACGTTTAGAAGTTTTTTAATTAGGCTAGTTTTAGCATAAGATTAATTCAATCATTTTACAATAAATATTTGGAGATCAAATTCACACAAATATTTGGAGATTAAATTGTATAAAAGATAATAATGTAAAAAAATGATATTTTTTCTTTGAAAGAATTAATAAGCTGAAGAAGGCTGCCTCACAAAGTTTTCCACATTGTTAGTTTTTTTTTTAACATATTTGAATTATAATTTGAAGATCTTAAATTATTTTTATTAATTTTAATAGCAACAAATTTTGCCTTTATCATTTTATGTATTAAAATGCAAATTTTGCATTAAAATTTATAAACATACTTGAAACCAAATATATCTTGAATTTTTTTTTCTTTTTTTCCTTCACTCTACAAATTTACGCCCACTTTCTTTTTGTCTTATTTTTCTCCTCTCTTTACAAATTTATGCCACTTCCTTTTCTTTTTCTTCTCTTTACAAATTTATACCACTTTTTTCAAATATACTAAATACGTACAGGTATATGAAGATGGATACAGTAATGTCCTTCCCAAACTCTATCAATTTTCATTTCTAATACTCTTAAATATTTTTTTATTACTAATAAAAATAGAGTCTTCATTGACTAGTAATTAAAAATTCAAAAGAATAATTTTTTAATTTGAAAATGACAGGGGAACAAAAATCATGGAGTGTAATTTTGACATCTGAAAAAAAAAAATACTGGTATCTACTTTTAATTTATTGACCAGTGTTCTTAACATTTGTCATAAAAATATTGTTACAAATTTCTTATTAATTTTTTATCTATTAATAACAAATATTATCATCATTTTTTTTTGGAAATGACAAATACTACTTTTTTTTTTTGCTGAAGAAATGACAAATACTACTATTATTTTCAAAAAAATACATGCATTCAAGACACATTGTAAGCCCCTTCCATAAAAAAGAAATCTTAGACCGTTAGGAACCCATAAATAATAATAATAATAAAAAAAACAGCTAAACAACCATCATACCGTTGGACCCGCCAACAAAGAAGTCCCTGAGTCTGCAAATGCGAAACCCATCAACTCTATATCCTGCCTTCTAAACAGAGTAGTATTTTTACTAGTAATAACACAGAAGGCATAAACTTATTAGTAACAACAAAGAAGCAGAATTTACTAGTAACAGATAATGTTTTCAAATAGAATTTACAAAAAATGTCATCACTGGATGTTCAAACTTAAATGCAACTATTAAAAATTGGCAACAAAAAGAATTAATATTACCTTTTGGCAAAATAATCGTAAGACAAAAGGTATTACAAAAAGATTATCCTTGAGAAAACAAAACCAATACATTGATAATCCACAAGTACGTCCAAGCATATAACTTTTTTTAATTACTTTAAATAAAAGTTATACCATGATACTTTTTAACTCAAGAAAAATTCAAGGATAGAAAGTTAGCCAAGGAAGTGTTCCGAGGCACTTACTTTAGGCAGGTTAAGGGCACACACATGATCTGTTCAAAGACTTCTTTGGAAGTAAAAGGATATGGCAATTATTTAGTATGTAGTTTCTCAGCCTACCATATCCAAAAGGAAGGTATAAAATTAAAACCAACTCAATTTACTTGATAGAAAGAAAAAAAACACGTACCGAAAAGAGTTAAAAGTATTGAATTAAAGATAATATGATAAAAGATAATATGATAATGAAAGCAGCAGTGCCAATGACCAAACCTGACCAGAAGACATTTACCTGGTAGCAACCAACATAAACACAAGTAAAGCTCCAACAGCAACAAGTGGGAACCCTCCAAGAAATTTATAATAAGCAGAAAGGAGAACTAAAGATAGGGCCTAAAGAAATCAAAGAAAACCAAATAACCATTTGCACAAGACAAGTTACAGCATAGTAATGAATATTATGTACCTGAAGAGATAACAAATTAATAAAAGGATGTGAAATCTGTCATTCCATACCAGTACCAAATTTTCTGTAAAAGGATGGTTTCTTGACACTGCCAAATTTTCTGAAGCAATAGTTTTCTCCCAGTCTTGCAGGATTGATAAACAACCTTCAAACGAAAAACAGAACACGTAGAAACAGAGATGGATTTGCACACGTAATCCTTTTGTTATTTTCAAGTGGGTACCTAATAATTTTGGTTCATTTATTATTAATCCCTTTTTATAGAGACTAATACAAAATGAATAAAATTTATTTGAGACTAAAAACATAATTTCAAAATCTATTAGTTAAGAAATGAACATAAAAATTGAGTATTTATAAAAAAACATCAAATTAAAAAGAAAAAAACTAATAATTTATAGACTAGTTTATTTTTCATAAGTTACGTGAAATAAATTGATGCACTAAATAAATTTTAAAATAACTTATAAATTAAACAAAGAAACTTATAAGCTCCTCAAATACCTTATCAAACATGCTTTTATTATGCGAGTAATGAGCAAATCTTGAACACCGACATGAAGACACATTGGAGTAGTAGAGGAAGAAGTTTTCGTAATATTCACTTGGTATAATAGTAATAATAATAATTAGATATTTAAAGAAAAGGAACTATTCGATTTTCAAATCAATCAACTAGTATTTTTTTATTTGTGAATCAATTAGTATTTATGATAGTAACAATTATTATTTCTTACGAAAATATTAGTATTTACAGTAAGTTATTAAAAAAATATGATAATAAACAACAAGTTACTATAGTTATAAAAAAATCATGAATGATTAGGACATATAATTGTATTTAATTTGGGTAATCTCCTGCAATCAGTTTTTTTGGCTAATTTCCTAAACATATAACTGTATAACAATATCAATTATATATATATATATATATATATATATATATATATAACTGATTGATTTATCTAACACAAACTTTTATCCCAAAATCAAATTTGAACTTGCATAAATAATAATTTTAAACTTTTTGGATAAGTCAATCTAAATCAATTAGTTACAAGATTTACGAAGAATTTGTTTAAATTTTTAAAAAAATTTAAAAAAGTATTTTTTAAATATAGTTTTTTAATAAGCAAATAAGATATATTTCTTAAAATAAATAAAAAATTACTTATTTTAAGTAAAAGCAGTTGAAACAAACAAATCATAAAAATATTAAAATAAACACATTTTAAAAGAAAAACAAACTCAACCCTTAAATTGAAACCATGAGTTTTGCTCATTTATCTTCAAGAGTGATTTTTCATCAACAGAAACCCTAAACTTGATCATGAGAGGGAGGTTGACAATTGAGAGAAAAGCAGGAGAGGACAGAATTAGTGAATTACTGGATGACGTTCTGTATCACATCCTTTCGTTCCTTACGATCAAGGAAGCCATTGCTACGTCCTTGTTATCTACCAGGTGGAGATTTCGATGGACCATGCTTCCATCTCTTGATATCGACTGCTCCAAACCAATCATGGAACTCTACAAGACAGTCAATGTTTTCTTGGGTCTATTTAGAACACAAAAGATCACAAGGTTTCATCTCAGATGTAACAACAGCCATGATTGTTGCTTGCATTACGCCGAAGAATGGTTGAAAGCTGTCGTGTCCAGAAAAGTTGAACATGTGAATATCTCCTTAAAAATGTGGCAACCAACTGTTTTCAGATTCCCCGACTTGTTCATCTGCACCACACTTGTCAGCTTGAAGCTCCAGGGCCTCTTTTCTATCTCTATTCCTTCTGATGTTCATCTCCCTAATCTCAAGATTTTTCACCTGCACGTAAATGAATTCTTGTGCTTCCCCAGTATTAGCAAGCTTATCTATGGATCTCCATCTCTTGAACTGTTTTACCTGAAGCAGAACTGGGATGAGTGTGAGTTGAAGATTGTGCGTAAGCATAACTCTCAAGTTATTCAAATATTCCGTCACTGCTCTTTTTATAATCTTGTTATACAAGATGATTATGATTATGATTTTATCTCAAACTATATGTACAATCATCGTTGGCCAAATATTCTTAAAGCCAATGTTTGTATGACAGTGTATCACAGCACTAAGAATCTTGTTGCGAACAAAATTGTTTCTACCATTCTCCAACAACTGCGTAATGTTGAATTTCTATCATTGGGCGATTTTAGGGAAGAGATGAACCCTTCTATTTTTGATCTTCCAAATTTTGAGAATTTAATTGAGCTAAGGCTTTTTCTTAAAAATGCTGACTCCTTATTTATGGAACTTCCTGCCAAGTGTCCTAAGCTTAAAGTTCTTGAAGTTAATATCCTGGATGATCGGTACCGTATAAATCAGAGATGTCGATATCATATTACTGGAGGAGTAAGGCAGCACGACTTATCAATTGTTCCTCTTTAACCTGAAACACTCATTCTTGGCAAATACCTTAGTAATCCACTTGCATCATGGAGAAAATTTGGTAAAGTGACTAAGTATTTAAGAGATACTATTCAGTATTTCGCTGTTATGTTTTCTGTTTAAGAGCAACAATTTTAGGGAGTTTTTGTTTTATTTTCAGTTATGTTTCAGCTTTAAATTTTCAATTGGTGATCTACTTTTCAAAAACATATGTTTCAGTTCTGTTTCTTTGCCTTCCGTACAACATCCATATATTCTCAGAACTTGAGTCCTCACTGCTTTTGTTTCCGCTTAGCTTTCTTCTGATTTTCCTAGTTCTAGTGTTAGACCTTTAACTCCATTAGTTTTATTGTGTCATTTTATTTATTTATTTGGATTTAATTTTACACGAAATTATAATTTATCTAAAATATATATAAAATCTGCTAAAAAAAGGAATGTGATACATATATAATCAACAGTTGCTTGTGTAACTGTGATCATGTTCGTAGCAGCACAATAACTCTTTAATAAGAAGGTATTCAAATACACAGGTGACAGGTCCATGCGGCACGAGTGAGTACCAATAGAGATGTATCTTAATGTTAATATCTCTTTATGTATCCCTTTCTCATACTCTAAAACATTGATGAGAGCCTTACAAGGAGTTGCCAATTAATCAGATTCAGGAAAGTCACTGTGGGGTATCACATATCTTAAATTTGTTAATTGCAGAAAATGCGCTCATAGTTTCACTGGGAGAAAGGGGAGAATATGATATGTGTCACCTTCAAGTGTAGGTCGTGGCTTTGAGTCCATAAATTCCATTGTGTTATTTATATTTAATTTGGATCAGATTTTATCTGTGATTAAAAAATATATAAAATCTGTTCAAAGAAGCCTGTGGTCCATTCAATGTAATCAACTCCTTGGTGTTGCTTGTGAAACTGCAATTGGTGTTCATGGCAGCATAATATAATAACTCTTTAATCAGAAGATGTTCAAATGCTATTTCCATGCAGCACGAGTGAGTACCTGAAGTGATTTATCTTATTAAGACTCTGTTCTCACACTGCAGAACATCGATGGAAGTCTTATGAGGAACTGTCAATTAATTAGAGTTTGGAAAGTCACTTTGGATTTCTATACTACAAAGATTCATTTGTTAATTTAGGAGAATGACTTAGCTTAAGAATCATATTAATAGGGAAGTTAAAATAAATGTTGTTTCTGGAAATCAAGGTTCTGTTCTGGTAGCTATAAGCTTGTTTTTCTTTTTTTGTCTCCAGAGCAAATGGGAGCATGTACATAGTTGTTTAAATTGTCAGACACGCAAACTATGGAAACCTTAAGTTTATCCATAAATGCGATTTATGACTGTGCTAACCATGTTACTTAAGTACAATTTAGTCTAATATTCTGCTGAACAGAAAATAAGAAAAAAAAAAAAAAACACAGAATTTATTGCCTGCCTTAGTTGTTCCTATTCCCTAGGAGCCTTCAAAATTATTCTTTACTTTGAATTAACTGATATCGCATTTTGTAATTAAGGGACAATTGTTGGTATGTTTGTTTAATTTTTGGCAACCCAATACTTCCAAATTTGATATCTAATAAGATAATAATAATAATAATAATAATAATAATAATAATAATAATAATAATAATAATAATAATAATAATAATAATTAGATATTTAAAGAAAAGAAACTATTCAATTTTCAAATCAATCAAGTAGTATTTTTTTTGAATCAATTAGTATTTATGATAGTAACAATTATTATTTCTTACGTAAATATTAGTATTTACAGGAAGTTATTTTAAAAATATGACAATAAACAAAAAATTACTATAATTATAAAAAAATCATGATTGATGTACTGCACAAAATTGATAAAATTACATGTGATCATTATTGTGAGGTTAGTGTACACGTGTTCACTCTCCATGTCAGTCTTGTTACATGAACTGTACACGTGTCCGCCCTCCATTTGAGTCCTGCTACAGGAAGAACTGTACATGTGTCCATCCTCCATATCTGTCCTGCTACAGGAACATCGCAAAAGTTTTTCCTCTGTGTCAACTATACTACAGTAACGATGCACATTCCCTCTTTAAGCGTTGACCTTGACATAATGACGACACGATTGTTCGCCCTTCGTGTCAGCCTTGCTACAAGAACGCAGACATCAACCCTCTACCGGCCAGGACTCTCTTGGTCAACCACATATCTATTACGCTTATTTATTCAAATAAGTGTAATTACTTTATCTCTTAGAATATCTCCAATTATCTCAAAGGGAATATCTACAAGTTGTTACTTATCATATACAAGTAACAACATAACTACAAGCTCTTACTTGTTTACAAGTAATAGTCTATCTATAAGGTATACATTATCTTCTATTTAAATTATAATTATATGCTATTATCTGTTTATTTTATTAATAGATTAATTAACAAACAAAGGCCTAAAGCCCATACTCCACGCTATAAATACAGGTTCTCTCTAAATCTTTACTCACTCATCATTCATTCACCATCCGAGACACACTCGGAAACCTTTTACTCTTTTTTACTCCGAGACCACCTCGGACATTCTTACTCAGTTATGCTCCCATAATTGATGTACTTACTTGAGCGTCAAAGTTTTTTCCTTTGTTTTGCAGGTCCCCTCCTTAACAAGGTTGACTCATAGTCCGACGTGCAGAGTTTGAAACCCACCAGGACCCCGTCCAACTCATACGTGAAATTTTCAGATTTTGGTAAGAACATTTAGCGTCCACCGTGGGGTCGCGGTAAAACTTACCCTGCGGCCTCGCATTCTCCGGACCACATTCTTTTTGTGTATTTTATCCTGGCTTGACACTCTATTATTCCCGAACTTCATTCTTTCAGGAGTACAACCTTGTAGGGACATAGCATAATTCAGGACCAGCGCCTGACTACTCTCCAAGGTACAGTCTTGACAAAACCAAGGACCATGTCCTCGTACTACTCTTCAAGGCCCACCATTGGTGAGCCTAGGTGAAACCCAAGACGGACGAGTTCTTGGTCCCATCTCCGTAGGCTTGTCAAACCCAAGGTCCACCCTTGGTGAGCCTAGACAAAAACCTAGGACCTACTCCTTGTATTTCCAAAGGTTCACAAAATCTTAGGGCTTCCCTAGATGGACCTTCAACAAAACCTAAGACCTACTCTTGGTAACTTACAAGTTCATAAACCCAAGCTCTGGTAGACTGTCAAGATTCATAAACCCAAGTCTGAGTAGACCTCCTACTTCAAAATCCAAGACCAGTTCTTGCTAACTTACAGGTTCATAAATCCAAGCTTTGGTAGACCGTTAAAGTTCATAAACTCAAGTCTTGGTAGACCTCCAAATCCAAAATCCAAGACCAGCTCTTGGTAACTTACAGGTTCATAAACCCAAGCTCTGGTAGAACGTTAAGGTTTATAAACCCAAGTCTTGGTAGACCTCCAACTCCAAAACCCATGACCAGCTCTTGGTAACTTACAGGTTCATAAATTCAAGCTCTGGTAAACCGTCAAGGTTCATAAATCCAAGTCTTGGTAGATCTCCTACTCCAAAATCCAAGAGCAACTCTTGGTAACTTACAAGTTCATAAACCCAACCTCTGGTAGACTGTCAATGTTCATAAACCCAAGTCTTGGTAGACTTCCAACTCCAAAATCCAAGATCAGCTCTTGGTACTTTACAGGTTCACCAACCAAGGTCAAAAACCTTGGTGGACCTTCAACAAAACCCAAGACATGCTCTTGATAACTTATAGGTTCATAAACCCAAGCTCCGATAGACTGTCAAGGTTCATAAATCCAAGTCCTGGTAGATCTCCAAAACTCCAAAATCCAGAACGGACACGTCACTGGTCGGTCTCCAATGGTTCACAAAACCTAAGGTCCATCCTTGGTGAACCTCCTCATTGCTAAGTTTCCCAGGCGGAAACTCAAGGTACGTAAGGTCTATCATTGGCACATTTTACTATTCCTAAGAATTATTCTTGCATGAGTATAAGTTGGTAGGAGCACAAAACCCAAGGTTCGTCCATGGTATACAAAACCCAAGGTCCACCTTGGTGCACAAAACCCAAGACATGCTCTTGGTACACTTTTTCCTTTGGAACCTCGACAAGCAGGGCCACATGATAATTTATTTTGCAGGAATAGGTGTCCAAGGTCCACCCTTGACACTCCAAACCCAAGAAAAGCTCTTGGTACACTCATTCCTTAGGAACCTCGACAGGCAGGGCCACATGATTTTTTGTTTTGCAGGAACAGGTGTCCAAGGTCCACCCTTAACACTTCAAACCCAAGACGCGCTCTTGGTGTATTAACTCACTTGGAACCGCGACAAGTAAGGCTACAGACTTAGCCAATTGCAAAAGTAGGAGTCTAACACATATATCTTAGGATCACCTTTGACACTCGAAATCCAAGAGACAATCTTGGTAATTCAGCGAGACACTATCAGATTGCAGGGTCTCACTTCTATGATGAAAGGACGCCATTCAAGCGGCCTATTCTCATCATCACAAGAAATTCATAAACAGCAGACAACAACATACAAAAGCAAATGCAGAAGATTGAAGACGAAGAAAAGGAGAGCATTTGCATTAAGACAATTGTTAACAATTTACATGGCCTCCACGGCCAAAAGTTAGAACAAAAATACAAAGATAGATGGCAGCCTAGACACTGGACCCGTCATCTAGCTTCTCGATGGAAGCAATTTCCTCTTCCTCAAGCAGGACACTGCCCTTTACATCCTTGAATGGGTCGAAGACACTCAAGTCAAGGTCTTTAGCAGAGAAGCCGGCTTGATTGACGACCTTGAGAAAGCCCTTCTCATAATGTTCAACTGCCTCACGCTTGTAGAGGGTTAGCTTCTCTTCAAATTCCTTGTGGGCAGCCTTTTCCTCAGCGAACCGAGCCTCCAAGTCAGTCACCTTATTGGCAAGCTCATCCCTCTCGACAGTAGCCCTGTCAGCATTGGCAGCCAACTTTTTCTTCTCCCCTGTAGCAGCATCCGCCACCACTGAAGCCGAAAATCAGACAGTGGATGGTGCAACATGTGAACATGGAAGATGCCCAGCAGCCTCCCTCATCGTACGCAGACTACGGGGGGCCCTTGGCTTCTTGCGCTCAGACATCCCAACACCATCATCCATTTTCCTCCTAGCCAAAACAAAATAGGAGATGTTGGGAAAAGCAGTAGGAACATCAGCAGGGCCAATCCCGACAGCAGGTCGACCCTATCCTTTAGTCGGAAGATGGACAGGGGTAGGTGGCACAACACCACCATCAGCACCCACATTCTTCACTAACGGCTTCCATAGGAAGTTACCTATTATACCTACACAACACATAGAGAAATCATGTCAAGCTAGGTTAAAATACACAAAAAGAAAAAAAACAGCGAAGCAAGAATGCAAGAAGATAGGTATGGTTGTGAGAGAAGATGTCAAATGTCCCCTCCATTTAAACGGAGGCGTAACTTTTCAGTTATGCACGAGACTTGAAACAACTCCCTCGAAATCTGCACCACGACCTGACGCCACTCACCCACTACTGCACGTCTCTAGTACGTGTCCACTCCTTGAGTGACACGTATGCACGAGTACAGCGCGTGGGCGACACACACCTGCAGCATATTGTTGGTCCCAGATGAACTCAAGAGGGGGGTGAATTGAGTTTTATAAAATAATTCACAATTTAAAATCAAACTCAAAGCAATAAT
Organism: Glycine tomentella; assembly: GCA_007407185.1. Lineage (NCBI taxonomy): Eukaryota > Viridiplantae > Streptophyta > Magnoliopsida > Fabales > Fabaceae > Glycine > Glycine tomentella. The sequence goes on along the minus strand of PYAF01005229.1, from coordinate 80,246 downwards.
ATGGAGATAAGAGATAAAGAGAACACAATCAATTTTAACGTGGAAAACCCAATTGGGTAAAAAACCACGACGTCCAAATTGGATAATCAATCCAATGGACAACTCCACTATGATAATTTTGTGTACAAGAGTTCCTAG